>CM061534.1:183917972-184360951 GCA_030545055.2 Neoaliturus tenellus | reverse complement strand
TATTGCAGCCGGACAATATAAACCTGTTGATGAAAAACAGAGAAATACATGGATAAAACAAGAAATTCTTTATAAATATTTTTTTAATAAAACAACACAAATATTAGGATCCACACTTTGGGGTCCTTTTACTATTTAATTGATCAAAATCATAAATAACTTCATTTATGTTCAACTCGTCGTAGAGGTAAACACATAAGCTGTGCATTTCAATTATAAAAGACAATCATGACATTTCAGTACATCAGTCCATATCGAGACACTGTAAGGAAAGGAGGTGGGATCACGTCCACAGCGGTTTCTCTATTAAGTAAAGCTTTAAATCGAATTCCAGTAGGATCTGTCGTAAATAGAGCAATAGACGCTTTACCATACGAATTTCACATACCGGGAGGTTATCAGTATTGCGGACCAGGAACTAAATTGAAAAAACGACTGGAAAGAGGCGATCCAGGCATAAATAAGTTTAGATCAGGCTTGTAAAGAACACGATATAGCATATTCCACATTTAGCGATACAAAAAATAGATCAATAGCTGATAAAAAGCTCGCGGATATAGCTTGGCAACGAGTAAAGTCTAGTGACGCTAGTATTGCAGAAAAAGCAGCAGCTTTAGCGGTAACAGCAGGTATGAAGGCTAAAACAGCGGTAGGAGGTGGAAAAAGGAGGCGAAGAGTGAAAAGGAGATCGGCAAAGACAAAACATGGAGGGAATATTAGAAGAAAACGACGTTCCACCAGAAAGGGTAGCAAAAAACCAACAGTATGGTCAATGGTAAAAAACGGGGCAGGTCTATACCTAAGACCGTATCGTGCATATTAAATAAAAGAAATCAATTAGTAATACCACATAAAGCGTTAACAAATATTGAATTATTTAAATACATTTCATGTTTCAAAATACCTTTTTTTCGTGGTGTCTTTATGAAAGATGAATTACCAGTTAAAATGTGGAAAAAACGAAACCGGCATTGTAAATTTAGACAATTCAGAAGGTCCTGGCACTCATTGGGTTTGTTATAAGAAATTAGGTGATAATATTTATTACTTTGATAGTTTTGGCAATTTATCACCACCTAAAGAACTCGAGCATTACTTTAAATCTGCTAAAACATATATTACAACTATAAAAGAGAACAACCTGATAACACTTTAATCTGCGGCCATTTATGTTTGGAATTCCTAGCTAAAAGTATCAGTCACAATTGAGATGTCTTCCTATACGGTATCATTAACAGGAAAATCGTCCACTTTGCGAAGTATCCTTTTTCCAGCGTTACGCTTGCAAGAAGGAAGATTTTGGGAAGCGGCACTGTTGGATTTTACAACTTACAACTCTATTCCCAATGTTACGGAAGATAAAAATAACTTATTGCATTACTATAAAGGAAAAGATGCCAGTGGGAAGTTTACAGACTTAGAAGTTTGCAGTTTACCCACAGGTTCTTATGAAATTGATCATATTAATGAATTTTTGCAAAATAAAATGGGAAAAGACAATATAACATTAAAAGGTAATAACAATACGATGAAAGCTGAAATTAACTCAAATATTATATAGATTTTACTCAGGAACAATCAATCGGTGAATTGTTAGGATTTCCCAAAGATAGCCCAATTTTAGAACCAAATCAAACACATTCCGGTAAAACAAACTGTAACTATACTAAAAGTTAATAGTATAGATATAACTTGTAACATTATACAGGGAGCTTACAGAGATGGAGCAAATACTCATATAATACATACTTTTTACCCGAGTGTACCTCCAGGATTTAAAATTGTTGAAAAGCCACAAAACCTAGTATATCTGCCGTTGAACACCACTTTCATTTCAGACATCGTGTTGAACGTATTGGATCAAGACGGTAACTTGATAGATTTCCGAGAAGAGCCAATTACAGTTAGATTACATTTAAAATCGACACTTTAATACAAAAATCATGGGTTTATCATTTAAAAGTGGACAGCCTACGGGAAACCGCATTAGTAGCTCTTCAGCTGTGGAGGAGTTAACACGCGAGAACATTAGTTTCTTAGAAAAGATTGGTTTAAAATTAACCGATTATGGATATACTGGATATAGCGCAGGGTCCGACATTCGACGAAACACTATGGAAAAAGAATATCACACCCACAACCCTTACACTTCATCAAAATTGAACAATAACGATGAAATTCGTATTCCTATACAACATCAAGACATTTACACACTACCATGTGAAAGTTACTTGTATATCGAAGGAAAAGTAACAAAAAAGGACGGTACTACTACTGGTACAACAGTTCCATTTATAAATAACCCTATGGCTTTCCTGTTTGATGAAATTAGATATGAAATATCAGGTGTAACAGTTGATTCCACTAAAAAAGTAGGTATTGCAACAACTTTAAAGGGGGTAACATCTATATCACCTAATGAAACCAATTTACTTCAACCGGCCGGATGGGTTTTACCTGAACATGACATAATCACTCCGAATACAAAGGGATATTTTGATTTTCATATTCCATTACGTTTGTTGCTTGGATTTGCTGAAGATTATAGAAAAATAATATTAAATGTTAAACAAGAATTAGTTTTGTTGAGATCTTCTAACGATAAAGACATTATTAAAGCTCCAGATGGTACAACGGATGCAAACCTAGAATGGAAATTAACATTAGACAAAATTGTATGGAGAGTTCCACATGTTAAATTAGCTGACGAACATAGAATGCTACTATTAAGGAAGTTAAAGGCTGATCGTGATATTGTAATTCCTTTTAGAAGTTGGGAATTCCATGAACATCCAAGCTTGCCAACTACAGATCGTCACACTTAAACTGTTAAAACATCTAATTACGTAGAACGAGCCAGGTATATTATATTTGGTTTACAAACAGATAGGAGAGACAGCATCACAAAACATGCAGGCAAATTTGATCATTGCAACTTAAAAAATATTAAAGTTTATTTGAATTCACAATTTTTCCCCTACGACAATTTAAATGTGTCATTTGCTAATAAAAAGTACAGTATATTATACGATATGTATGCGAGATTCCAAAATTCATATTACGGTAAAACAAATACACCTTTACTATCACCAGAAGAATACTTAGATGGTTACACAATAGTTGTAATTGATTGTTCTAAACAAAATGAATCAGTAAAATCATCAAGTGTTGACATAAAGATTGAAATGGAGTTTAATGCAGCTATACCTGAAAATACAACTGCATACTGTTTAATTCTACATGATAAAATTGTAACATACACACCTCTAACTGGAATTGTTAAAAATGTATTATAAAAAAACCGGTTTTGTTACATTCCGCGAGTATAAAAGCGGAGCGTGCAGGCCGCTCCTGATCAGTTTGTTGCCTGACATCGTATGGGTAGCATCATCTTCAATATGGCTTCTACTAGTGGTACAACGGAATGCGATATAGAAAAAGAAATTTCAGAATTTTTGGACATGAATGAACAGCAACACGGCGCAGATCAAGAAGAAGAAAAAGGTAAAAAGAAGAAATATTTGTCCAAGAGGAAGAGAAATGTGGAAGAAAATATTTCACCAAATATTTTGATGGAGGTATTTTTACGAATTTTTTATCCAATCTCTTCAAGTTTGGATAAAAGTGTTTTAATTGGAGTTATGAAATCAACCGACTATTCACCTACAGTAATTTTAACCCACGGAACAAAAATGATTTTGTTTACAGCCAACGCTTAGGAATCTTTTATGAAACACCTCCATTTGTTGGAATGTTATTTTAATAGCAACATGTTTGGCAGGAAAACAAAAGTAGGACTATTGGATTCAGACTTGGAAATTGATATTATTAAACACCGAGGTGAACATCAAATGAGATTCAGAGATACAACCAAACATGACATAAAAATTCAACTAAACAGAGAAGAATTTTTTATTTTAACATGTGCAACAGAACCAATAACAAGATATTTAAGACGGCTAGTATTCTCCAGTTCAATTATTAAAGATTATTTAACAGACACTTTGGACAAACAACCGGACGCACCAATTTTGTATGGACCTGTAGACACTTCAATATTCAACAGAATTCCTCATGAAGTTCAAATGTGGAGACAATTGGAACAATATGTGCAAGAAAAACATAATTTTGTAAAATCGGATGAAGAAACACATTTCAGTGATGAAAAGGATCAAAGTGATGAGAATGAGTACAACAAAAATGACCAGATGGAAAGTTAAATAAAATTTTAAAATTTTTCACAACACTTTACACTTGAATTGGCAAATTTTCAATAAAAAATTCAAAATTTTGTGGGTGTAGGCCTACCGGGGATGGTGCCCACGTTAAATATACACCAACGCGCCTTCAACTGTACGGTCTGGCATAAATAAATGCCTACCGTGGTGTGGAAAACAGTTGACCTTCTGACACCGTGATGGATAGACGGGTGACCTTTCAAATGGACATGGAAGAAGAAATCAAGTCCAAGCCGGGTATTATTGAATTTCAAGCTTTTCGTGGTAACGATGATCGGTTTATAATTAAAGAACTGGTATTTTACGATATAGATAAAAATATTCCTTACACATTTTTATTCAAACCACCATGCTCTTTTTCTTCACTAACCACCAAAGCCGCAACAACAAACCGATGGACTTGGAAATATTTTCATCATATCGATTGGTATGACGGTTTTACCAGTTATTCAGACTTGTATCATATTATGCATCAATTTTCAAACAGATTTACTAATATTTACACAAAAGGACTTGAAAAGAAAAGATGGATAGAACAAATTACATCTACTCCAGTTAAAGATGTGCAAATAGATAAAAATTTTAAATTTATTGCTGAAAACATTTGTATTTGCACACAAAGTGTGGAACATGAAAGGGACAGGTACTGTGCATTAAAAAACGCTTTAAAATTAGCGACTTACCTGCAAGATGGAGAAATCGGCGATGGTGGTGGGGGTAACGGCGATTATAAAAGCGAGGAGCAGACCGAGACCTGGCACGAGTATTACTCGAGATTCCGAGACGACAACATCTCAGAGCAAGAAGACAGCGAGGACCTCTAGAACAACCATGGCATCCAACCAGTTTCTGCAGTCTTTGGTGGAACAATTCAACGCCCACTCCAAGTCTACAATTTTGCCGGTAAAAAAATGTTCTGAACTCAAGGATGAAAAACATTATATTATACATGCACTGAAGAAAATGGAAACTACTGTCGGCGAAGCAATCTGCTGCAGTCTCAGCGAAGCACCATATACTCCAGGGGATGAAGCAAAATTCCAAATTTACCTTCCGAAGAGATTTGTCCACCTACTACAAAATGAAGATCTACGCTCCATTCAACCGGGATGTCTCTACTTGGTGTCCCACGGATGCAGCGGCAGCAACTCCACCGAGCTTACCATCCACATCGCAGACAAGCAGCAGTGTTAAAAATAAATAATTTTTTCTTTCTTGTATCTGTTTGTATTTTTTAACTATATAATTTTTGTCATGTAATCTTGTTTGTACTGTTTTAAATAAAGATAGTAAAAAAAAAAAAAAAAAAAAACACAAAAAAGGCAACATATCAATATGTGAAACACAAAAAAAATTTTCACATATTGATATGTTGCCTTTTTTTTAAAGCTCTGGGGTGACCTTGACCTTTAACCTTTGCACAAATAAAAAAAAATATATTTTGCAAACAGAAATACGTGTGTGTGTGTGTGTGTGTGTGTGTGTGTGTGTGTGTGTGTGTGTGTGTGTGTGTTTTCCCCCACCATTTCGGGTTACCAGCATACAGACTGTAAAGAAGTTCAGTTTGATTGCAACTGTCAAACAATGAGCACCCTATTTGAGCTTTGTGTAAGAAAAATTATTCAAGATCAACAGCTATTTAGCCATACTTTACGTTCCAACGCTCCTCAGCAAATTAAAATTTTTATCAAACAGTACAAGCTAGACAACAGAGGTTACAACACTTTTGGGTGGTACAAGTTTAGTGATGGTACAAAATTTTGTCAAAATTGTGGAAGGGCTGCTGTATCTAACCCAGCACAATTCCTACAAGATGATGGATGTTTACAATTAGGTCATGTAGCTCCAGTTATGAGTTACGAAACACCTAAAGAACTTTGCACCATTTGTTCAATCAATATGTTTAGTTGGAAAAAATTTAACCACCTCCCATCAGACAGCATGTAAAATCCTTCCCCCCACCACTATTACATACTACCTTCAAACAACCATGCTAATATTCATTCCGCCTTTGGACATCATACGGAAAACATCAAGATGGCTCTGACTGTAAAATGTGCAAATTATGAAGAAGTATTTGTAAGAAATATGGAAGAATTAAACAATATTGTTCAAGAATTTAAATCACTAATCGAACAGGGATACCGATTGAACATGCAAATTTTTGCTTGCAACACAAAATGCCCTCATGTCCCCAGGGATGACGAGCCGCCTAGGTCACCATCATCAACTTCTTCAGCCTATTCCTCCAGATCATCCATGAAGACTCAAGCCAGTCCAAACTTGGAATATTTCTCCTGACTAATATTTATATTTTGTATCCTCTTTGTACTTCAATATGCATATTTTTGTATTTTAATAAAAGAATGATAAAATAAAAACAAAATAAAAAACCTATCTTGCTACAGTATTGTAGCAAGATAGAATTTTTTTAAAACACAAATTGGATGACCTTGAACATGTTCTAACATGTTCAGGTTTTCCCCTACCACTTTTCCTCTTGGAGACCTGAGATGCGGCACCAATGTGTTTCATTACATCTTCATCTTTTGAGCTGCAAACATGGATGTTCCACCACCAATATATGAGGCCGATGAAGCGGAAAGCCTGGGGAGGAGGAGATGCCAGCATGTGGATCTAGTGGAGATGATGGAAAGAAGGATGGAAGAAAGACGGATCAGGAAGGACCATATGCTACTTCAGAAAATTTTAAAATTAGATCTCTTCATGATCTTGGCCTTATTGATTGCAATCTTCTTCTACTTGGTATACGCAGTTGTATACTGTCTAAAATGCATCGAGTGTTCAGATAAAGCAGCCAAATTGCCAGTTTTCAACACTACTCTGTAAATAAAATTTTCTTTTTTAAAACTCCAAATGGTTGACCTTGAACATGTCTCAACCTGTCTGGTTGTATCAATTACCCCCACCACCACAATTCCAAAATACCAATCCTGCAAGCAAGACTTGCTTCATTTCCAACTCAGCTACGCTAGAGGTTACACGACACACAATGAAGTGGGAATTACTTGTTGACAGCCTTCAATACCTAAAAGAAATCTATGAAAAATTGCACATGCGGCTTCTTCAAAATCCAGGGATGATAATAAAAATGAACTTGGAATACGACTGTCCACTCATCGACGACAGTATGGATGAAGCAGAAGGGGTAGTCCAAAATACACAAGGAACATGTTGCTGTGAAGAAAATTCTTCCACAACATCAAGCACAAGTCCGGACAGCACATATGGGGATGAAGGAGGATTTTTGTAAATAAAATAAAAAAAAATAATTTTTTTAAAACTTCAAATAGTTGACATTGAACACGTTTGAACATGTTGAGCAATGTGGATAAAAAATATTTTTTTTTTCTTTCTTATGCCTATTGCTGAATAACAAACTCAGTTGTATAGTTTGCAAAAAAAATTTTTTTTTTTCATTTCATCTGACCACTTTACCCCCACCATCTCCTTATCCCCACCACCCTGCCGAGTACCTCAGATACACGGAGAGACTTGCTCAGTTGCTGTTCAACTCTTGTGGTGTGCACATCTCACTTTTTGCACTCAATTTACTTATATTGAGTTTAAATTTAAATATTTAGCCAAAATATCAAACATTTCTTAATTTTTCGGCAAAGTGTCAAATAACAAAAAATTTTTTTTTCACTTTTGGTTTGATTGAAATTTCACAAGTTCCAAGATCACCTGAGAAAGAATAAAAAATAAATATTTCTCAGGAAATATTTCCAATCCGAGTTACGGAGATCCGGTAAAGGACCGGCTGGGACGAGTTGTTTGTAAAAAATTAAATTTTTCTTCCTTCTGACCACTTTACCCCCACCACCTCCTTATCCCCACCACTGAGCCGGGTACCTGGGATACCATCTGTGTACAAGTCAGTACTTCTTCGGACGCGGTGCTGTTCGGATCGCATGTCGTTTGTCGCACTGTCGGGTGTTTGAAGAAATTATTCTTCGGCTCTCAGTCTCTCGGTGGGTAAGTCAAATATAAAATTATTTTTTTTTTCAAGTGGGGCTGCTGGGACGGGTCAATGACCCCTGACGGATATATTAGGTCAAGAGTCTGATCGCTAGGGAATAAAAAAATATTTTTTTGCACTTTTGTGATTCCTCGAGAAATTTCAATTTCTCACCAAAATTTGAGGAATCGCAAAAGTGTAAAAAAAAATTTTTTTGTATTCTTGCGTGACCTTGACCTAATTAACGTCAGTGACGTCATCATGATGACGTCAGCAATAATGACGTCGCCATGACGTCATAGGTGTGACGTCATGTGACGTCATTATGCCGTCATTAGTGACGTCATTCGTGATGTCATTGATGACGTCATCACTGCTGACGTCATCGTGATGACGTCACGTCCCAGACCCTACAATTTTACACTACTCAGCGTATTAAAGTGCACTGGTTCCTCTGATCGGTATTTTTAAGGATAGATTTAAGTAACATAACTGATGTATGACATCATTTTAAGTACAAATTAATCTCATTTGAAAATATTGGGTAAAAATAAATTTAAAGTAATCCCAATTAACAAAATAATGTATATTTATATAATGAATATAATTGAAAATAATTAATTTTTAAAAATCGTTCCCATTGTGGAGGTACCCTCTGCGTGCTTTCGATGACATTTCAATATAATATTACTGCATTGAAACCTATCCTATAAGTTACATTAATACAAGTAAGGTATTTTTGTACATATGTATGTATACATACCCACCTATAAAACAGTTCAAGAGATTTTCTTCAAACTTTGCAAACAACTTATTTTTGGAATAAAAATAATATGTACTCAGGTCTCAATGCCAGGAAAACTCATTTTGTTGTAATCGTAAATAGAAACTAGAAATTTCCCACTGGTCGAAATTCGACCAAAAGTTCTGTTGATATGAAATGTATGGACCCAACAAAATTTTGTACAGTAACTAAAACACCTGTTCTTCCTATTTTGCCAAAGTAATGGTGTAGTTATATATTGGCCATGGTGTATAGTTAAGTACATAAAATTACACCTCAAGTACATCTACTCAAGTAAATATACTTACATCATTGCCAAAGTTTGCTATTACAACAGCTAACATTTCATTCAATTTAATCAAATACCCTTCTTTCATAAAATTAAAACCATAATATAAATTTGCCCTTCTGAAAGCTTGTAAGGCATTGGAAAAATAATTTACATCTGCCCCCAGGGAAGATGTAAATTATTATAGGATTCTGCTGATCACTATATCATTATTTTGAGACAGAGACCTCACATAGTGGGTATTTTAACCTGAATGTGAATGAGTGATGAGTGTAGGATGATTGTGACATGATATTGTAGTCTTGTTACCGACTAAGGCCGACATTCTCCTTAGACAGGACTGTTAATTAATAGCCCAACAGCCAATGTTATCTAGGGACCTACACATTAACGTGGGATCCGAATCACAATTTCGACCTCATATATACGAATAATTGGTCTAATTATGAGGATGGTCTTTATGGATGAACTAGTATTCACTAGTGCGACGTTATAATCCCCGCCAGGGAATATCGCATCCACAAGCCATCGCTTATAACTATCCACAATTCGTGACCTCCAAGTAGCTGGATTGCAGGACAACGCCATAGTTCTATGGACAACGCCAATCATACTTTATATCAATGATTATGGTATTCTAAGTTAAAGAATAAAACAATCATGAAATTTTTCCAATGCGCAATTTATTATAAAATTAAAAGAATGTGTAATATAAGTCACATCAGCTGATAATTGCAGTATTAATAAGCCACATAAATATAAATAAAAGCCAAATCTTACAGTTTCAACGAATTGATACTACAGTAGACCTACATTAAAACATCCAGTAAGGCGAGTTAGCGAAGCGAACAAGTTTGTCCTGGTGGTGAAAGAGTGCATTAATAGGACTTGTCTCTAAAGAAACACACAGAAATACATATATTCACACTTGTCATTTTAGCACACTGTCTGTGACTTATGTCTGTTCTTATGTATTTGTTAGATCTTATTATTAACTAACTTATCCTAAAGATATTCACACCTCACTTGGTTTACTTATATTTCCTAACTTTCATTGTTGATTTCAGATGAACCATACTTGCTTCGTTATAGGACAGTGCCAATAACATGCCAACCAAATATTTATTTCGACTTAATGACTTTGAATGCGATCGAAGAGCAGCTGGCAGATTTAAGGGCAGGACTTAACATTGGTCCTCGGGATGTGCCATGTGTTGAGGCAGGGGATGGTGAGACTGTTTGCCACCTCTGCCTCACCTACAAGCCAACAAGGATGGCCATTCCTTGCGGCCATGCGATTGTTTGCAACGAATGTCTCCCCACATTTATAGAAAATAAAAATTTTGAGATGGTGACAAGGGGGGATGGAGGTATTGTTACTACTGACATCAGATTACCGAAAATTTGTCCAACGTTCAGATCAATTATTGGGCAAGTGATCCCAATATATTTGTAGAGGCAAGAAAGAAATATATTTTCAGCATTTGTGTTATTACATTGATACATTGTTTCTAGGTTTTATTTTAAAAAACACATTTTAAGTTTTTCATTCTATATTTCGGGGGAGTTTATACCCCCTCCGTCAGGAAGAAATAACTTAAAAAACTAACAAAATTAACAAAATTAAAACATGACAAAAATTCAAATTAAATAAACATTAAAAATAAACAAAGAAAGTTCAAGGTGACAGCTGTTGATAACATATTGATAAAGAGAAGGAAGCAGGCAAAATTCCTAATATATTCTGTCAACTCCCAACTTTACAGACTCATTGAAAAATAACGAAAACCTCACAATAGGTGAAATAAGAGCTATTATGTCTTTAAAGAACAACAAGGAAATTGTTATTTTACCTGCTGATAAGGAAAACAAAATTGTCATACAAAACGTTACTGATTATTTCAATGAATCAAATAGACAACTTTCCAATGACAAAGTCTACAAACCAATAGATAACAATTTGACTGAAGAATTCAATAAAGATATCAAGGAATACTTTGAAATAAATGGACCTAAAAAAGGTCTCTCAGACAAAGAAATTGAAATCTTAGTTCCAAAATCACCCAGAACTCCGGCTTTTTATATACTTCCTAAAATTCATAAGACAATACGTCCCCCACCAGGTAGACCTATAGTCTCCAGCTATGGAAGCCATACAGAAAGAATTTCGGCGTACGTTGATGACCATCTTCAACCTTTGGTCAAAAGCCTTCCGTCCTACATTAAGAACTCCTACGATTTTAAAGAAAAGCTAATGTCTGTGCCACAGCTGTTACAGGATGGGACGCTTCTGGTAACTGTCGATGTAAATTCTCTTTATACAAATATACCACACACAGATGGCATGAAGGCTGCTGAATATCATCTTAACACTAGACCTTGCAATGTAAAACCAAGTAGTAGTTTCCTAATTCACTTAATTTCAATGGTCCTGACAATGAACAATTTTGAGTTTAATAACAAAAACTACCTTCAAGTGTCTGGAACTGCTATGGGTACAAGAACGGCACCTTCTTATACCAATTTATTCATGGGTTTATTTGAAAAAGAATTTTTGAAATCCCAACCGTTTGTACCGTTACAATGGTTTAGGTTTATAGATGACATTTTTTTTCATTTGGAATCATGGCATTGACAGACTTAAAGTATTCTTGGAGAATCTCCAAGAATTCTCTAATCTAAAATTTACATGGAACTACCCTGATACACTGTCAACATACTTAGACTTGGATATTTTCATTGACTCAGGATTTATCAAGACAAAACTTCATATTAAGGAGACAAACACAATGAACTATCTTAATTATTCCAGCTGTCATCCTTTATATGTGAAAAAATCCATCCCTAAAAGTTTATGTGCAAGAGCAAGAAATTTATGCAGCGACCAAAAAGATTTCACTGAATATGTATCAAAAATAAATGGAGCTTTAAATAAACTAGGATATCCCAAGAAATTCATGTCTAATGTAACAAGAAAAAAACCTGAACCACAACAGAATATCAACTCTGGCAAAGGTCTTAGATTCCTGACACAGTTTTATCAGGCTTACATAAAATTAATACTATAATCAAAACGGCTTACTGTCTTATTGAGACTCTTCCAGAAATCAAAGATTTTATGCCTGAAACTCCCAGAGTGACATTTAGAAAGCCTCCGAACCTTAAGTCGAAACTAGTGTCCACCACCTTCCCGAAACAGGACTTTAGAACAGAAATAGGATGCAAGCCTTTCAAGAAACCTCGTTGTGCTACTTGCAAGATCATGTATGAAACTAAAGAATTTAAAAGTTCTGTCACGGGCAAAACATTCCCTATCAAAGAAGAAATTACCTGCGAATGTGGTTTACCACTATCGTGCAACCAATGTGAGAAACAGTATGTCGGGCAAAAGTCGAACCATTTAAGAATCCGAATGACCGGCCATCGGTTCGACATTTTACACAAAGATCAAAACAAACCACTAGCCCAGCACATTGAACTCCATCAAAAAGAAAAGATAGTAGAATGTTTTTCGTTAAGAGGTGTTGCTAGGATTCATCCACAAGAAAACGAAGACTATAACAGAGCCCTCCTGACGAGATCGGAACAGGCACATCAAATTATTTTAAGAAGTAAAAATCCATGGGGGCTTAACTTAAGATAAAGAAATTTTGCCTGCTTCCTTCTCTTTATCAATATGTTATCAACAGCTGTCACCTTGAACTTTCTTTGTTTATTTTTAATGTTTATTTAATTTGAATTTTTGTCATGTTTTAATTTTGTTAATTTTGTTAGTTTTTTAAATTGATACATTGTGTAGGCTTGCCATACGTTCCAGTTTTTCACTTTAGGCCTGGGTTTTTATAGAAATTTAGAAAAAAACAGTGAGTTATTAATAACTAATTAGTAGATATAAAAGGATGGTTCTGAAACACCCTCGTAGTTTTTTTTGATGACTTTTGCTTCATATGACCACTTTTTTTGCTTCATATGACCACTTTTTTTGCTTCGTATGACCGCTTTTTGCTTCAAATGACCACTTTTGCTTCAAATGACCACTTTTTGCTTCAAATGACCACTTTTGCTTCAAATGACCACTTTTTGCTTCAAATGACCACTTTTTTGCTTCAAATGACCACTTTTTGAATATAATCCAGGGAACACTCGTAGTTTTTTTTGAGCGCCTTCAGCTTCAAATTGACTGGTTTTTGACCGGATTCTGGCCGGTTTTGGCCAAATATCAGCCCATTTCAGCCCATTTTAGGGCATTTCTCAGGATTTTCAGATACTGATTTCAAGGAGCACTTAGAATTTAATCCAGTTGTTCATTTGATTAGGGGTCCTTTTTTTACCCCCTTCAGCTTCAAATTGACTGGTTTTTACCGGATTTTGATTGGTTTTGGCCAAATATCAGCCCATTTCAGGGCATTTTTCAGGATTTCAGACAGTGATTTCAAGGAGCATTTTGAATTTAATCCAGGGAACTATGAGATGCACTCTTAAGTTAACTATAGTTTTTAAATGAAGTTACCCACTCCTCTTGTGGTGAATCTAATCCAGAAATTAATCCAAGGAAGTGTGAGAACTCCTAAGTTAACCCTATGTAAATGAAAAGATACCGGTTTTCGGTGATTTTTTACTTTTTTGTCAACTTTCCAACATTTTTCAGGATTTCCGATCCATAAAAATTGATATTGAAAGGTGAATTGCCCAACATCCCAGCCCCCTATAAAATTAACTTTAATTGCAATTTTACCTACAAAGACACATTTTTAGGATAAAATTCTCCAATTTTTAACCCAGTTTAACCTCTTAAGATCTAATTCCTAAGGCCCAGACAAGCCCTAAAAACCAGCTAAGGCTTTAACCTATCAATAAGCCCTATTAACCATTAGCTTAATCCTAATGTGTTGGACCTAAGATCTAAACCTAAGGCCTTGCACCTGAGTCCAAAGCCCTAAAACATAGCAGCTAAGGCTTAAACCTGTGAATAGGGCCGATTAGCCACCAGCTTAGACCTAAAGTGTTGGACCTAAGATCTAAACCTAAGGCCTTGCACCTGAGTCCAAAGCCCTAAAACATAGCAGCTAAGGCTTAAACCTGTGAATAGGGCCGATTAGCCACCAGCTTAGACCTAATGTGTTGGACCTAAGATCTAAACCTAAGGCCTTGCACCTGAGTCCAAAGCCCTAAAACATAGCAGCTAAGGCTTAAACCTGTGAATAGGGCCGATTAGTCACCAGCTTAGACCTAATGTGTTGGACCTAAGATCTAAACCTAAGGCCTAACAGCTGAGTCCAAAGCCCTAAAACCTAGCAGCTAAGGATTTGACCTGTGAATAGGGCCTATTAGCCAACAGCCTAAACCTAATGTGTTGGCACTAAGATGTAAACCTAAGGCCTTGCACCTGAGTCCAAAGCCCTAAAAGCTAGCAGCTAAGGATTTGACCTGTGAATAGGGCCTATTATCCATCAGCGTAGGCCAAATGTGCTGGACCTAAGATCTAAAGCTTAGCCCTTGCACCTGAGTCCAAAACCATAAAACCTAGCAGCTAAGGATTTGACCTGTGAATAGTTATTAGCCAACAGCCTAAACCTAATGTGTTGGCACTAAGATGTAAACCTAAGGCCTTGCACCTGAGTCCAAAGCCCTAAAAGCTAGCAGCTAAGGCTTTGACCTGTGAATAGGGCCTATTATCTATCAGCTTAGGCCTAATGTGTTGGACATAAGATCTAAGCCTAAGGCCTTACACATGGTTCCTAAGATGAAATGCCTTGGACTTAGGTCCTAAAACCTAGCAAATAGGGATTTGACCTGTGAATAGGGCCTATTAGCCAACAGCCTAAACCTAATGTGTTGGCACTAAGATGTAAACCTAAGGCCTTGCACCTGAGTCCAAAGCCCTAAAAGCTAGCAGCTAAGGATTTGACCTGTGAATAGGGCCTATTATCCATCAGCGTAGGCCAAATGTGCTGGACCTAAGATCTAAAGCTTAGCCCTTGCACCTGAGTCCAAAACCATAAAACCTAGCAGCTAAGGATTTGACCTGTGAATAGTTATTAGCCAACAGCCTAAACCTAATGTGTTGGCACTAAGATGTAAACCTAAGGCCTTGCACCTGAGTCCAAAGCCCTAAAAGCTAGCAGCTAAGGCTTTGACCTGTGAATAGGGCCTATTATCTATCAGCTTAGGCCTAATGTGTTGGACATAAGATCTAAGCCTAAGGCCTTACACATGGTTCCTAAGATGAAATGCCTTGGACTTAGGTCCTAAAACCTAGCAAATAGGGATTTGACCTGTGAATAGGGCCTATTAGCCAACAGCCTAAACCTAATGTGTTGGCACTAAGATGTAAACCTAAGGCCTTGCACCTGAGTCCAAAGTCCTAACAGCTAGCAGCTAAGGATTTGACCTGTGAATAGGGCCTATTATCCATCAGCGAAGGCCTAATGTGCTGGATCTAAGATCTAAACCTAAGCCCTTGCACCTGAATCCAAAACCCTAAAACCTAGCAGCTAAGGATTTGACCTGTGAATAGGGCCTATTAGCCAACAGCCTAAACCTAATGTGTTGGTACTAAGATGTAAACGTAAGGCCTTGCACCTGAGTCCAAAGCCCTAAAAGCTAGCAGCTAAGGCTTTGACCTGTGAATAGGGCCTATTATCTATCAGCTTAGGCCTAATGTGTTGGACATAAGATCTAAGCCTAAGGCCTTACACATGGTTCCTAAGATGAAATGCCTTGGACTTAGTAGCTAAGGCTTTGACCTGTGAATAGGACCTATTTGCGTTTAGCTTAGACCTAATGTGTTGGACCAAAAATCTAACCTCAGGCCTTGCACTTGAGTCGAAAACCCTAAAACTTAGCAGCTAAGGATTTGACCTGTGAATAGTACCTATTAGCAAACAGCCTAAACCTAATGTGTTGGCACTAAGATGTAAACCTAAGGCCTTGCACATGAGTCCAAAACTCCAAAACCTAGCAGCTAAGGATTTGACCTGTGAATAGGGCCTATTATCCATCAGCGTAGGCCTAATGTGCTGGACCTAAGATCTAAACCTAAGCCCAAGCACCTGAGTCCAAAACCTAAAACCTAGCAGCTAAGGCTTTGACCTGTGAATAGGACCTATTAGGCAACAGCCTAGACCTAATGTTTTGGGTCAAAGATGTAAACCTAAGGCCTTGCACCTGAGTCCAAAGCCCTAAAACCTAGCAGCTAAGGCTTTAACCTGTGAATAGGACCTATTACCCAACAGCTTAGACCTAATGTGTTGAACCTAAAGTCTAAACCTAAGGCCTTGCAACTGAGTCCAAAGCTCAAAAACCTAGTGGCTAAAGCTATGACCTGTGTATAAGACCTATCAGCCCCCAGCCAGGACCTAATGTGTCGGGACTAAGATGTAAACATAAGGCCTGACACCTTAGTACAAAGCCATAAAACCTTAAGATCTGAAAACTTACAAGGGGGCCTCGATTCACAGCCCCCCATGAATTGAGCAAACATTAGGCAACGAGGTCTTTTTTCTTTGAATATGAAATTATGATCAGAAATGGTTATCAGATTCAGATTGGAGTATTTGAAGACCAACCTCCATCCATCTTACCCAACTCCTAACTACCGCATGGACTTGACCCAAGACCTAAGGCTATACACCGTAGGCTTTAAGGATCTTAGCCCCAAGACCTAGGCCATAGAGTTAAGACCTGAATATTTACAAGGGGGCCGCGATTCACAGCCCCCCCTGAAAAGACACTGTGGTCTAAACCTAATGCCTAATACAACGTGGTCTAGGGTTTTAGGTTTTTAGACCAAAGACCTACTACACCATGGTCTAGACCCAAGATCTAAGGTCTGTGGTCTAGGCTTCAGGTTCTAAGCCCCAAGATTTAAGGCCTGCATAGGCATTTAGGTTCTTAGCCTCCAAATCTAAGGCCCGTAATCTAGGCCTTTAGGTTCTTGAATCCAACACCTAGGACCCTACATCATGGTCTAGACCCTAAACCTAAGGCATGTGATCTAGGTCTCTAAGTTCTCCTCAAGACATAAGGCCCTACACCATGGTCTAAAACCAAGACCTAAGGTCCGTTGTGTAGGCTTTTAGGTTATTATACCCAAGACATAAGGCCCTACACCAGGGTCTAGAACCAAGATCTAAGGTCCGTGGTCTAGGCTTTTAGGTTCTTATACCCAAGTCCTAAGGCCCTACACCAGGGTCTAAAACCAAGATCTAAGGTCCGTGGTCTAGGCTTTTAGGTTCTTAAACCCAAGACCTAAGGTCCGTGGTCTAGGCTTTTAGGTTCTTATACCCAAGTCCTAAGGAACTACACCAGGGGCTAGAACCAAGATCTAAGGGTCCATGGTCCAGACTTTTAGGTTCTTATACCCAAGTCCTAAGGTCCGTGGTCTAGGCTTTTAGGTTCTTATACCAAGTCCTAATGCCCTAGACCAGGGTCTAGAACCAAGATCTAAGGTCCGTGGTCTAGGCTTTTAGGTTCTTATACCCAAGACCTAAGGTCCGTGGTCTAGGCTTTTAGGTTCTTATACCCAAATCCTAAGGCCCCTACACCAGGGTCTAGAACCAAGACCTAAGGTCCGTGGTCTAGGCCTTTAGGTTCTTATACCCAAGTCCTAAGGCCCTACACCAGGGTCTAGAACCAAGTTCCGTGGTCTAGGCTTTTAGGTTCTTATACCCAAGTCCTAAGGCCTACACCAGGGTCTAGAACCAAGATCTAAGGTCCATAGTCCAGGCTTTTAGGTTCTTATACCCAAGTCCTAAGGCCCTACACCAGGGTCTAGAACCAAGATCTAAGGTCCGTGGTCCAGGCTTTTAGGTTCTTATACCCAAGTCCTAAGGCCCTACACCATAGGCTAGAACCAAGTTCTAAGGTCCGTGGTCTAGGCTTTTAGGTTCTTATACCCATGACCTAAGGCCCTACACCAGGGTCTAGAACCAAGATCTAAGGTCCGTAGTCTAGGCTTTTAGGTTCTTACAGCCAAGTCCTAAGGCCCTACACCAGGGTCTAGAATTAAGATCTAAGGTCCGTGGTCTAGGCTTTTAGGTTCTTATACCCAAGTCCTAAGGCCCTACACAAGGGTCTAAAACCAAGATCTAAGGTCCGTGGTCTAGGCTTTTAGGTTCTTATACCCAAGTCCTAAGGCCCTACACCAGGGTCTAGAACCAAGATCTAAGTTCCGTGGTCTAGGCTTTTAGGTTCTTATACCCAAGTCCTGAGGCCCTACACCAGGGTCTAGAACCAAGATCTAAGGTCCGTGGTCTAAGCTTTTAGGTTCTAATACCCAAGTCCTGAGGCCCTACACCAGGGTCTAAAACCAAGATCTAAGGTCCGTGGTCTAGGCTTTTAGGTTCTTATACCTAAGTCCTAAGGCCCTACACCAGGGTCTAGAACCAAGATCTAAGGTCCGTGGTCTAGGCTTTTAGGTTCTTATACCCAAGTCCTAAGGCCCTACACCAGGGTCTAGAACCAAGATCTAAGGTCCGTGGTCTAGGCTTTTAGGTTCTTATACCCAAGTCCTAAGGCCCTACACCAGGGTCTAGAACCAAGATCTAAGGTCCGTGGTCAAGGCTTTTAGGTTCTTATACCCAAGTCCTAAGGCCCTACACCAGGGTCTAGAACCAAGATCTAAGGTCCGTGGTCCAGGCTTTTAGGTTCTTATACCCAAGATCTAATGCCCACACCATGGTCTAGAATCGAGATCTAAGGTCTGTGGTCTAGGCTTTTAGGTTCTTATACCCAAGTCCTAAGGCCCTACACCAGGGTCTAGAACCAAGATCTAAGGTCCGTGGTCTAGGCTTTTAGGTTCTTATTCCCAAGACCTAAGGCCCTACACCAGGGTCTAGAACCAAGATCTAAGGTCCGTGGTCCAGGCTTAGGGTTTTAAGCTCTGAGACCCAAGCCTTAAGGCCTTACACCGTTTTCTAGGCTTTTAAGTATTTACACCCAAGGCCTAAGGCCCTACACCCTGGTCTAGTTTTTTAAGCTCTTAGACACAAGACTTAGGGCCATACACCCTGGTCTAGGCTTTTAGGTTCTTATACCCAAGACCTAAGGCCCTACACCCTGGTCTAGGCTTTTAAGTACTTAGACCCAAGACCTAAGGCCATACACCCTTATCTAGGCTTTTAGGTTCTTATACCCAAGACCTAAGGCCCTACACTCTGAACTAGGCTTCTAAGTACTTAGACCTAAGGCCATAAAGTAAAGGCCTGAAAACTTACAAGGGAGTCGCGATTCACGACCCCTGAACAGACACTGTGGACCCAAGACTTAGGGCTATACACCGTGGCCTAGACTTTTAAGTACTTAGACACCAAGACCTAAGGCCTTACACCCTGGTCTAGGCTTTTAACTATTTAGACCCAAGACCTAAGGCCTTACACCCTGGTCTAGGCTTTTAGGTTCTTATACCCAAGACCTAAGGCCCTACACCCTGGTCTATGCTTTTAAGCTCTTAGACTCAAGCCCTAAGGTGGTCCGCATGGGTTAGACTCAAGACCCAAGGGCATACACACTGGTCTAGGCTTTTAAGTACTTACTCCAAGACCTAAAGTCATAAACCATGGGCTAGGCTTTTAAGCACTTAAACTCAATGCCTAAGGCGGTCCGCATGGGCTAGACTTAAGACCTAAGGCCATACACCCTGGTCTAGGCTTTTAAGTACTTAGACCCAAGACCTAAGGCCATAAACCGTTTTCCAGGCTTTTAAGCTCTTAGACTCAAGACCTAAGGCCATACACCGTGGTCTAGGCTTTTAAGTACTTAGACCCAAGACCTAAGGCCATACACCGTGGGCTAGGCTTTTAAGCTCTTAGATCCAAGACCTAAGGCTTTCCGCATGGACTAGACTCAAGACCTAAAGCCATACACCGTGGTCTATGCTTTTAAGCACTTAGACCCAAGACCTGAGGCCATAGAGTTAAGACCTGAACACTTACAAGGGGGGTCGCGATTCACGACCCCTGAACAGACACTGTGGTGTAGACCCAAGACTTAGGGCCATACACCGTGGTATAGACTTTTAAGTACTTAGACCCAAGACCTAAGGCCATACACCGTGGTCTAGGCTTTTAAGTACTTAGACCCAAGACCTAAGGCCATACACCGTAGTCTAGGCTTTTAGGTTCTTATACCCAAGACCTAAGGCCCTACACCGTGGGCTAGGCTTTAAAGCTCTTAGACCCAAGACCTAAATCCATAGGGTTAAGACATGAAAACTTACAAGTTAATCGCAATTCACGATCCCCGAACAGACACCGTGGTCTAGATCCAATACCTAAGGCCCTACACGAAGACCCAAGAGCTAAGGTCCTTCACCATGATCTAGACCCTAAGACCAAAGGCCTTACACTATGGTCTAGTACTCGGCATAAACCGTTTGCAGTTGTGGTTGTTTCATCTATTTCTAGAGGTAAGTCGGCCTCTAAGTTCTTAGAACCTAAGACCAAAGGCCTTATACCACGGTCTAGTACTCGGCATAAGCCATGTGCAGTTGTGGTTGTTTCATCTATAGCTAGAGGAAAGTCCTAAGTTCTTAGACCCTAAGACCAAAGGCCTTACACCATGGTCTAGTACTCGGCATAAACCGTTTTGCAGTTGTGGTTGTTTCATCTATAGCTAAAGGTAAGTCCTAGGTTCTTAGACCCTAAGACCAAAGGCCTTACATCATGGTCTAGTATTCCTTCTTAAGCCGTGTGCAGTGGTTAATTTGTCTATACTTAGAAGAAAGTCGGCCTTTAAGTTCTTAGACCCTAGACCTAAGACCCTACACCCATGGACTACAACCTGGACCTAAGGCCACATTCCGAGGTTTTGTACTCGTTTAAAACCGTGTGCAGTTGTGGTTGTTTCATCTATAGCTGGGCGAAGGTTGGCCTTTGATAACTGTGTGCAGTTATTACTGTTTCGTCTCGAAAAAGAAAAAGTTTATGCTTTTACACCATAACTTAGAACGAAAACCCATGGTCTTATTCCTAAAACCAAGGACCTTAGACCGATACCCTAGGACATAAGGGCTTAGACTTATTGCTTTAGATCTAGGGCAAAAGGAATTTAAATGAGGATCTAAGGCCTCATAATTTAGACCAACCCCAATCCCAAGCATTTAAGGTATTATACCATGGACCTGTAAGTATATGACCTTAAACTTTTGACCTAAGACCAAAGACTTTAACATAAGTCTTAAGCCCTAAGACCCTACCCCATGGGCTAGTACTGGTCCTACACCATGAGGGACCGTGTAAAATGGCGTGCATAAAACCAATCACATGGATTATTTGAAAGCCCAGGGCACATGAACACCTGTGTTTGCTGTTGGGCGTTTTTATGATTTGCGCTTTCGGGCGTTTTGCAAACTCGACCTGCATATTGCAAATCGATGTGTAGACGATGCCCTTTAGTAATTAACGTCTGCGAACGTTTTCAAAATCGATGTGTAGACGATGTATTTTAATAATTAACGTCTGCAAACGTTTTTTAGAATCGATGCCCAGACGCTGTTTAAAATAATCGACGTGTACGATCGTTTTTCAAAATCGATGTGTACACGATGTTTTTTAATAATTTACGTCTGCGATCGTAATTTCCGCGTCGAGTTTGCAGAACGCCCGAAAGCGCAAATCATAAAAACGCCCAACAGCAAACACAGGTGTTCATGTGCCCTGGGCTTTCAAATAATCCATGTGATTGGCTTTATGCACGCCATTTTACACGGTCCCTCATGGTGTAGGACCAGTACTAGCCCATGGGGTAGGGTCTTAGGGCTTAAGACTTATGTTAAAGTCTTTGGTCTTAGGTCAAAAGTTTAAGGTCATATATTTACAGGTCCATGGTATAATACCTTAAATGCTTGGGATTGGGGTTGGTCTAAATTATGAGGCCTTAGATCCTCATTTAAATTCCTTTTGCCCTAGATCTAAAGCAATAAGTCTAAGCCCTTATGTCCTAGGGTATCGGTCTAAGGTCCTTGGTTTTAGGAATAAGACCATGGGTTTTCGTTCTAAGTTATGGTGTAAAAGCATAAACTTTCTCTTTTTCGAGACGAAACAGTAATAACTGCACACAGTTATCAAAGGCCAACCTTCGCCCAGCTATAGATGAAACAACCACAACTGCACACGGTTTTAAACGAGTACAAAACCTCGGAATGTGGCCTTAGGTCCAGGTTGTAGTCCATGGGTGTAGGGTCTTAGGTCTAGGGTCTAAGAACTTAAAGGCCGACTTTCTTCTAAGTATAGACAAATTAACCACTGCACACGGCTTAAGAAGGAATACTAGACCATGATGTAAGGCCTTTGGTCTTAGGGTCTAAGAACCTAGGACTTACCTTTAGCTATAGATGAAACAACCACAACTGCAAAACGGTTATGCCGAGTACTAGACCATGGTGTAAGGCCTTTGGTCTTAGGGTCTAAGAACTTAGGACTTTCCTCTAGCTATAGATGAAACAACCACAACTGCACATGGCTTATGCCGAGTACTAGACCGTGGTATAAGGCCTTTGGTCTTAGGGTCTAGGAACTTAGAGGCCGACTTACCTCTAGAAATAGATGAAACAACCACAACTGCAAACGGTTTAAGCCGAGTACTAGACCATAGTGTAAGGTCTTTGGTCTTAGGTCTAGATCATGGTGAAGGACCTTAGCTCTTGGGTCTTCGTGTAGGGCCTTAAGTATTGGGTCTAGACCACGGTGTCTTTTCGGGGATCGTGAGTTGCGATTAACTTGTAAGTTTTCAAGTCTTAACCCTATGGTTTTAGGTCTTGGGTCTAAGAGCTTTAAAGCCTAGCCCACGGTGTAGGGCCTTAGGTCTTGGGTATAAGTACTTAACAGCCTAGACCACGGTGTATGGCCTTAGGTCTTGAGCCTGAGACCTTAAAAGCCTAGAAAACGGTGTATGGCCTTAGGTCTTGAGTCTAAGAGCTTAAAAGCCTAGAAAACGGTATATGGCCTTAGGTCTTGGGTATAAGTACTTAAAAGCCTAGACCAGGGTGTATGGCCTTAGGTCATAAGTCTAGCCCATGCGGACCGCCTTAGGCATTGAGTTTAAGTGCTTAAAAGCCTAGCCCATGGTTTATGACTTTAGGTCTTGGAGTAAGTACTTAAAAGCCTAGACCAGTGTGTATGCCCTTGGGTCTTGAGTCTAAGAGCTTAAAAGCATAGACCAGGGTTTATGGCCTTAGGTCTTGGGTATAAGAGCTTAAAAGCCTAGACCACGGTGTAAGGCCTTAGGTCTTGGGTCCACAGTGTCTGTTCAGGGGTCGTGAATCGCGACTCCCTTGTAAGTTTTCAGGACTTTACTTTATGGCCTTAGGTCTTGGGTCTAAGTACTTAAAAGCCTAGACCAGGGTGTAGGGCCTTAGGTCTTGGGTATAAGAACCTAAAAGCCTAGACCAGGATGTAGGGCCTTAGGACTTGGGTATAAGAACCTAAAAGCCTAGACCAGGGTGTATGGCCTTAGGTCTTGGGTTTAAGAACCTAAAAGCCTAGACCAGGGTGTATGGCCTTAGGTCTTGGGTCTAAGAGCTTAAAACCCTAACCCGCGGTATATGGCTTTAGGTCTTGAGTCTAAGAGCTTAGGTCTTGGGTCTATGAACCTAAAGGCCTAGTCCACGGGTCTTAGGACTTGGGTCTAAGAACCTAAAGGCCTAATCAAAGGACCTTAGGTCTTGGTTCTAGCCTATGGTGTAGGGCCTTAGGTCTTGGGTATAAGCACCTAAAAGCCTAGACCACGGTCCTTAGATCTTGGTTCTAGACCCTGGTTTAGGGCCTTAGGACTTGAGTATAAGAACCTAAAAGCCTTGACCACGGACCTTAGATCTTGGTTCTAGACCCTGGTGTAGTAGAACTTGGGTATAAGAACCTAAAAGCCTAGACCACGGACCTTAGATCTTGGTTTTAGACCCTGGTGTAGTAGGACTTGGGTATAAGAACCTAAAAGCCTAGACCACGGACCTTAGGTCTTGGTTCTAGACCCTTTTGTAGGGCCTTAGGACTTGGGTATAAGAACCTAAAAGCCTAGACCACGGACCTTAGGTCTTGGTTCTAGACCCTTTTGTAGGGCCTTAGGACTTGGGTATAAGAACGTAAAAGCCTAGACCACGGACCTTAGATCTTGGTTCTAGACCCTGGTGTAGGGCCTAAAAGCCTAGACCACGGACCTTAGATCTTGGTTCTATTACCTGTGTAGGGGCTTAGGACTTGGGTATAAGAACCTGAAAGCCTAGACCACGGACTTTGGGTCTTGGGTATAAAAACCTAAAAGCCTAGCCCACGGACCTTAAATCTTGTCTCTAGACCCTGGTGTAGGGCCTAAGGACTTGGGTATAAGAACCTAAAAGAGTAGACCACGGACCTCAGATCTTGGTTCTAGACCCTGGTGTAGGGCCTAAGGACTTGGGTATAAGAACCTAAAAGCCTAGACCACGGACCTTAGATCTTGGTTCTAGACCCTGGTGTAGGGCCTTAGGACTTGGGTATAAGAACATATAAGCATGGAAACGGACCTTAGATCTTGGTTCTAGACCCTGGTGTAGGGCCTTAGGACTTGGGTATAAGAACCTAAAAGCCTAGACCACGGACCTTAGATCTTGGTTCTAGACCCTGGTGTAGGGCCTTAGGACTTGGGTATAAGAACCTAAAAGCCTAGACCACGGACCTTAGATCTTGGTTCTAGACCCTGGTGTAGGGCCTTAGGACTTGGGTATAAGAACCTAAAAGCCTAGACCACGGACCTTAGATCTTGTTTCTAGACCCTTGTGTAGAGCCTTAGGACTTGGGTATAAGAACCTAAAAGCCTAGACTACGGACCTTAGATCTTGGTTCTAGACCCTGGTATAGGGCCTTAGGACTTGGGTATAAGAACCTAAAAGTCTAGACCACGGACCTTAGATCTTGATTCTAGACCCTGGTGTAAGGCCTTAGGACTTGGGTATAAGAACCTAAAAGCCTAGACCACGGACCTTAGGTCTTGGGTATAAGAACCTATAAGCCTAGACCACGGACCTTAGATCTTAATTCTAGACCCTGGTGTAGGGCCTTAGGACTTGGGTATAAGAACCTAAAAGCCTAGACCACGGACCTTAGATCTTGGTTCTAGACCCTGGTGTAGGGCCTTAGGACTTGGGTATAAGAACCTAAAAGCCTGGACCACAGACCTTAGATCTTGGTTTTAGACCCTGGTGTAGGGCCTTATGACTTGGGTATAAGAACCTAAAAGCCTGGACCACAGACCTTAGATCTTGGTTTTAGACCCTGGTGTAGGGCCTTATGACTTGGGTATAAGAACCTAAAAGCCTGGACCACGGACCTTACATCTTAGTTCTAGACCCTGGTGTAGAGCCTTAGGACTTGGGTATAAGAACCTAAAAGCCTGGACCACGGACCTTAGATGTTGGTTCTAGACCCTGGTGTAGGGCCTTAGGACTTGGGTATAAGAACCTAAAAGCCTAGACCACGGACCTTAGATCTTGGTTCTAGACCCTGGTGTAGGGCCTTAGGATTTGGTTATAAGAACCTAAAAGCCTGGACCACGGAGCTTAGATCTTGGTTTTAGACCCTGGTATAGGGCCTTAGGACTTGGGTATAAGAACCTAAAAGTCTAGACCACGGACCTTAGATCTTGATTCTAGACCCTGGTGTAAGGCCTTAGGACTTGGGTATAAGAACCTAAAAGCCTAGACCACGGACCTTAGGTCTTGGGTATAAGAACCTATAAGCCTAGACCACGGACCTTAGATCTTGGTTCTAGACCCTGGTGTAGGGCCTTAGGACTTGGGTATAAGAACCTAAAAGCCTAGACCACGGACCTTAAATCTTGGTTCTAGACCCTGGTGTAGTAGGACTTGGGTATAAGAACCTAAAAGCCTAGACCACGGACCTTAGATCTTGGTTCTAGACCCTGGTGTAGGGCCTTAGGACTTGGGTATAAGAACCTAAAACCCTAGACCACGGACCTTAGGTCTTGGGTATAAGAACCTAAAAGCCTAGACCACGGACCTTAGATCTTGGTTCTAGACCCTGGTGTAGGGCCTTAGGTCTTGGGTATAAGAACCTAAAAGCCTACACAACGGACCTTAGATCTTGGTTCTAGACCCTGGTGTAGGGCCTTAGGACTTGGGTATAAGAACCTAAAAGCCTAGACTACGGACCTTAGATCTTGGTTCTAGACCCTGGTGTAGGGCCTTAGGACTTGGGTATAAGAACCTAAAAGCCTGGACCACAGACCTTAGATCTTGGTTCTAGCCTATGGTGTAGGGCCTTAGGACTTGGGTATAAGAACCTAAAAGCCTACACAACGGACCTTAGGTCTTCGTTTTAGACCCTGGTGTAGGGCCTTAGGACTTTCGTATAAGAAGCTAAAAGCCTAGACTACGGACCTTAGATCTTGGTTCTAGACCCTGGTGTAGGGCCTTAGGTCATGGGTATAAGAACCTAAAAGCCTAGACCACGGACCTTAGATCTTGGTTCTAGACCCTGGTGTAGGGCCTTAGGACTTGGGTATAAGAACCTAAAAGCCTACACCACGGACCTTAGATCTTGGTTCTAGACCCTGGTGTAGGGCCTTAGGACTTGGGTATAAGAACCTAAAAGCTTAGACCACGGTGTATTAGGTATTAGGTTTAGACCACAGTGTTTTTTCAGGGGGGGCTGTGAATCGCGGCCCCCTTGTAAATATTCAGGTCTTAACTCTATGGCCTAGGTCTTTTAAGGACCTTAAAGCCTAGCCTACGGTGTATAGCCTTAGGTCTTGGGTCAAGTCCATGCGGTAGTTAGGAGTTGGGTAAGATGGATGGAGGTTGGTCTTCAAATACTCCAATTTGAATCTGATAACCATTTCTGGTCATGATTTCATAATCAAATAAAAAAGACCTCGTTGCCTAATGTTTGCTCAATACATGGGGGGCCGTGAATCGCGGCCCCTTGTAAGTTTTTAGATCTTAAGGTTTTATGGCTTTGTACTAAGGTGTCAGGCCTTATGTTTACATCTTAGTCCCGACACATTAGGTCCTGGCTGGGGGCTGATAGGTCTTATACACAGGTCATAGCTTTAGCCACTAGGTTTTTGAGCTTTGGACTCAGTTGTCAGGCCTTAGGTTTAGACTTTAGGTTCAACACATTAGGTCCAAGCTGTTGGGTAATAGGTCCTATTCACAGGTTAAAGCGTTAGCTGCTAGGTTTTAGGGCTTTGGACTCAGGTGCAAGGCCTTAGGTTTACATCTTAGTGCCAACACATAAGGTTTAGGCTGTTGGCTAATAACTATTCACAGGTCAAATCCTTAGCTGCTAGGTTTTAGGGTTTTGGACTCAGGTGCAAGGGCTTAGGTTTAGATCTTAGATCCAGCACATTAGGCCTTCGCTGATGGATAATAGGCCCTATTCACAGGTCAAATCCTTAGCTGCTAGCTTTTAGGGCTTTGGACTCAGGTGCAAGGCCTTAGGTTTACATCTTAGTGCCAACACATTAGGTTTAGGCTGTTTGCTAATAGGTACTATTCACAGGTCAAATCCTTAGCTGCTAAGTTTTAGGGTTTTGGACTCAGGTGCAAGGCCTGAGGTTTAGATTTTTGGTCCAACACATTAGGTCTAAGCTAAACGCAAATAGGTCCTATTCACAGGTCAAAGCCTTAGCTGCTAGGTTTTAGGACCTAAGTCCAAGGCATTTCATCTTAGGAACCATGTGTAAGGCCTTAGGCTTAGATCTTATGTCCAACACATTAGGCCTAAGCTGATAGATAATAGGCCCTATTCACAGGTCAAAGCCTTAGCTGCTAGCTTTTAGGGCTTTGGACTCAGGTGCAAGGCCTTAGGATTACATCTTAGTGCCAACACATTAGGTTTACGCTGTTGGCTAATAACTATTCACAGGTCAAATCCTTAGCTGCTAGGTTTTATCGTTTTGGACTCAGGTACAAGGGCTTAGGTTTAGATCTTAGGTCCAGCATATTAGGCCTACGCTGATGGATAATAGGCCCTATTCACAGGTCAAAGCCTTAGCTGCTAGCTGTTAGGACTTTGGACTCAGGTGCAAGGCCTTAGGTTTATCTCTTAGTGCCAACACATTAGGTTTAGGCTGTTGGCTAATAGGCCCTATTCACAGGTCAAATCCTTAGCTGCTAGCTTTTAGGGCTTTGGACTCAGGTGCAAGGCCTTAGGATTACATCTTAGTGCCAACACATTAGGTTTACGCTGTTGGCTAATAGGCCCTATTCACAGGTCAAATCCTTAGCTGCTAGCTTTTAGGGCTTTGGACTCAGGTGCAAGGCCTTAGGTTTACATCTTAGTGCCAACACATTAGGTTTAGGCTGTTGGCTAATAACTATTCACAGGTCAAATCCTTAGCTGCTTGGTTTTAGGGGTTTGGACTCAGCTGTTAGGCCTTAGGTTTAGATCTTAGGTCCAACACATTAGGTCTAAGCTGGTGGCTAATCGGCCCTATTCACAGGTTTAAGCCTTAGCTGCTATGTTTTAGGGCTTTGGACTCAGGTGCAAGGCCTTAGGTTTAGATCTTAGGTCCAACACATTAGGATTAAGCTAATGGTTAATAGGGCTTATTGATAGGTTAAAGCCTTAGCTGCTAGGTTTTAGGGCTTGTCTGGACCTTAGGAATTAGATTTTAGAGGTTAAACTGGGTTAAAAATTGGAGAATTTTGGCCTAAAAATGTGTCTTTGAAGGTAAAACTGCAATTTGAAGCTGAAGGCGCTCACAAAACATGAGTATTCCCTGGATTATATTCAAAATACTCCTTGAAATCACTGTCTGAAATCCTGAAAAATGCCCTGAAATGGGCTGATATTTGGCCAAAACCAACCAGAATCCGGTAAAAAACCGGTCAATTTGAAGCTGAAGGCGCTCAAAAAAAACTACGAGTGTTCCCTGGATTATATTCAAAAAGTTGTCATTTGAACCAAAAAAGTGGTCATTTGAAGCAAAAAGTGGTCATTTGAAGCAAAAGTGGTCATTTGAAGCAAAAGTGGTCATTTGAAGCAAAAAGTGGTCATTTGAAGCAAAAGCGGTCATACGAAGCAAAAAAAGTGGTCATATGAAGCAAAAAAAGTGGTCATATGAAGCAAAAAGTCATCAAAAAAAACTACGAGTGTTTCAGAACCATCCTTTTATATCTACTTAGGTAAAATAAGGTATGGTCTGTAACTATCAACATTTCCTGACAACACGCCGAGAGAAAAGTCCTTTATATGCTATTTGTCAGTAACAAAGCCACACCTCATCTGATCCATGCAATCATCACACTCATCCTTCAGACATATTCATCTAAAAAATACGCACCAGTGAGTCGGTATTTCAACAAATGTATCTAATGTATCATACACTTTTATAGTATTTGAAAAAAGAATTACCAAATTCCACTAAATATTCGGCATGTACACAAGCCTTCGACGGAGAACCCATCGATAATTTCCCGGTATCGAATTAATAATTGATTGTTATCTCCTGGAATAGAACATTCATCAAGCTTAGCCGGCGGGCTGTACGAAGTACACACGATGAATGCCAAAACCTCCGCACGCGCACTCCCATAATGCTAATCCATTGGATTAACTTATATCGTACATAAATTACTTGTCGGGAATAAGCGGGGAGGATTTCCATAACACAGGCGGTCAGGTTTTCGGTCGATCACCAAACATAAGAATGCATTAATGCGGCGTGCCTCAGGGCTCGGGCGTAGCGCCTATCTTGATCTCGGTGCGTTTGAATTCCCGCACGCCGAGCCGGACCAAACAAAATGGCGGAATTAAGTTGCATTGTCGTCCGGTTCGATTATTAATGACCTCCCCGGATTTATTGGAGTCGAATTTATTTCATAGATCTTATCGTAAGGTGATAAGACTTCGGTTCGGTGTCATTTTTGTCTTTTTGTCCCGGGTGGTTTTGTTTTGACTGAGCCGCGTCCAAGAGATTTTGTGATAAAAGTCGTTAATCTTTGTGATACTTCACTTGGGCCTTTGTGATTTTATCTGAGGGATAAATAAAAGTCTTGCCTCTTGATCGGCGTGTATTACATCAAGGGGCCTGAATATAAAAAAAGTTATAATGTATGGAGAATTGGAGTTTTTTTACTTAATACCGTCCTCGGTTTAATAGGGAAGTACCAAAAGGCTAGCTAGGTATGTTTGTTAATCATTTAGTTGTGCCTGTCAGTATTTCACCACCAGGGGGAGCGGCAGTCGGTGTGTGCGCGTTCGTGCGGAGCACACGTGAGGTTTGCGGTTATCCGCACCCCGTCATATCCGAACCACCAGGGACAACCAAGCGTGAATGAAGCCCGTCCAGGGAGTTGGCGTGACACGACAAGCACTGCGTTTTCAATAGAAAGAAGATCAATTTATACTGTATTTATTTATTATTCTAGCTTCCGGTCAGTGTGTTTCAAAGTTTGTTTGGGAGAATACCTTTTGATCAATTGAGGTGCTAAGTTAGATGTTGTTGTTTAACTGAAAAATTATAGTGAAATGGTATAAGAAATCAGAGAGCAGTAGTATGAAAACTACTTTAAAAGCCATATTTGTGTATGAAATAATAAAAAATATAAAAATAGATCTGTGGTTCAAGAATTTTCTAATTATGTTTCGGCAAAGATGAAGTTTTTGACACCTAATAACATTCAGTGGTTTTCCTATCTGCCTATATTCACCCATGAATAAAGGTATTGCATACTGTATTGACATTAAAGATGTTTTATTTTTATCTTATAGTAGGTCTAATTCATACAATTATTTTATATTCTCATATTAAAAAAAATAAATAAAATACATTCGAAAGTGTTTTTTACTAAGTGGACTATCGTTACAATCAGTTTGAAACATACATGAATTGTTTTCACCATTATTTATTTATAAAAATTTCTCAGCTCTTCAGCCTTTTAAGGCGGTATTCAATATGGTCTTTTAATATTTATAAAAAGGTTTTTGTGAGTAAAGAGTAAATTTATTCACGGTTCATTTTCAGAACTATTAAATAGTTTAATTATACCTAAGCTGATATTTATAAACTTTTACAACTTATTATTTAATACAATACCCATAATTTGATTATAACTGCCATAAAGCAATTTCAGAGAAGGAAAAAATTGCTCAAATACTTGAGAAATCACTATACAATGCTGAAGACTGCATATTTAAAGATTTTTTGACATTTTAGTTAAAATAAAAAAAATATTTTAAGTTTAGTTATTGTTGTGTTTCTTTTATGGCTCCTGTTAATAAAGCATTGCTACTATTATATTATTCAAGCCTATCAGCAGAGAAATGTTGAGCAAAACGAAAAAGACAGTTTAGTATCAAATCACGAATATAAAGCGGAATAAGATAAGGTTATATTATTATCTGAATATGAGACGGCACACTGCCCTACAACTAGTGCGTTATTGTACGCTAACATGCAATTCTTTCTCAAGCAGAGCCGCTTCTCAAATATAACCTTTCGTTACAATTTTTCTAACACGGCTTCTTTTGGGTCATAGGATTAATAAAAAAAACTGTTTACTTTTTATTTATTGGGAGTTTAGTTTAGTTTAGATGTGGTTCAAGTTTCGGTGTAAAGTATTAAGAGTATAGGCCCCTAATGAGAAGACTAAAGCTGATTTTGTTTTGCACTTTTATTAACAGCTAAAAAATATGCAAATTTAATCCAAAGACTCCCACATGAGTTTGCGCCACTATTCACTCAGCAAATACTAATAGACTGTCACACAAAACAATCCAAAGACCAACGAGGATGTTCAAAGTACGCCGCCTCCCCCCCCCCCCCCCCCACCCATTCAACCCTCCCCAGGAAGGGGTTTTTGAATATTCATCGTTCAAAATTAAGTTACAAGATGGAAATGAATGGAGTCAGTTGTTGGTACAAACCGAACATGAGGAATGGGCCCGGCGATCCATCCTGGGCTAAACGCCGAATTAACGATGACAACGACCAATTAAATCTGGGATGTCGTCATTGTAGAAAATATATATTGTCTTTATTTAAATTCGAGCCTGGGAAACTGTGGGTATGCATAAACATGAGTGGGACACGGTGTCGGTAACGATCATGGGTGCAAGGATGACGTACTTGATCCTCAGATGAGATTAGATAGTGGGAGAAACTTGTCGCGAATTTTATTTATTATTTTATATTCTGGATTATTTTGCGGTTGCGGATTAAGGATTCATATAGTAGGCATTATAAAATTTTGATCTCTACTCTTAAAAATCCCCATTTTAGTTGATTACTTGCAATATTAAAATCGTTATTTTCCAAACCACTGTAATGGCCTATAAAAAAGGAGAATCGTACAACGAACAAACATATTTTTAACAGACGCAAAATATTATTTGTTAGCCACAATGTCTATTGGTTTATGAGTTAAGAGGGGGCTAAAGAACCACTCTCAGAACGTCATGCAGTGCTTCACGTTTCCATTTTGCAACTTTATTTTAAATCCGATATAGGTGGAAGGGGTTTTAAATGAACTATAGATAGAGACTTCCTAGATAACCTAGAACCACAACAGTAAAGTTTATTCTTTAGAGGGGGTGAAAGGTCACCTTTCAGAACATTATGTGTTGATTCGAAAGCTCCCATTTAGTGCTTGTTTATTTTAAGTTAAAAAAGTGTGAGAGGTTTTTAATTAGATATAGACTTGGGCTATTTAATTCACTTTTTGATTTTTTTTTATATTTTAAATCCATATTAAGCTATAAGTTAATGGTTCAAAGTTATCAACTAGACCATCATAGCTTAATATGGTTTCAAAATATATAAAAATGAGAAAAGCCAATAAAATAGCCCAAGTTTATTTTTTATTTAATACCTCTCCCATCTTTATCGGACTTAAAATAAAGGCGCAAAATGGGAGCAGGTGAAGCACAGTAAATTTTTGATCCGCGAAACACCCGATGTTGACAGCCTCTATCGGTGGAAGCTGAAACTGCTGGGTGTGTATGCTTTGAAGGTAGTAAATAAATAGCATGTAAAAATTTATCACGTTTCAAATAAAAGGCCTACTTTCTGCGGCCAAATCTCCTCCCTCAACATCATCTACCTGAGTCTTGGATCTCACACATGCTGAAGTGCAGCGGACCTTCTTTAGCCACAGTGTTTACACCGAATACTAGATATTGTTTCTCGCTCTCCTCAGTAGTATGGTTGTGACCAATGCGAAACGTATTCAAGTAGTTTCCGCAACGGCCACTTGGCTGCTCCGGCAAAATAATAGCTCTATCCCTTTATACCCCTCTTAAGAGGAAAGCGATTCCACAGTGGAAATAAACTAATAATACTATTCATTAGTAAAAGAAATACGGCAAAATGTTAAAAACTACATGTTTTATTTATTAAAATTTTCTCTCCGTAATCAAGTAAATGTAATGTTAGCCACGTTAAATATTTTTTCCAGTTCAATATTTTTAATGTCCCATTTTTTATGAAAAAATAATTGAATCGCAATAATAAATAAATCAAAACTTTCATTGTGATCTATCCTAATTTATATAATGAAACAATTCAAATTTAAATACCGTACGAAGATATATATGAATCAAATATAAAGTATCTTCAAAAAAAGACTAAAGTTGTTGGGTGGTTAATATATGTAATAAACCTTTATTTGAAATAAAGATTGATTGGAAAAAAACATTTCCAATACTCTAATAATATGTTAAATAACCCAATAGAATTACAACAGAGAGGTCATACAATGTTATATGGTTTTTGTGGCTCAAATTAAATATTTGTTGTCTTTTATAATTTTTAGAGTTTTTAAAAGGCATCAGATGCTTTACTTTTATCGATGCATTTTTTCATTAGTTTTATTTTTTACAAAGTTAGTTATATATTCAATTTTTTATTCAATCTGCTCTATCACTAAATCTCAAAGTTGATAAAGAATTTTGCGAGCTATATCGTTCGTAAAATGCTTTATATAAAGCCACATTCAGATCCTACAATTTACATTCTGTCTCCTTATTTTTAAATATATTTAGTACACAGTACCTACACAAATCTAGAGAATCATAGGCCAGAAGCTGAAACTGCTGGGTGTGCAGGCTATGAACGCAGTAAATAAATAGTATGTATTAATTTGTAAAGAGTTTGTTAAGAGTTTGATAGAGTATTAGAGTATTTTGTGTAATATAATATTATTGTAATATTAGCTTCTTCTCCATAAACTAAACTTTACTTGACTAGACTAAATTGACTTGTCACACCTGTCACTTTCATTCAACAGCAACTAGTTAGGTTGGTATGTTAACACTAACAATAAAATCTGTTATTACTGGGTGATTGTACTAAGTAAGACATTGATATAATCATTACTGTTGTCAGATTGAATGAAACATCGTTATGAAATTGATAACTTTAAACGATAGTTAGTTGTGAGCACTCTCAGTGATGATGGTCAAATGAAAATTAACCATTTTACTCATTTATTTTTTCTAATTCATTATTATTATTAATTAAATTTTAAAAGATCATTTTAAAATGTTTATACACACTGTCTCTATGAGTGATTCTTCATTTCTAGAGTAAAATAAACAGCCTTTCATCAGGGAATTATTTTGTTTCCGCTTTACAGTACAATGTGAGTTTTCTTAAACTCAACTTTAATTTAAATAAATAAATAAATAATACAAATAACAACAGATAGTTTAACTGTTAACATGACAAAATTATCCAAAAATGTAATATTGTTTATGTATTTAGGAAATACCGTATTAGTTTTCCTTGTAGTTCATTACACTCGTAGACCTACTCTCGCAAGAGATCGTAAATAAATAAAATATTTAAGATAAATAACATTCCTGGAAACCTTGCGATGATAATCATGTCGACAGCCGCAATTAAAATTTATCAAAAGGGCATTCCTTTTTCATTTAAAGTGATTTATAAATACGGTGATTATTTTAACTTTAAGAAATTTTGTGTTATTTTAACTGGTTGTTATCATAGCATTATAATATCAATTTATTGATATAATGGCAACTATATACAGAACTAAACTTGGATTCGGTTAATTTTCCAAAAGGAAATTATTGTATTTGGATCCACTATAGCCACTCCTAAAATATTTGCCTTTTTATATCCTAAACCAGTTACAAATAGATATTTCAGAATCAAATATAAGTAACAATAACTAAACTAGGTGGGAAAAATATAAGGACCTTACATTTTAAGATTATTCTACATTATTTAGGTTATCATACATTATGTTATACATTATGTGTCAGGAAACATTTTTGAAACGCGTAGTACACTCCTGTGTTATTAGAGTAAATCCACAAAATTTCTTTAGATGAGAATTTTGAAAATTCTTTGTAATTAGAATTCATTACATACACTTTAGTCTATTATTCACAGAACTTTGACTTGTTTCATCAAGAATAGCAAATTAACTCTGCGAAAATTTTGATTTGTATAATAAAGGAACCTTCGATCAGACATTGTGTCTTATAATGTCACTACTATTCTAGACAATTTATTTCTTCTGGAGGTCAGCCAATAGTTGTCAATTTTGTTTTTATTTGTTAACTTTGCAACATATGGATTGTTCATAAAATGAAGATTAATTTTTAATTAGGAAGGAGGTATATTTATACTTCCCAGATAAAACGATTTTAAGTAGTTATTTGACTTTGCATGCGGTAGGATTTACTTGTAGGCTAAATACGTCAAATAATTAATTGAACAAAATATTATTAACCGTCTCTTGTAATTTATACGGCTTTGGTTATATTTCTAACTATAGGATTCGCTTATTAAGATATTACTACTTAGGTATTTTGTAGTGTATGCAGTAGTGCAAAAAGATTCGGTAAAATTATTGTAATATAAGAAACTGCGAACAAATTGAAGACCTATATTATATGGTAAGATGGTGTTTACTATATATATATATATATATATATATATATATATATATATATATATATATATATATATATATATATATATATATATATATATATATATATATATATATATAAGTTATAATGTAACTCTTAATTTTATGAGTGTGACCTATATAATTATAATAACTTATTTTTATCTAATAAAATGTTATTTACTTGTTCTGCTCTTGAATTTAACCCAGTTTGTGGTAAACTCAGTTTTATTTTTATTTTTCAGAAACTCAATATTCAATTGCATTGGATGTTTTATCAATGCACCGTTTTATCAATTTTACAAACTGAATAGTTTCGTCTTTTTACTGTTTACAAAAATGTTTGCGAACTTGTTTATATCACTCATTCTAAATAGAGTATAATTTCTGGAAAATGTAAGTAGCCTATTTTAGGTGTAAACATTTAATTATTCTGTATTTTTGTTTATTTATTGGTATAACTTTTCTTATGTTTTAACTGTAATTGGTGAAATACCACCTTAGTAATTACTGTGTAAATTCTTAGAAACTAGAAGCATTTCATAGTACATAAAGTAGCCTATGTAAATTATCTTATAAATGAAGGCTTGTACAAATTAAATTTAATATTTTGTCGTTTGGAATTAAATGGCATTATTAAAATACAGTGTTATCATGAAAGATTGGCGAGAATGTAGTTTCACCGACTAAAAGTTCATATTGAAATTGAGATTTTTGGCCTAACAAAAAACTGCTACATGTAGTTTCAAACATGTCTGGAATTTTTTAACAAAAGCCCTTATTTTTAGGGTAAACAGAAAAAATAATCATAGATAGTATAGAAAAACTAGTACTTATTGTTTTAAAAAGTAGCCCTAAATATGTAGTTGATTCATCCATTGCATGTTAATTTTTAGTCCAAGTACCTACTTGATTAAATAATTTGGCGTTGTGTGACAAAAATAAGTTAACAGTTGTAGCATTGCCACTTAAAATAACGATTTATTAAATCTTTTTTTCTGGTAATTAAACACAAAGCAGTGTAATATTTTACATGACTATTAAATTTCATTGTACACAACCCCCTTTTTTAAGTTAAGGTTATGTACGCAATAAATTAAAAGGTAAAAATAAAACTTTTTGATGTATGTTTTAAAACAATAATATAAATATATTTACGACTCAGATTGAATTAGCAGAATATAAAAGGTACAGCATTAAATCCTGCCTTGGCGCCGCGACGGCCCCCGCCTCAACGCGTGCCCCCGCCCCGCCTATAGGCATTGTCGCGACATTTTGATTGACGTTTTGGCCTACCCAGTCACAATGAATTCATTTCACTTTTCACAGTCGATTTATCGCTGCGTCAGATCTTTCGCACATCTCCAGCCAGGGTCGGCCGTTGAGAAATCTAAACCAGTTTTTAATCCGGACTTACATTTAAATCGTTGTTCTCCGTCGATCTTCTTCTTTCTTTAACCTCCCCTTCGCCATTGCTCTCTTCCATTCCACACACAACACGGAAACAATACACCCAACTACCGCGACAAGACTAACCAAAACAGCGCTCGTCTACAATTATTCCTATTCCCTCCATCACCCCTCTACGGCCTCAAATTATATTCCCCTCGATAATTTGACTTTTCGTTCGGTTTTCATCTTTTTTCATTCCCATTCGCTAGCCGTTATCTGTGCGGGGGAAATTACGGATAAGACCTCCATTTAATAACAGGCCTACATTGTTGCCGACCGTGGCGCTATCTGTTGCCAGTGGAGGGAAACCTCGAGCGAGCGCCATCTTGGATTGTTCTCTGATCCGCCGCTTGGTTGCAGCACTTATACGTCCTTTGCCGATTGTATCATTGAATGCTAAATATGGAATCCCCTTCATCTCTATACAGTTTTGTATAAGCCTAGATTAAACTCAAACGGTATAATACCCCCGTCGCGGCAGACCTGCGTACTCAGCGAATTTCCAAATTAGTAGTTTTAATTATGACCAGGAAAAACCTGTCAACCAAATATCATCACAAGCTCATAAATAGGGAATAAATGTCTATTCTCCTTATGATAAATGTAGGGAAAGAGTATGCAGGTATGCTGCCATGGGGAACACTAAAAGTAGGTTTTTAGCATAACAAAATTATTTCGACCATATGAAGCCATATACTAAGTTTCATCAATTTCTGTCCATTGCTAACGGAGTTTGCCTATTCTCTATATGATTAACATGGGAAAAGAGTACCTATGCAGGTTTGCTGAAATGACCCAGGTAACAAGTAAGCTTACGGCAAGACTTGCCTTTCGTTTTCCTAAGGAAAACTTTTCCAATAATAATTTACCGAAAATTTGAGTCAAGTGTTTCCCAAAAAAACTTGCCTTCACAAATATGCCGCAAATTTATACACAGCTTGCCGCGGCACACTTGCCGATCATACATCTTTAACAAACTGGCCGGCAAGTTTTGGTTGAGGAACGTTAAGTCTCTCCGATTGACCGCTGCAGCGCTAGCGGCGTTTACGAATACGCCGTTCGACGCGCCATTTTGTTATTCCGTCTGCTCGCTGCCATTAATTTGCCTTTGTTAATTCGTTTTGTTGATCTTTCGTTTTAAGTTTTAAATAGGTTTTAATATTGTTAGTTGATTAATAGTATCAGGTTTTCTACACTGCATCAGGTAAGTAAATTTGGTTTTTTTCCAATAACTTATTAATATAACTTAGGCCTAAAGTTAGCTGTCTTCTCAGGAAGTTTAAGTTGGAAAAAACATGTAGGCTACGGTATGATTCGGGTTCGCTGGGTTTCAAAACAATTTTTTAATTAGTTACTTTAAAAGACTAAAAACATTAATGTAGCGTTTATAAATTGAAGGGTTAGGGACATAGGCCTACTCAACCAAATTCCCTCTGTTAATGGATAGCCTAAGACTGGGTTTGTATTACTCCATTAATTTGGTACAAGTATTTTACTGAGGCCTATTTAATTAATATAGCATACATACATAGCCTATTTAGAATGTTAAAACTAAGGCATATACAAGATAAACCTAGTGAATAATGAAATATAGATTAGTCAAACCTTGATATAACTTAGCTTAACCTTATGATTAATAATAATGAATTATTATTAATTATTCTCATTGTAAATTGGCTATGCCGTTGATACATAAAATAAATAAATAAATAAATGATTCTTAGGAGATCTAACCTAAAATTTGTTATAAAGCCTAGACCTAGATGGCCCATTTCATTACACTGAGGTTTGTTATAAATATTGAGACTAAGTAAAAGTTAACAGACATTTTTCTACATCTTAGTCATAGGCTAATTATGTGTCCGTGGTACTGTTAAATTTTGAAAGAGACCTCCGATTTTTATGATATTTGCTATGAAGGTTTAGAATCAGGTCTATTTTCATGAGATCGCAGACCAGCATAATTGGATTATGGGAACAAGGTTTTATAGGGTTTCTAAACAGTAAAAAAAGTGCTGAAAATGTGTTGACTCCTAAAATTTCCCTCAATCGTAGGCCTACCTACTGTTACGGACCAAAGATTTCGCCCAAGATTTGCGACATAAGTTATGTGACTTTGCCTTAAGACTCAACAGCTTGCAATGGGGCTGTGGCGTAATTTCGTTATCCGACTCCACCGTTATTACCGATGTGGAAATTTTGATATTGCGATAATATTGCTATTACGGTATATATCGATATAAGTTACAATTACACGATACGATAACGATTTTATCACCGGATTTAGTTTCTTTCTAATATAGCCTATGAAACAAGTAACTGATAATAACAACAAACAAGTAAAACTTAGCTAATGTAACCCGTAACAAAGAACAACACAAAATAAAATAATCTAGTTTATTGTGTAGCTGTATCTAAATTGTGAGTAGAATTTTTTTTTTTTTTTTGCTATTGTATTAAGGGAATTTGCGTTTTAAATGTTTCCAAACACCATTGATTTTGTTGTTATAAACATCGCTGTCAATAAAAGTGATCTATTACGGTTACACTGTTAAGTTAGATTATTGTTATGATACATTTCTTATCTCAGTATTGTTTATTCAATTGTTTTCATCCCACAATTTCAATCGCATTATCGAAATTTCCACATCGATAATAACGGTGGAGTCGGATGACAAAATTTTGCCGGCAGTGAAATGATTACAAATTTTTTTATTTTATTTTAATTAAACTTATATTAAAACATAAGTAGGCTAATTAAAATCAAAACTACTTACCAGTACTTCGTCATAGGTACTTATAAGTTATGTCTCATATAGGCTAAGTAAGTTAACTAAAATAAAATATTGATTATATGCTCAGTATTAACTTCAATTATGAAGAAGAGGAGAACATCAAAACAACATCAAATAGGCTAATAATATTTTCCCCAAAATTTCTCCGGACACCTTGAAATTTCCTTGGTCCTAGATCCCCGGATCGGACATATTCTGTACCCCTGCAAAAAAGGGTTTTTGGCGTTTTTGGACCTTAATGTTTGGAAATTTACTTATAAATTTTAATTAAAACACTTTAAAGAGTTAAAAAAAAAAAAAAAAAAAAAAAACATTTAGAACATATTGAATTTTCAACTTGGCTTAACATTTAAAAAGAAAAAAATCCATAAATAGGTGTGTTATGAGAAATAATTAAAGCCCTGTACGGTCTCTCGCTTATTTATTGACATAGGCCTAGTCCTAACTTGATCAGATTTTTGGTATAAACACTCACTTGGTAGGGTTTAACTTATAGGCCTATTTGCTTACAACACCCATAAGGCGGCACACCTCATAATCCCCCCCATGGGGTTTATTCCTCCAAGTGTTAACCCTCTAAACTTGTTTTAGTCGATTTTTCAACACTTTGAAAAATGTGACATAACTTTATAGTAAACGTCAGAAACGCGGTTATGAACAGTACCGTTGAAGGCAGTATCCTTAATTTCATGTCCTTGTTTGATACCACCTGTAGGCCTAGTTGGTTTGGATTGACCAATCTGTAGGAATTTGCTCGCTTGTGATTGGTGCTTCATCTTGACCACATAGCACAATGTCTTGATCCCTTAGAAATGTCACTTTTACTTTCATGTTTAATTGTTCCTTGTTGAAATGAGTTTGTCCAAAAAATCTGTTGGTTGATAGAATTCAACCGAGTGTGATCCTATATTACTCTCTATCGATATGCATTATTTCCAGATTAAAGTGATGTCTGCAGTTGGTGGCCGGGATTCAAATGCCCTCACTTTAAATATATTGAGGCATTCACTCAAGGATGAAGCTAGCTGCGGAGATCTTTTCCCTCACAGGAAAAAATGGTCAATTTTCCACAGAAGAGGAAGTTTGTAGGCACAAGAATGTGCTCTCTAATTTTTGGTAAGTTTGTTAGAAATAAAAAAAAAATACAGTTCTAAATCTGTGTAAATCAGTGTTAAAGAAATAATATAGACCTAGTTGAAATGCTAAATGATTATTTTTTAATGTTTTGTCATTGAAATAAATTAAATCAAACACTTATCTCTATTTGTACCTTAAAAAGTTTTTTTTTTTAAACAGAAATTTTTCTTTCAATTTTGTTCTTTTATATACAAGTTATGAACTTTTATCATGACAAAAACAAATACAAATATAGAAAACAAACCTCGATAAAATTAAAACTTTTATTTCTCAATTAACATTCAAGCAAAACTAATTATTCCTACTTCTGTTTACATTTAAATCATAGAACAGTAACAACAGCTGATATTTATAAAAATAAACGATTTCAGTTATTTCTGGGCAAGTGGAGAACTAGTTGGGCATCGAAAGTAATTTTAGAGAGAGGGAAAATCAGCTTATTGTTTTCCCTTCCTCTACGTTAGGGGTTTGGAAAGAGTTATTTTCATAGATATCAGCTGTCATCGAAAAAAGCTACTTTCGATACGGTGTGATGAAAAATATAAATCAACAAAATACATAGGCCTAATGAACCGTTGTAAAAAAGGATTTTTGACATTCTCTTAAAATACTTCGCCTACTGTATATTTTTTACGTATCAATTGAATAAAAATTTTATCGTATTATTATGATTACCGTACCGTTGTATTCAATATTTCATTTGTTTATTATTTTCATTAGGATAAAATACGACCGAAATTGTTTTGTTAATTGAACTGCTCAACAAAATAATGTTACTTGCTCTGAAGGACATTTGTGGTGGGGTATTAATGTTTAATCTCAATTATTGGGCACTACCTACCTCCAGGTTTATGGCGACCGTCAGAAGAGTGAAAATATATCCAAATTGCCAGAAAAATACTATTGTTTTAAATTTACACAAGACACAAAACACAAACACATGAACATTGACCCCACAAAATTGTTACCCGACATTTTTAAAAACCGCACAATGTTTCCCGTTATCTAGGGCGAACTTGAGATTGAAAATTCTCATGATTATCCGGACCACGACTCCGGATGGGTCCTACGATAACAGGCCTGTATTCTTCCCCCCACCACCAAAGTTACGTGACTAAATGGGAAGATCTGCAACACATGACGCAAAGTCATGCTATTGCAATGTTTTTATATGGAGATGACAGCTGAAATTCAGCCGCATCTGGTCACTTGATCAAAAATGTATGCAGGCCCGTTAGTTATCGTAGGCCGGGTCCGCACCATGACAAGAGGATATCCGGATATAGGCTACCTTCACTCTTCTGACGGTCGCTATAAACCTGGTAGTGGGAAATGCCCAATAATTGAGATTAAATAAAAAATAACGATAGACAATGAATGTTGGATACGGAATGTGAACTTTGTTGCTAACAAATGAAATAGTGCATAACATTTATTTCATAGAGATTTTGAATTTCTCTCTCCTAAATTATACATGACCTACCATTAAAAAAATAATCACAGGGAGGGAGCTATGCGTTGCCACATACTGTTATTCCTTCCACCCCACAGATGTATTTTCAGCATGGCCTTTGGTGCCTTTGAATACAATATATCATCTGTAGATTATTTTTTTCCTTTTTATGTTTTAACAGATGCAGTTAGAAGACGTGAAAAGGATGCCTCAAATGAAATGATGAAAAATGCCATCAAGCATTGGCTTCAGCAAGCCACCCCCCGGATCCAAAAGAGGTAACTAATAATTTAACTCTACCCAAATTTGGATTATGAAAGTTATCTCTATTTTTTCCCTTCAAATCTAACGGAACCTGTATTGAAACTGGTAGGCGCAAAGAATCGAAAATTGACAACTGCTCAAATCTGGTGGTATAAAAAATCAGAATCAGCCCTTAGTAATTTTGTTGGCAACAAGATTGTAATGACAATAATGAACCTGTTTAAGATCCATGTAAATATATTCATTTCTGTTGGCAAATGAAGATCTTATGACTTAATCCATGCAAATAAGAATAAAACCATTAAAAAAACATGAATTAACTGTGGATCATTCAATTTTAACAACATTATTAATCGTAACAACATTTCAATTCCATCCTTACATGAATTTATTATTGTTATAGAAAGGAAATTGTAGGCTTACCTTACTTCCTATTAAACGTTTCCTATTGGGATTTCAGGGAGAAGAGGCAAGAAAAACTCACCACCAACACTCTTGGCGAGGAGCAAGAGGCGTAGCTGATTTGTTTATGTTTAAATTATCAACTTTTTATTAAATTATTATAAATTTTATAATTCAAACTTTTTATTACCTCTGCAAAGTATTTATTCAGTAACCAGTTTAAAGTAAGCTTGATTATATTTCAGACGGTTTTCCTGTGGTAGTTATTATTTATTATAAAAATATATGACAGTTAATTTATCCAGAATCAGAATTCTGTATCTTTATTTCATAAACATCAAGTTTAAATTGTATCAAAACTACTATTACAACAAGTATTTCATTACTTCTTTTTAAAATTTAATGTGGATATTTCCTTTTAGCGAATTTCCCTATAGGGAATACGCTATTACGGTAGTAGCCATGGTAAGACCTAAGCCCGGGACCACTTTACTTTTTCATTTTGAGGTCCCCAGAAGCCAAAAACACCATTCGTTCATTTTCATATATATGTATATATATATCTATATATATACAGTATATCTATATATATATCTATATATATATGTGTCCGTGGTACTGATAACTTTTGAAGGGGACCTCCGATTTTGATGAAATTTGGTATGGAGGTGTAAGACCAGGTCTATTTTCATGAGTTCGCGAACCAGCATTGTCGGGTTATGGGAACGGGGTTTTATGGGGTTTCAAAGGGGTCAAAAATGGGTTTTTGGCATTTTTGGACCTTAATTTTTAAAATTCATCAATTTTAACTGAAACCATTTAAAAGAGCTTAAAAAAACAAACAATTTGGTATTTTGAATTTTTGTCATAACATAACTGGTTACGGGGCAAATCCAAAAATGTGTTTTCCATGTTATTCTTATGGGAAATCAAGAAAACCCTCTATCTTGCTTATTTATTGACATAACTTAATCAAATTTCGTATGTACATTATCTATATAAGGTTTAACTTATACTTGCTTACAAAACCCATATGGCGGCAAACCTACATACTCACCCCCATGGGGTTTATGGGGAAAATAAAAAAATTGCCAGAGTTTGATACAATTTTGTGTTTACATTCACCAATTATTGATAAACTTAGATTTTCTAACAACACCCAATGGCAGAAAACCTAGATACTCGATCCTATGGTGTTTTATGGGGAAAGTAAATAATCTGAAATTCCATTGGAAATTCGCTGAGTACGCAGGTCTGCTGCGACGGGGGTATTAATTACTGTAAATTCTTTAAAACATGTTCATCATACTGCTTGCAAAACAGTTGTTTTCTGATCTGTATACAATTAGTTAACAAAGTTGGCGTTTAAGTAGCCTTTTAAAAGTGCACCGAAAATACATCTGTCAATATTTTCTGTGTGCTAACCTCAAAAATTGTGTTTGTCTTGAACAAAAGCAACTTTTATTCATACTACATTTTAAATGGAAGATTTTGAAATTTCATTAATTTGACTTGTATATCAGCTGTTTTTAAAGAATACTGTATTTATAAGGCAACTATTGAATGTAAACAGATACAGAAATTTTAGTTATTTAATTCTTTGCCCTGCTGTAGTGAAGGGATTTTGTGGCATTAACCGGTGACGCTGGTCTGGGAGACAAACTTATACATATTAAATTTATGTATACTTTACTAAATATTAAAAGTTTTTCTTGGAGTATTGTTGTGTAACAATGTTAGCCTATTAGGAAGGTAAATACTAAATACAAGGTATTAAGGTGAAAACGTATTTTGAAGTGGAATTAATTTCAGTACATGTTTTTTCCAAAACTTAAAATTTGGTTAAATTTAGAAACTTAAAACTGATGGATACTTCTGCAGTTCTTCTAATTACAAAGGTCCAAACTTGAAATTAAATTGGCAAAATATATTCAATTGTTTTTTGGGAAATGGGTTCCAAAAAATTATTTTAGTTAATATGCAAAGTCCTTATTTTTGTGGTGTCAGTCTCTGAGACTGTTTAGTTCATTAAGTCTTTGTTTCAATAGCGAAATGAGAACAATAAAAAATAAAAAAGGTTTTATAACTTGTTCTACGATAAATCCATGTAATTAGGTAAGTTATAATGTTTTTTTACATATCTTATAATCTTATGAACTTATAATTTGTTTTTTATTTCAATCTCATGAACTGGTGTCGGTGGTCCAGCAGACGGAAAATTAGTGTGGCCAGAACAAAAGTGGTGAAGTTGGTGCGCTCACGCTTTCAGTTACTTCAGTGTACAGGACTGCTCATAGCTGCTATGCAACATCATCGTACCTCAAAATTTAAACCCTGTACAATGAATGATTTTTGCAACATGATGGCTTGTGTCACAAATTTGTCCGGAAGGCCTGTGTCAAATTAGTCGGGAAGGTTTATGGCAAGTTTGTCTGGAAAGGCTTGTCACAAATTTGTCTGGAAGGCCTTTGTCAAATTTGTCTGGAAGGCCTTTGTCAAATTTGTCTGGAAGGCCTTTGTCAAATTTGTCTGGAAGGCTTGTGACAAGTTTTTCCAAGGGCAACTAGAAGGTTTTCCTCAAGCTTTTTTAAAGCCTTGTTGTTTGCCGCATAAGGCTTAAGGCAAGTTTGTAAGTTTTAACAGAAAAACATGAGGAAAACTTGCCACAAGTTTTTTTTTCCTGCCTGGGGATAAGCACAAAAACCGAGATTTTTTTTACCACAAATGGATGAATCTCAACCAAATGAAGCTGAATGCCAAGTTTCATCCAAAAACTTTGGTTAATAAGTGAAATATTAACACATCCTCATTCTCCATAAGATTGACATTGGAGCCTCAAAATACAACGTACTGTCTTTAGACTTTTTAATATCTCGGTAACCAATAGAGATAGAGCAAAGCTTCAAAATACTAAATTGTGTATTTTTTAGCTAAATCCAATGGTCAAAATAAAAATTTAAAATTTTTAAAAATTACATATGAAAAATGCAAAAAAACCATTTTTGGGGTACAAAACCCCCCAAAACTACCCCTTCCGATAGGTCGATATGTCTGGTTTACGAACTCATCCAAATAAACGTAGGATTACACATCTCTACCAAATTTGGTGTTGATCGGACCATTTTTACGAGAGTTATCGTGTCTAGGGACACATACGTGTATATATATATATATATAAATTTATATATATATAAATTTATAAAATAATTATAATTATATAAAATTTATATATATATATATATATATAAATTTTAATGACTATTATTTTTGTTCTCTGGGCACCTAAAAACGAAAAAGTAACATGGTCCCGGGCTTAGGTCTTACCATGAGACCTACGGTAATAGCTTATTCCCTATGAGAAATTCGCTAAAAATATCCAATGATGTTACTACGCAAATTAGCATACCAGAATGGTATAATTGCAAAAAAATATAATTTGTTATTGGTTGTTTATAAGAAATAGTCAACAAGTCAACTATAGAATATCATATAAAGACACTTTGAATTTTTATTGAACAAAAAAATTAATGTTTTGAGGGTGACATTAGAACTATTATAGCCCGTTTTTTAAAACATGATCCTTCTATGGAGAGATGGTGGAGGGGGTTTGTTTATCCTTGCTAATATCCTATTGGCTGGAGCCGGAGCCCTTCATTGTTTTTTTGTTGTTATTTTTGTTTTATTTCACTGTTGAAATTTTACATCACAACATATTGTGTACCGTATCAGTTTTACTATTATTGGGTAGCAGTTGTTTTTTAATCAGCTTACTTTAGAACTGTTACTTTTTAACAAGGCACAAAAGTTTGGCTTAAAAAATATAACAGCTGACTAGGAGTTATGAAAGACATTACAACTTATTTAAGGAAACTAGTATACGTGTTGCTCGAAATCGAGCAGTTTATTTAAATACAGTACAAATGTTACTTTACCTCTAAATCAATGACATCCGACCAATCCAATATTGTAAATATCTGTAATTACCAAAAACTACACGTATTTACAGCTGATTATTAACAGATGTTTAAAATGCTTTATTTAATGCCAATGCTATTTATATGGGAAATTTTGAGATCTCAATGTTGGATAGCGCCTTTATTTTCAGTCCGATTCTCATCAGTTTTTGGCGGAAACAACTACAGACCAAGCCCTATCCAACGACACCAAAAACTTGAAAATCGGTTGAAAATTGTAGGAGGAGTTCTCAAGACAAAAAAACCCTTAGTGTATTAAATAAGTATAGATGTGATACTCCATGTTTGTCACGAGTTTACATTTTTTGTTTACACTTGAATTTTTTTATAAGTTCTCCACCACCCAGTGATTTCAATAAATTTGGATTTATTAAAATTTTTATATATTTGATTAAAAAACATGTAAAGCCAGGAACAATAATAGTAACTAACAGATTTGTGGAGGGCATACTTTAATCTAGATTTCTTGCTTTAATCTAACGGAAATAGGTTACCACCATTTCACTGTCAATCACTCAAAAAATGTTATCGATCCCATAAGTTCTGCAAACACACAAACCATAGTCATCATGGCAAGCACTTAAACGATCACTGAAAACTGTCATTAAGTCAAATGATTCAGCTGGACGCTTGGCAGAGTACTTATACCGTCAAGAAGTTAAAATGTCAGGTCAAGATCCTTTTTTTCACTTTTTAGGTGCAATCAAAAAAGTTTATCCAGGAAAATGGAACTCTTAGTTTAGCAAATTTTATTTTGTTATATGGTTTAACTTCGTTTAAGTTTACTTAAAGGGGAAATTTTAATTTAATTTTGTTATAATAAATAAAAAAAGGCCTTTATTTACAAGCGGATTTCAATTACAAAAATTGGTTTTCAAATCTACCTAATGTTTGAATTTGTTTCATAACAGTTTTATATTGTTAACTTTTAGTTTTAAATTGATGTAATGTTTGAATTTGTTTCATAATCATTTTATATTGTTGGTTAAAATATGTTTTAAAAATTTATACTATGTTTAGATTGATAAAATTTATATATCGATTGGTACGATTGATATTTTATAGCAATACGATCGATATATATTTTAATTCACTTGTAGCTTCGCCCAGTTATGAAACTGCACCTGGGCAATGGCCAGTACTAGACAAGCCTTCCTTCCATAGTGTACCTTCAACTAATGCCTACTTACCATCTTCAGCTTTGATGCAGTTGTCTAGGGGCGAAAACCGAAGAGCAACTTCAAGTTTTGCTGACGGGCTGTTCCTGAAGGCACAAGTAATTAAAAGTGCGCCAAACCTTTGAAGACTTTAAAGTTTGACTATAACCATATTGGAAGTGGTCTGGTTCACTTTGGTCCATCAGACAATTCATATTATATTCATAATTAAAAATACAATGAAAAATATGTTTTTAAAACAATGTGTTTTTTAATATGCTTTAATATATATTTTTGTAATATCTTGCTTGGATAATTAGCTGAAAACTTGTTCAACCCGACTAATTGACAAACCACTACTCACCACCCTACCAAAAGGAATTGAGAATACTAAATGACATTTATCCTTGTGATTTTCCTAAAGTAGAAATCAAGAATTAAGAATGTAAATTAGGTTTCCAAGGGGATTAAAAATTTTCAGTACAGTCAGGCCTTGTCATTTTAATTAAAAATTGAATCATTTTGGAAAGCTCTTCTTATTGGAAATATATTTTAAATTAAAAACTCCAAAAATCCAATAAATTTGTTTAATTTTTGGTCAGGCCTTTTATTTATCAAAGATAACATCTTCAGACCAATACAACTGAACAAAATTTCTTATAGTTGTATATAAAACATATGATTAAGTTTGCATGTGTTACAACTTAATTTTAAATAAACTATGGGTTTAAAAACTTTACAATTTTGATATGTCAGCAAGGTCGAATTTTGTAAGATTCCAGGTTCGTTATTGACTACAATTTTTCTTCTTCTTCTTCATTTCTAAACTTTTGTATGCATCTAGATAATTAGGTACTATTATTAACTTCTTTAAATAATTTTATATTTGAAAAAGTATGGTCCAGTCTCCAATGCATGTTTTGATATAGCTGTCTTATCACGTCTGTTGAATTTAAAATGACTTTAGTGCTCTTTTAATCGTATGTTTAACTTTCTTTTGGTTCATCCAATATATAGTTTTTCACAATCTTAACACTTAATTTCGTAAACTCCAGATTTTTCATCTTCTTTAATTTTGCTTTTGGAGTTTCCTAAAATATTTTTAAGTTTTAATGTGGAAGAAAATCCTATTTTTTATATTAGTATGGTTTTTTAATGCCTTTTCAACTATTTTTCCATAAGAGCCAAAAGTCACGGATCACCAAATTTCGTCTTGTTTATTATTTGCCAATAAAGTTGTTATTTTCAGTTTTGACATTCGCTTTTTCTTCTTGATGATCATTTTGTCTATTAAATTTTCGTTTTAATCATTATATTTAAAAATTTGTTTGATTATGATGACTTCTTTTGTGTATCTTTCACAGATTAGTGGTTTGTTTAAAAGTCCGTGGATAAGGCTGTTGAAAACCGCTCTCTTTTGTGACCCATGTGTGTAGGAATCGAAGAAAATTAAAAATATGATTAAAAGAGCACTTAAGTCATTTTAAATTCAACCGACCTGATATGTCAGTTATATCAAAACATGCATTGGAGACCGGACCACACTTTTTGAAATATAAAATTATTAAAAGAAGTTAATAATAGTACCTAATTATCTAGATGCATACGAAAGTTTAGAAATGAAGAAGAAAAAAAATGTAGTCAGTAACGAACCTGTAATCTTACAAAATTCGACCTTGCTGACATATCTAAATTTATAGTTTTGCATAATTTATTACAGTACAATATCAAAATTGTAAAGTTTTAAAACTATAGTTTATTTAAAATTGAATTGTAACACATGCGAATTTGATCATATGCTTTATATACAGCTATAAGAAATTTTGTTCAGTTGCAAGGCCGTAGCCAGCGGTGGGGGGGGGGGGGGGGGTCAGGGGGTCGAAACCCCCCCCCCCCCCGAAATTTTGGCACAAATAATTAAAAACAGACCAATAAAAATATGTAGAATTTTTCCATAAAAAACAATGAAAATTAAATGACAAGGGACAAACTTAAAAACCAAGTAAAAATTACTTATTTCTTTAACTACAATGTTCAAATCATAACGGTAGCCATAGGTAGTCAGCTGTGTGCTCGCCAAAATGGGGATGGTAGCGGTTTACGGGGGAGAGTAACAACGATGAGCGGGAATTTGACATAACCTTAGCATGTCAATTCCCTCATCAGAACGTGTGCCTATCGAGTGTGTACTTTGCAGTTTAGTTTTACATAGTGAACTTTGAGTTACAGAGGTGCCCACCCCCCTCACCCCTTGGACCAAGACTCACCCCCCCCCCAACCGGACTGGGACCCCCCCCCCCACGGCTATAAAATTTGTAACCCCCCTCCCCGGAAAAAATATCCTGTTTCTAAATACATATTCTTGTGTAACTTTCTGTAATTCTTTTATCAATAAATCTTTTTAAATGCAGGCTTGGCTGTTTAATGTTATTAGTTGAGCAATCTATAAAAAAATAATTAATAAAAAACTGCAAAGGGGTTAGAATGTAGGCCTTGGAGTGAATTTTAAAACTTTATAGGCCTATATCTTAATAAGTTATACAATTGAAATGCTATTTCTTAGTAACTACTAAACCAATTTCATGATTTACATATCAATTATTAAGCAATAAGCAATATTTATCGTCGTCAAGCATTACAAACATGCACTGGACATCGTCATAATTCTTAATTCTAATTAATCTACCGTTTGCAAACCATGCAAAATTTAAAAGAAATGAACATGCCAAGGAGCATAACGAGTATATTTGCAGTATTTCCTTTAAATATACGACTATCCTCAGGGTTAGCCCATGGTGTAACTATCTTATTTGTGCTACTGCGCATCCACGGCCGGGCGGGGCGGGGCAACGCTACGTCACCTTGGGATGAGGCGCTATATCCCAATATAGTGCGGCATCAATAAAACAATGATTTAAACTACTTACGGTCAACCTAAAATTTTGAAATTTTTCACGATTGTAGCCAATGAATGGAGATAGCGAATGAATAAAAATAAAATGATATTATTAACACGAGTGATCTGGAAAAAAAAAAATTTTATTGGTATTCATTGTAACCAAACATTGAATTGTTGGTCGGCTATCAAATTAAGTATAATTTGGTCAGGAATGTTTTACCTGCGGGAAAGTTTTATATGAAGAGCCAAACTTAACATAATCAACAGCTATAGCTCGCTAAAAGCAATATTTCCATTCTTAGACGGAATTATATCAGACGAAAAGGTGCACGCGCGGGAAGCGGATACGGCCACGATCTACAAACGTTTATAGAAGTTTATAAAAGTTTATGATTTACATTTAAAGGTACAAATTAAATATTTTAAGGGACAATAATTGTGTAATCTAATAATTTATTGAAAGTGTAGCGTAATACAATTTCAACGTTTGTACAAGATAGCGATCGAGCCAAATAGTACAACATTTTTACGCAAATATGTTAAATAGTTAAAAAGTTATTATTTTGTATAGGATCATGAACTTAACTATAGATAAATATATAACATAACTATATGGTCAGTTAAAAAAGATATACATGTAACTTAACCTGTTTAAGTATAGAATGTAATATTTAAAACATGAATTTTTAACTAGGTTCACTTACAGAATACATAATTTTTTACTATAATAAATTTACAATCGTTTAAAGTATATTAAACATTTTTAGTAAGTTAAAACAATACATTATTATGTCAATTAATTTAAAGAGTCATAAACCCTTTTTTATCCCTCAATTTCCTATACTTTTTTTTAATTTCTTGATAAGCTTTCTTGTTTTCCCCTTCCGTAAACGGCACAATATGGCATTTTTATATGTCACTGGTAAGGAGAATCTCACATTTCGACCGCACCGCTAAAAAGCTACTCACTGACTGCGGGCGGCCTCCGTTCAACTTCAAAGAAAAACAACGCCGCTGCAGCGTATGAGAGCATCGTGGCGTATGAACAGGTAGATCATAACGAATGTTACAATCCTTTATATTGCCACATTAGTAATGAAACCACCAAAATAAGCCAAAAAGACACCCAAAAATATTTGAATCCCCTTTTTTTGAATAATTTTTAATATAATGACAATATAACTTGATTTTGTACAAGTTTTACTGTTGTGAAAACAGTCTAAAATTACCATGAATTTAAAAATTTATGCAACCGAAATAGCAGTACAATGTACATTACCGGTACTTTTTTGTGTAATCAATTATTAAATTAATAATTTCCGCTATATACTCAAACTCATTAGTCATTAATAATGTACGTTTTATAAAATAATCTCTTTATGTAGTTTGTAAGATGTAGTTATGTAAGATCTTTATGTAGAAAGAAGAAAGAAGAAAAAAGAAATGAAAAAATAATTGAAAAGACTTGAAAAATTTATTAGAGTATTAAATAAATTAACAATGATCTTGGTGAAAAATTCCGGAACTGTGAATTTTTCATAAAATGTAGATTCTCATACAATGTAAATTATTGTCAGCGGAATAAAATTTATTATTATTATTATTTACTATGTAATTAATCATTTAACCCATTTAAATATTATAAAATAGAGTAAATGAACCAACGAAATATCCAATCTACAAACTTTTGTATTACTGTAGGACCATCGTGATGGTCAGGCTACATCGCTGCCGTGTCCGCTTCGCGCGCGCACCATTTCGCCTAATTAAATTCAACCTAGCAATAAAAATATTGCTTTTAGTGGATTAAGGCTGTTAATTTCATTAAATTCGACTTTTCCTCTAACACTTTCCCACAGGTCGAACAGTCCTGACCAAATAGAACGCAATTTGGTAGCCGACTAACTTTTCCATGTTACGTTTTACAAAGTTTAAAACATTTAATGGTATAAGTAAGTTAATTTTTGAAATAGACTCAAATAGTTTTGCTCATAAGCATGCTATTTTTATGGCTAACAATACATCCAAATTTTAAAATTTTTTATCAACTCTAACTATTTTAAATCACGGTTTATCCGTGAAGCAGCACACGTTCTATATGAGCGTGGAACGCTCTCATCCCAAGGTGACGTCAGCCCCCACCCCGCCCGGCCCATCGCCACCGATGCGCTGAACGCTCTTAAACTCGTCCGTCTGAAGAACACACCTAAGATAGTTACACCATGGGTTAGCCTACGTCCTATATCTCTTTAAAGTTTCGGGCCAATGCAACTATTACGGAAGATTAAGATTAAAACTAAAATAATAATCAACATTATACACATTAACCTACCTTTTTACTGGTTTAGTCTAATACAGGTAAATTCTTATGATTTAAAAGTGAAATGTGCGGGGGTCACCTTTTGTCTTTGACAACGTGAATAGGAAGGCACGGCGTCTAGACTAAACTTGGTATTTGATTGTTCCGTTTGTTTTGGCATTTCATCAATCATCAGGGACACATGAATCTTTATAATTTTCTTTTTGTGGATGGTTTTAATACGATCTTATTTAATACATTGTCAACTTTTAGAACAATATTCAATAATTTTCTGGTTTTGAATCATTGAACAACAACCTAGAAACCTTGAATAGGCCTAACTTACAAACTAAACGTTTTGAGGTTATCGCACACGCACAACAGTCAGATTTCTGTATCGTGAAATTTCATTGACCAAGGCTATGAAAAACATTACTTTCCGGACGAAATTACAAACAGCTCAATGTGTCTGTTTTTGTGTTGTTTCATAAAATAAAAACAGATATGAGCAAGTGAGTCAACACTTTGGCACCGGCTTCTGCCGCTCCCGCGAACGACGTAGCGCGCGTCATTTGCAGCTCGCCCGTTTCCATAGCAACCAGGCTTCTAGATTTCGCCAACCGTAGAGAAATGACAACAGACAGTCACTGTGTTCGTTGACCGACAGTTTGGGAAAATTGATGGTAAATCCTATTCTATACAGTTTTTGACGGTCGAAAATGACTTGTGCATTTAAAAAACTTTAGTTTTAATACTCGTTATAAAAGTATACTTCAAAAAAATCGCCCCCCCCCATCTCGGACAAAATACCACATTTTCAACCCCCCCCCCCCCCCAAAATTTCAATGTCGCAGTCTGCGTCGTAACCGCCCCTTGTGGGCACCCCTGTTGAGTTAGTCTTCATAAGGCTTTGTGTCGTCTGTTTAATTGACATAGACGATGTAAATGCTCAGTTAGGTAGGTAAAACTAAACAAAAACAGTGAAAATATTTTTAATTATGCCTGCTCCCGCATCAACAGCCTCGATTATATGACTAGGCAAGTAGAAGAAAAGCCAATATTTCTTCTTGTAATTTTTTCTTGTGGTCAAAGCCGTCTAGGGGGTTTAGCACTGAAGTAGGCCTATTACGATATAACTTCACATGAGAGATGGAACGATATAAAAACACCTTAGTTTATTTTATGAACCAACTAACTTATAACTTACTCTGATCTGATATGAGTAAGGTATAGGTACTTGTTACTGTGTATGTATGCACACAGATCTCAAAAACGGCTTTTAACGATTTTCCAAAAATCTGCAAATGACTTATTTAGTTCTGAGATAAAGAATAATATATTTCATGTCTCAATGCCAGGAAAAATCTTATTTCATCACAATCTTTAATTTAAATTGTAACACTTTTAACATTGGTCTTACAGAATTAAATATCTAAACAAAGAAATAATGAAAACAGCTGACTCAACTGTCAAAGTACAGACCGTGAGTTATAGTATAAACATATGATGCGGTTTTGAATGGTAGCCAGTTACTGGTAAATTATAGTACTGAATGCTATACCAATATGGCGCATCATCAACCTGACATCAAAATATTCGCGCGGTTGAATTGTGGATGTCAGTTCCTCCAATTTTTTCTGTTTCCTGTCAAGAATCCAACCAATTAGAATCACGAAACATTATATCATGTACAGAAAGCAGCCGTAGCTCAGTGGTAGAGCTCTGGGTTATCACCCAGCGGGCTGGGCCCGCTGCCGTGGTTCAGAAGTCATGTTAAGCCGATAGAAAACAAAAAATTGCAGGCCTTTCAGGTGAGAAGAGTTGTTCTCCCTCCACTAAATGCTACACTATTATTATTATTATTTTTATTATAACTTTATACAATGTTTTGCTTTTTTGTAAACAAATATTTTATTTTTGACATTTGATCGTAAAATAAGCGCTTGCAACAGCAATTAGGAGTAGCAAGATCATCAGCTATTTTATTTACTCTGAACTCAAAAGCTTACTTTCTATTGAAGGGCAAAATTAAAATAACATCTGACTAGTATGCTGAAAATAGGGGTAGTATGACGATAGGGAGGGAATTTTTTTTTTTTTTTTTTTATTGACCATTGACAATTGTATAAGTTGCATAGGTTTTTTACAGATAAATGCTACAAAAATTTTGAATCATAAGTAAAGTATTTTTAGAATTTGTCTTGAAGATAATTTTCGACACTATAATAACATTACAAAGTCCGACTCGACTCAGAATACATATCTAAGAGACACATTAATCAACTGAAAAATACAGAGGTTCCAGAAGAAATAGAGAAAAGTCCAGACAGAAGCAAAAACGGAGTGAGCCTCAAACCAAAAGTTAACCAAGAGGAAAACCTCAAACCAAAAGTTAACCAAGAGGAAAACCTAGAAAACGCAGATATGGTATTAATTCCGCAACAAGTGTGCATCCCTCCGGATGATCAGCCACCTCAGAGACCGCAGAGGCTAAGGAGAGCACCACAACGATTTAGTCCGTGATTTTCTGTAGCGTGGGAGAATCTGTTATATCTTTATATTTTCTTACCATAGTTCATAAGATGAACATTTCTCAGGTATTTTAAATATATGAAATCTTTTATCAATAAGCAACCAAGAGGAAAATTATGTCAAAACATTTTTTATACCATGTTAAGCTGCTATTCGTGTATTTTTCATGGCTTAATTGATTTGATTGAGCCAATAAAATTACCTAAAGTTCCAATAATCTTCAAAATTAAAAACTATAATACAAAAAACAAAAAATGATGTATATGATTCCACTTTGACAAACCAATAATGATCATCCGAAATAATTGATAAAATACCACACAAATAATCAAATTAAAAATATCACATAATCTAGTAAAAGCTCATAAAATATTTACAAAAAAATCCTAATTTTAAAAACCACTAAAACTAAAATATTATTCACTAATCACTTTTTGCTGTTCTATAATATTCATCATTGTCAATTTCAATTTGCAACGGAGATTTAGAGCGGAACTCATTGTTGCCATCGTACGCTTTATGTCTATGAGAAAGTTTGGCGCGGAGATCCCTACCGGATCGTGACTCTTCATGGTGTCTTCTCTCCGATTTCCGACCAGTTTCAGACTTCCGATAGCTTTCTTCTCTCTTCCTCCTTCTTTCCTCATGTCTGGGACTTCTTTTCTCCCGCCTTCTTTCTCTACTTTCTGACCTTCTACGTTCCTTATCTGGACTAATACGTTTAATCGTGCTCCTAACAGTCTTTCCTACCCTATCACCACTGTCTGAATCACTATTATATCTTCTTCTACTCTTATGGTGACTCTCTTTCTTGTGTCTCCTATGATGTCTTCTTCTTTCTTTTGACCTGCTTCGACGTCTTCTTGATGATCTTTTTTCTTCGATTTCACTTTCTTCTTCTTCCTCTTCATCATTTTCACTGTGGCCTCTTGCACCTCTGAGGACGGATTTGACATTTCCACTTTGGAATAAGTTTTGCCGAATGCCCGCTTTAGAATCTTCAGGGGAGTCTGCCCGTTCAGCTGCCACTGCTACCCGCAGGTCAGGTATTTCATCATCTTCCTCATTCTCTTCCTCCACAACTGCCTCCGGTTCTGAGCTGTCTTCCCCATCGCTCCGGTGGCTGCTTCCTACTGCCACTGTTCCCAACCGCTTCCTCAAGTGTCCTGGCCTCACAGGTGAGTATGACTGTGACCTGTTAAAGGCAATATGATGTCATTATAAAAGTTAAATAACCTAAAGTTACCTTTTTGGTATTTATGTCTGTCATGCCAATGGCATGTCTTTATGATTTGAATAAGGGACTGCCCTAACCTTGGCCTGATTACCGTTCTCCCTCGATCTATTGTTTGATTGCATCATAAACCCCTTAAAGACCGCTAGAGCAGGCTAAGCAGATTCCAACGACCAAAGGTAACTAGGTTCAGAATCGACTCTCTCAATGATTGAACTGACGACCTCACAATCGAGTTGTGAACACTGTTTAACCACTTACTTAGCTAACCAGACAATTACTGTACTTCGTTTTATTTTGTTATTTAAAAATGAATGACACTTTTATAGCTTATGTAAGTTGCAATAGTAAAATAATAAAAGATAAAAGTTTTACTGAAACACCAAACCATATCATGTTAAGTAACTGGAACAATAACTTTACTTTGATTCTAATAATTTTGATGCTATATTTTTTTTTAAGGTAGCCTAGAATAGTTGTAACTATGTGAATGAAAACATAATTTCAACCAGCCTATCAATAGAAGTATTAAGTAGGTGGGAGTAGTTAGGTATTTAAGAGTCAAATGATAAGACGACTTATAAAAACCTTCATTTTAATGACCTTCTCAAATATGCTCGAGAAGCGCTAATTCAAGGGTTAATTTTGATTAAAACCAAATCACTCGTTATAACACTACCAATTTGAAGGTCAAATGTTGGTGATATCATAGTATAAGGGACAACTAACTTAAGTCAACAATACATCGATAACTTACCTAGTTCGCCTCGCCCGCTTCAACTTCTTCTCGAGTTTCTTCTCCTCATCGTCGGCGTGCATGCGCATGCGCGGCTGCTTGCTGCGGCTGCACCACTCGCTCTCACTACTGTCGTCGCTGTCTTGCAGGATGACGTGTGCGGCCGGCCGACGCCTCGCCACCAGCTTGGGCCGGGAGCTGAATATTGGAGGGGAGGGGGGAGGTGTCATCCGGGGTGGATATGGCAGTATCCTTTCGATGATGGGCGCTGAAATCACGAGATTAGGTATAGAGTGAAATGGTTGTCTCTTTCTTGCTCATTCATAGTCACAATTTCTTAAAACTACCCAAACATTATAACATCATTAACCCATTGGCTTCCTTGACATTAGACACCTGACAAGCCCCTTGATTTCCATAGAAACAAGACAAAAATAAATACTTTTATTAAAACTATCACTGTAGCAACAATTGTTGCTCAATTTTCATGATTGTTTCACTGATTTTTTCAGAAATTATTAATCTTTAAGAAAATATTACTTTTGTCGTAGTATATACATGGTAAGTACTTTATATATATATTACTATGTACACATAGTTCTATATAAAAAAAGGTAATTTTTGAAAGCGTATTGCATGTAGAGAACTAAAAAAAAATATTTCAGTCCAAAAACGATTATATATTAGTTGGTTATTTATTTTTTTACGTGAAAGTAAAAAAAATATTCCAATATATGTACATTTGACTTGGATATAAAATTTTTTCCAAAATCATCCTTTTTTGGCGTTTTACCTATATTTGTAGACGGAACATTCCTAGCTAGAAAATTCCTCAAAATTTCACAGTAAAACAATTATACCTCCAAATTAAATTCTTATTGAAATAAAAATATGTAAAGAATGTTTTATTGGTTCACTTAATAAGTTTCCATACAATGAAAAAGTGCACCAAAGTAAAAGAAAACTCCCACTATATAATTCGTAATTCGTCGTCGCAGTTTTCTCATCACCTAAATCACACTCAGATTCACTTTCAAACAATGGTAGTAAGATACGATACTGAAAATTACTCATTTAGTCGAAATATCAACACACAAATACATCGATCACAAGTTTTAGGTTACGGCAAAACACCGATGTAAACAACAACGTAATGGCGCGCTGTGTTAAACATCGCCAGCTGATCAGCTGATTTTATATGCAGTATTGTATTATGTCAACAAGTAAATAAAAGATTAAAACTAGTTGATACACTATATATTATGTTAAATAAAGTGTATAAACACTTCTAGTCTTAACAAATCACAATAATAATGGAGCACCTATATTTTATTTACATCATTACGCAATCACGAGTATACTCGGGTTCGCACGTCCGGGCCACTCACGGCCGCCCCGAGTATACTCGGGCTTGTTAGCCAATGGGTTAAAGGGATGAGTTTCTAAAATACAAAATTTCTAGTTATTAAAAAGATATTAAGTTTTGATTACAGTATATTCTTGCCTTTTTTCTGTTAAAAGACAGCTTTATAAGTGGGGTAACTAATATTTCAAATTTTATTATTGGGCATTACTCACCTTTAGGTTTATGGAGTTGTTTTGTCAAATGCAGAGAATTCTTCAGCCTTGTCAAATTTTAAAACAACACAAACACACACGGATATTTACATGGACACAGAAGCACGAATAGTCACAAAACACGCCAAACTAATCCTGACGAATCAGAAAACTATAAAAAACTTTTCCTGTTATCGAGTGTTTCTAACTTTATTTAAGCCAGCCGAGCGCCATGACCACAACTCCTTGATATCGGCAAAAATTTGTTATATTTTTCCGAAACATCGGGATTAGTTTGGCTTATTTTGTAACTATTCATGCTTCTGTGTCCATGTATGTTTGTGTTGTTTTAAAATTTGACAATTTGCAAAACATGACAAAACATTGCCATAAACCTTAATACCTTTACTGAAGTGGCGACCTAACTCAATAGGTAGTTTAAAGCCAAGTATGAATGAAAGATGAGTGTAGGATGATTTTGGCGTGATCTTGTAGTCTTGTTACTGACTAAGGCCAACATTCTCTTTAGACAGGACTGTTAATTCATAGCCTAACAGCCAATGGTATCTAGACCTACAGTTTAACGTGAGATCAGAACCACAATTTTGACCTCATAATATATATGAATTGGCCTAATTATGAGGATGGTCTTTATGGATGAACTAGTATTCACTAGATTGGACGTTAATTCCCACTAGGGAATATCGCATCCACAGGCCATTGCTTATAACTATCCACAAAGCGTGACCTCCAAGTAGCTGGATTACAGGACGTCGCCACCATCCCAGTCAATCTAAAGGTGGGTGGTGCCCAATAATAACATTTGAAAAGTCTCGCTTTTCTAATCTCCAAAAATCAACCTAATCTGAACAATTTAAAATACCAAATTATTTAAAGAGGGGGAAATCCCACTTGCCGACATTACATTGAATTTGCTTATCAGGTGAGATTCTGTCGCTAATGCTTTCGCTTTCTGTGGTTCGATAGTTGTCGATAAACTTTATTACCACGTTCCATCAGTAGTTACCATCATTTAACACAGTTACAATAGAGCACATGTCATTGAGTTTCCATGTTAAGCCTTATCATATCATAAGCCCTGTTTGAGTAAGCGGTTGGTGTAAATGAGGAAATATCTAGAATCATTTATGAATTTCGCCTACTCTGAAAATTCGCTCAACCAAACAGAGTCCAGTTCCAACTTCCGGAGACGGATGAAAACGTCCAGGTTTTTGTCAATTCCTCATACAACTTTTTTCCTTTTTAACCATCTTAGAAGAACTTAACAGTAAGTTGATTAACAGTAAACTGTAAGAAAAAACACTGTATGCCATCGTAGTTTCTCGTGCATTGAGTTCAGTTACAGCCTAATAAATGTTGGGATCAATCAAACAGTCTCCGTGCGTCGTAGGGGAAAAGGATCTGCACTAACATTCCAAGTGTCTAGACTCGCAACAAAGTTAGTAATTTCCTGTTTTAAGCATTTTTTTTATTGGATCGGCCATAAAATAGTGAATAAATGATAAAACTTTTTGTTTATGAATGGAATGACAAATTGCATGCACTAATTACGAGACAGAAGTGTTTTCTTCTTACAGGCATCAGAATTAACAGGAAAACAATGGTGTTTGCAACTCTAGGCCCCACACTTTTCATGTATGATTGCCAAGACTGTATTATGATATAGAATTTGGTACTGTATTGAGATACTGTAACAACTGAGTCCATCTTTAGTAAACTTGCCTAACTTACCAGGCGGCAAGGTATTTCCCGGCAAAAGCAAGGCCATTGGCATCGCGTTCGATCAAAATGGTGCATAAACTGTCAGTAGGGTGTCAATGACAACACAGTAAAAGTAGTAAAATGTATGTCTATGGGGTACCGAATAACAGGGAGTGACGGTTAATCGAGTTTCTACTGTATACCATATTTAAGAAAATTTACCCTTGAAATGTGCTAGGTAGGATGGAAAGCCAGTGTAGTACAAACACATGTAGTTGAAAGTGATATTCCAGATGTCTATTTTCTTATTGTAATGAGAGAATGACATTGACGGAAAAGATTTATGAACTTATCACCAAAAAACTTTTATGTAACTCATATATGGGATTTTTCATTTTTTTTTTCAAGTTTTTACCTCAAAATTGTTACTTTTAAAGTCCTCCAAAAATGTTTTAAAATTCATAATTTCTTAAAACTAAAGCAAAAGGCAATACTCACACGGTGGCCTGGGCTTCCGCACTTTGTCGAACTGACTCCAAGTCTTAGCCAGGGATCCCCACGGGTTGGAGTTGTCTTTTTCATCGAGGGATGGTTTGGGTATGATTTCGTCCCCCACGTCCTCGAACATGATCGGACTAGGCAGAGCATTGAGCATGCGGCGTCTCCGAGACTCACTTATCAGACCGACATAACCTGAAATATCATTATACTTAAAAAGTAATGAAGGGAGTTTGGTATTTTTCTGAAATTCTTGTTTAATCTATTGGTGAAAACCCCTAAAGAAGAACTCAATTGTATGGCATAAAGTATTATAGAGTGGAAATGACAAGGGAAAACTGACACAAATGTTAAAACAACCTAAACTGTTTCCAGATACAGCATAAAAACTACATTTCAATTTATTCTGTTCAACCAACTGGTGAAATATTAACTTCAATTAATTTAATATAAGTTGCATTGTTAGTGGTGCTCACAACAAAATTTAGATGTCATACACAGACATCAAGTTTTTAATATTGTGAATCCATTCTAGAAGTCCATTTAATGTTTAAACACTACAAATCTCTGCACGGATCTATATTCAATGAGAAAAATGCAAACTAAAGCAAAAATAGCTAACTTACTAAAAAATCTCCCATTTTTAGGTAATTTAAAATACTCCCTCAAAATTCAAGACTTGTTGTTGAATACCGTATTTAGTTACACACACTATTTAGTTGACTATAAAAAGCTACATAAGGTAGCTTCAGTAAAGATTTTGTATTTCATTTTACCCACGATGATTTAATAACAAATTATTCAATGAAATAATGTCACCTGCAATTATTCCTCAGTTACAACCCTAATGGAACTAAACTCGTTCAAAACTACAAAAGGTTTTGCTTATTCATTTTTTATTTTTTGGTACGGTCAAGGAAAATATTTTGTAGTTGACTATTACTTTACAGTTAAATACTTTTCTCAGAAATATTTAAACGTGAACACTATGCTATTTGTGCCAATACAAATGAAACAGAGAGATATCTGATTCTGATTTCGTCACCTCCGAACTGGTGGCTGCCGAACTTGGTGTATCCGGGCCGGGGGAGGCTGCGGTCGGCCGTGGTGGCGAACCTGAGCAGTACGCAGGGGGAGAGGGGGTGAGGGGCGCCGCGCCGCCACCGACCAGGGGGCAGGTCGATATCCAGCTCCGACACTGCCACCGCATCTGACTCCTATAGATTCATTTTTCAGGTACGGTACAATTTCAAAACATGGGATAAGTTAAAACTAAACTACTAGGGGTGTGTGAATATTCAAACTTAGAATAATTTTGAATCAAATATTGCAGTATTCGATTTGTACTCCCAACTGATAATCTATTATAATTTAACACTAGGATTTAAGATTTCAAATGATTTTAAGATTTTAAAATGATTTAAATAATTTTATACAAATACAAGAGCTGTGTTAACATTAGCATTGAATAGATAGAGGGCTCAGACAGAAGAATGGCAAGATTTACAAACAGATTTACCGATAGCTAATCTCAAACAGACTCCGTAATACAATTGAAATTTCCTTTTAGATTCTTTGCGCAGTAAGACCATTTTAAGCCATAACACCTAATGAGCTGTTTGTTGATTTTATCTTACATATTATAGGTGTTTCCTTAAATGGAAGTCACCTTATATGGGTGTTTCTGCCTTTATTACATTGACTGAAAGTACCTAGTCCAATACCTCAGAGAGATTGTCGTCATCGTCAGCTTTTTCCTCTGCCTTTTCCTCGGCAGGCTGTGCCTCCATCTCCACATCGCTGTCGGACTGCGAGGGCTTGCGTTGGATGGCTGCAGGGGACGTCTGGCCAGAGATGTGAACAGAGAGCCCCAACAATGCTCTGGCAGCCGATATGTCATCCAGCCACACTACGTTGCCTGTAATTGAGACACCTACATTATCTTTGGAATTTCCTGACTACTAATTAGACCTACTTTCCTCAAATTAGCTACATTTTCCGGGGTTGTAAAACTATGATGTTTACACGTTAGCACTAGAACTTTTATTAAGTCAGTTTTAAAATGTTACGATGGTAACCATTACAACTCAAATACTTTACTGAAATTATCCAACATTAATGATGAAGAGAGATCTATCCCTGCATTTCAAACTTATTCTTGTTGTTCCTCATTGAGGGAAGTCACAGACCTTGTTCTACTATGTGCTGTGTTATTTTTCATCAATCTCTACATGCTATTTTCCTGTGCCATAAATTATTATGAATGATAAACAAATTGAATCTTGTATTAAATCCCAGTTCAAAATTAATACTCTAAGAGACTGATATAAGAGCAGATATAATACAAAACTATAGGTAACACATACAAGAATTGTCGTTAATCCATTCAAGAGACGCTGGACCATAGTCTTTGAAGTAACTAAACACCTCCTGAGTAGTCATCTGTTCCGTTCCTCGCATGTGGAGCGCCTCTGTCCTAATGTTTTCGTCGGTTGGCTTCACACCCATGCTGTAAAATTGTTTTTAACATTGAAGTATTTTTTTTTTTTATTATTTTAACTTCTAACATATTGTTAACATTTTAACAATAACAATAGTCCACTGTATTAACAAAGAATAGTCCACTGTAAGGTTAACAGGATAGAAAATATGTCATGAAAAAGGTTACAATTTGGTGGTTAGCTTTGTAGGCTAGTTAAAATTTTACCGCAGCCATGAAACATACAGTCAGGTTAACCCTTTCCACTATCATTTTTCTCCGCAGGTCTATTCCTATCAACTTATATTTAATTTTTTCGTATTTGTGGCTATGCACTTAAAAAACACTTTTATTTGTAAAAAAAAATACTTAAATTTTTATTTGTAATATTAGTTGACAGATAGTGGTTATCATCTAGAATTTTACGATTAAAATATAAAATGTTAACCATAAATACATTATAAAAAATAAATAAAATTTTTCTCAAAATTAATTTTAGCCAATTTTTCTATAGGGAATACACTATAGTCGGGGGCAATAGAACAGGCGGGTGAAGGTCAAGCTAATTAACATGTACTTAAATGACCAAAAATCAGCTGGCTTATTCAAAGACTTGACCTTGACACGCCTGTTCTATTGCTCCCGACTATATTACGGTAGTAGCCATGGTAAGACCTAAGCCCGGGACCACTTTTCATTTTGAGGTCCCCAGAAGCCAAAAACACCCTTCGTTCATTTTCATATATATATTAACGGAAACCATTTAAAAGAGCTTAACTTAAAATTAATAGGCTACAATAATAAATCGCAAAAAGGGCTAGATAAGTAACAAAGTAAAGGGGATAATTCACTTTGTGTGATTAGCCACACACATACACCACATAACACTTAGTACCAGGTTAACCGAGCCTTGCTCGTTGGTTTTAATTCAGTTTTAATATTTCCACCAACAACCAATTATACCTCTTCACAGTTAACAGCTGTTTCAAAAAGTCTGCTTAACATTCTTTAATGTTTCTTTATTTTTGTTTACATTTCGTTGTAATTTTGTTACCAAAATAGCAACCCATAAGACCAATGTTAAAAATTATGATTTTTAAACTTAAATTTAGACCAAATTCGATTTTTCCTGAGATTGAGTCAGTTTCTAAACTTATTTTTTGGCCAAAACACTCTTAAATGCCAAGTTTAAGCAAAATCTAACCGCTAGATTTCGAGATTGTGGAACACACATCCCTTCAGACATTCCTCGTATTATAGTATAGGATAATTTTCATTAAATAGGCTAAGCCTAATGGGTTTCTTACAGTATTTTATGTATTATGTTTCCTGAATCCAAAAACATTCCTGGTTTCCTGGCCTATATTTTTTCTGGAATCCTATTTTCACAGGTAATTTATTACAATTCAGTACTGTAAGGTACCATATATTTTATTCTAAGGCATGACTTACCTTTTATACAGTTTTTTCAAAAGTTTTTCGGTCAAAACTTTAGCTTCTGAGGCCTCAATGCCAAATCTTTGAGCTCGTTTGTCTAACTTAGCTTGCTCTTCCGGGCTAAAGATGTTGACACCTGTGACAAAAGCTCCATTCGGATTCTTCACAGTTGCAGATTGTTGCTGAAGCTCAATATATTCCTAAAATCAAATTATAGATTAAATAAAATAAGACAATTTTAAAACTCTGAAAACTTTTCATTAAGTAGAAAACAAAAATAATAATCTAAACTAAGGTATGATCTTAGGCTTTGCTTATGAGCAACTCGTAAGCAGATGATAAGTGCTCAAACAAGCGATTCTGAGCTCTAATGAGTCATGCAAGGGATCAGCGAGGAAGGTGTCATCTTCGTCTGCGCCATACAATAACAAAACAATACTCCTTCTTCTCCCCTTTACCACGCCACCAACACCGCACACACAGCACAGTGGCTTTGTGGTATGGCAACAATGATCACAGGTGACTTGACACCTGTCAAGTCAAATATAGGCTGTCTATGTTTACAGATTTTTTTCTGAATTGAATAAGTTGTACGCAAAGATGTTGAGGTTTGATGTAGTTCCAATCCAACACCAAAGCCTTGGAGCACTGTGTACTCTGGGATAACTCCGATACAAAACGGAAGGGAAATGTTGGCGGTAGGGCATACAGGACATTTTTGGAGTAACTATGACTTCAATGAATTAGTTCCTTGAATCATTGCTATTAACATTCTAGCTCTGAATACGTGTGATTTCAGAGTGGTCGTCTGCTAAAACTGAAATATTGTTTAGGCCTACACTTTACTCTAACCTGTAAAGGATTATGGAAATGAATCATGATCCTCTATTTAAGGAGACCTAGAAAACTCTATTACAAAATTTAAAAACATGTTCATTTTTTTAAGAATTTTTTTTATGTTTAGATTAGGCCTAGCTTCCAAAGGCCTACTTTAGTTTAAATGGAAAAGATTAAAATGCGTTCAAAATTTGGGTATTAAATGGGAGGTTATATTTTTGATTACAGTATATAAGTTAAGTTTGAAGCGTAATTTTCTGCAACTGTCTTGACAGTTAGTTAGTTAGTTAGCCTATTCCTATATTCCCCATAACGAATACTTGCTGATTTCAGTACGTTAAGATGTATCCACAGTAAGTGCTGTAGTAGTTAAAATTTTATCAAATTTTAATATCTTAGATTTTAGAACACAAAATTTGCAAAAATATTACTTTTAGTTGTATTTTGAACTAAAATAATATCTAGGCCTATCGTATGTTGTTTTGTAGTTCTCACTTTAGAAAATTAATTACTAATTTTACCATTAATGTAGGCATTAACTTACCTTCCAATATTATATATCAAAACCTACATAAAAAACAAACAAAAAACCTTAACTTTAAAAAAAATCTTTAATAAAAAAATGTTGTTGTTATAACTACTAGCAACCATTTAATTTAATGTTTGGACTTAAACTTTTAATTTTTGCTGTCCATTGTCATTAAACATTCCGTTTTCAATAAGTATTTGAAAACATAGCAGGCCCAACTGTTCTGCATCCTGAAAATGGGCGATGCCAATATCCTATACTCAAAACACAAGTAAGGTATATTTGTATGTTTGTACGAGGCTATAGTACTCGTATATGCGTATGTATGTGATTTAAAAATACCGTAATAAAGTATTTTTACTTTACAGTTAGTACGGTACCATTTAATAATTTTAATAATAATAATTAAACTGTAGCCCATTTAATAATTTTGCAACTGCCTGCCATGCAAAATTACATGTTTGTACTGGAACACGCGGTCTGCACTTTGACAGTTGAGTCAGCTGTTTTCATTAGCCTATTTCTTTGTTTTGATTTTGAAGCCAATGTTAAATAAACCAACACAAGTTACTGACTTTGTCTTTTAAAAATAACAAACAAAATACACCAGTAGCTTGAAATTAGTCAAGTATTTCAGCAAATTGCAACATTTTAGTATAAGAAGGGGAAAATAGACCTATAAGAGTGTGAGTTCTAAGGATTAGCCTATTTGAATAAAAATTTAGCTATGGAAGTAGGAACATTTACAGATGAAATTAAATATTAGGCCTAGGAGTTAACTCTAGAACAAGATAACAAACAGGGAATAACTTAATAGGATATTCCCCAGGGCTTCATTTTTCAACTCGATCCTTGAATGTAGGCTAATGATCACAGTATGATTGTTCAAAATTTTATGCTTTAAATAGTAAATAGCCTATAGGCCTAACCCACTGTCTGTCTCAATGTGATAGAATCAGAATCAGAATCATTTATTTGCCGCAGGACATTACACATAGAATGCATTGACAATTGTCAGTAACTTAATAAAATAGCCTACAGCTTAGGGTACAGTCAGGGGAAAACAAAACATTACATCATGGTGTTGTTGTGTTTACAATGTAAAATAATGATGATAAAAAAATATAAATTATCAATAAGTAACAGGACAAATGAGATTAAAAAAGAGTATAAAATTTTAATGAATAACAATACTAAATAAAAAATATATAAAAAATAACAATAACAATAATTTTAAAATTTAATAAAAGATAAAATCAACAAGGCGCAATAACAATCACTAGAAATGGATCTCCCTTTCAACCATGAAGTCGTCAATTGTATAAAATGGATTCTTCTAAAGCCAGTCATAGAATCTATGTAAAAAAATGAATGCCTATTAAACCTGTGAACAATGTTACATAACTTATTATATATTTTTGTTGACATAACAACATGGACCTTTGAAAGTTTTACTTAGTCTATTAAAAGTTCTTTTACAATTAAGTTATTTCTTGTATTACCGTTTACAAACGGACATTCTGTTTAACCCTAGGAGCGGCCAGGCCAAATCGGTGCGTGTGCGCTAAGCGGCCAGCCGATTTTGGCCATTTTGCAGACGTTTTTTTAAAAATTAACAGTGTCCAAACTACTCATGATAACCTAGTCATATGCATATTCATTTTGTTCGGAAAAAGACGTAAATTATTTATAAAATAAATTGAATAGAATCCCTGTTGGTACGTTTTTCACAAAATGCGAAAAAACAAAATTTTTTGAAAAATTTTGAAATATTTTTCAAAAGTAGACGGCTAGAACTTTTACACTGATTTTTATGCAGACAATCTAAGATATACAAAATGTAGGTAATTTATTTCCCTACGTGGAAATATGTTTAGTTTGTCAGAAATATTTTTTTTACTCCTGATATAAGGGAAAATACAGAAAATGAACAAAATTTACAAAAGTGCCCTGTACATTTGAAAGATAAAAAAAGTAAGTAATATATAAATATTATAGAATATGTGTAATATTACTAAACTGTACAATATATTTATTGGAAATAATGCGTTTTCATACCATAAAAAAATGTTGTTCTTTACTTTATATGTGTTGAAATTTGTTATTTTTATTTTCAAAAAACCAAATTTAGTTACTCAAAGCTTTATATAATTTGCATACAACTTGATAATATGATCAACTGTACATATTTTTGTAGTACATATCATCCTGAACAAGAAAATATATATATGTATAAGGAAATAGTAACGTATAAGTATAAGGAAATAGTAAATCTGACATAGGTTAGGCTACACACCGGCAATAGACACAATGGCCAAGCAATACAACTATTTCCGTCTTCTTCCACAGACCACCGGACGTGCCATAGAGGAAGGAATCGCTACTAATATGTATAACTTTTTCCTAAGAACAAAGTTATATGTTTTATAACACGCTAAACTCATAATTAATTGTTTTAATACGTGATTTATAAATTGCCGTATTTCCGGCAAATTGGCCAAACTATGCACCGCACATTTTAGCTGATTTCAAAAATTATTTTTCCTATTTTCCGACGTCATATGACAAATGTTTACCACTGTAAATGAAAGAATAAATCGTGTTCTTTTCAATTGTACCAACGGCTTTCTGATTGGTCAAAAAATACAAAAACTAGAATTTTTTTAAAAACATATGTTTTTAGACGTTTCGTGATTTTCGAGTCGAAAATTTTTCGCGCGCTAAATTTTGTTCAAATTATAATACGAATTGCGTCGATCAATTACTGCTACAAGGTTCGATTATGTACGAAAATGAAAGTTTGGAATGTCCTCTTTAAAATGGTATCAATATTATAACGTTTATAGATCGTCTTCAATGTGAAATGAGTGGTTGAAAAAAAAATGACCTATATTGCCGGAATACGGCAATTGACGATTTTCGCAAAAATGAAATTGCCGGATATCCGGCAATGGCCGCTTCTAGGGTTAAAGTATACACTGGAAGATTCTTTAAGGCATAGGACATCAAGTCAAAAATATATAAATTTACTACAGTCTAGATTCTTAAATCTATAAATAGGCCAAAGGGTTTACAATGAGCATCAAAAAAAGAGTTAGTCATGATTCTTATAATTTTTTTTCTGAATGAGCAAAACATTTTGAAGGTTATTATTGTTACCCCAAAAAATGAGACCATATCAAAAGGTACTTTGAAAAAAAGCAAAATAGGCCAATTAGGATCAACAAAGTCTTTGAGACGACGAATGAGGAAGCCAACTCATGAAAGCCTTACACATACATGCTCAGTATGATTGTGCCAGCTGAGGTGGTTATCTAACTAAATACCCAGAAACTTCACGCAGCTATCCAAATTTGGAGGATGAGCGTTCACAGATCTCAAACTGAAAATTATATTCTGAGTTTTCGTTATTTAGAAGAAGGTCATTTTCCTCAAACCACACAGATGTTTTAGCGAGAGTAATATAAGATAGAAGTTCAAGATGATTCAACTCATCGCTTTCAGTCAGAAAGGTGGTATCGTCGGCATAAAGAAAGGTATTTGAGGACAAAGGCACACAGTTCGGAAGGTCATTTATGGCAATAACAAACAATAATGGACGAAGGACAGAACCCTCGGATATTCCGTGTTCTAGGATAGCTTCATCAGACCACAGACCATTCACTAAAACTCGTCGTCTTCGGCTCATCAGATATGACTTGAAGAAAGAAAGAGCAGTGCCCTTTATACCAAGATATTCCAGTTTAAACAGCATTAGTAAATGCTATACGTTGTCCTATTATGTTGTATTACGTAATCTTATTACTTTGGATACATAATTGTTTTACAATATAACTTTTCGAGTTCTTATAGGCTAAAAATAAAGGTTAGGTCGTACAATAAGTACGTCAACCTAGGTACTTACTTTTGTGTCGTATTTTAAAATAGATCTTCCAGTTGGTATAGTTTGAGCGGCGAGGCTTAAAGTTGGGTTGGATTTCCTATTATTCGTTGCGCCTAAACCGTCATCATCATCAAAAACTTCACCCTCTTCAGTTTCTGAAGAGACGGTAGCTCCCTTCTCCGAACCTGCGTCATCGTCGTCTGTCTCCATACGTTGATTGATATCATTTTCGATTTCAATTTTTAAGTTAGGAAGGTCTTCTACTAAGGTTTCACTCACTTTTTCACCAATTAACGACATACTATAGAATTCAGAATATCAAAACATTCCTGGTACAAATTTAGCAATTTTATTTCCACAAATCCGAACCTAACAACAAATTATTCCTAACCTTAAAAAAAATACAGACCACAGGCGAGCAGTGTTTCCACTCTACAAAAAATAATATCCCGCTGGCCCATCAAAAAAAATCCCGTTTTATCCCGCTAATATGCATCAAAATATCCCGTTTATCCGGAAAAATCCCGTTTTCATTATACTGCACGTAGAACAGCCGTTTTCTGGCCTGTATTTAGTCCACAAAGTCGGCGTTTTCTGTAGCATTTTAAAAGTGCACCGAAAAAATATGTTAATTTTTTCCGTGCGCTAACCTAAAGAGTTGTTTATTTTTCTTAAGCAAAAATCATACTAATTCAAATCAAATATAGGGTCAATTGGGATCAATGTAAAAAAAAAAAAAAAAAAAAAAAAAACGACTTGCAGACTACAATTTTAATGCAAGATTTTGACATTACTTTACTTCAACGTATATATCAGCTGTTTATAAGGAAGATTTAAATTAAGATGGAAGTCAACTGAAAAACGTGTAGTCTAAACAGAAAATGAAATTTGATTTAATTTACTTTAAAATGAGCTATCCATTTTATTTGTTCTAGTATGATGAAAAACGTTGTTTATCACTTTTTTCTGTGCTTATTGAGCACAGACAAAAGCCATTTTCCGTCCTAGTGATGAAAACTACTCGATCTTTGCTTTTCCATTATAAAAAGAACACAAGTTTCATGATATATCGTTAATAATTGAAGAGTAATTCATATTTACCAAAGTCATTGGTTGGCAAATAATCTCTACTTTTAAACGCTATGCTGCTAACTACAAAGATCATTTATGACTTCTCTTGAAATTTGTTAAATTTCTGAATATTTATATGATATAACTAATTCTGCAGTCATACATGAAATAATGACGGTTACCTATAGAACTCCTTTTAAAGAATTTTATATTATGTCAGCTATACTCTTTCTAAATATCTGCATTATCAATTTCATCAAACAAAGGTAGAAGAAAAATACATGGGCTCAAATAAAATTACTCAAATAGCTTTCAACTAAAATAGAATCCTTTGATTTTCCTGAAGAACAACATATTACTTCATTAAAATAAAATAACATAAATGTAAGTATTTAAATATGAATTGTTTGAAATTTATTTATCTATTTTGGTCTTCTAGTTGCATTTCTTTTCTTACCTTTTACTATTGGCGAAAATAGAGGTCCTAATGAACAAGAACCACAAGCTAAACTTTTAAGCCTAAAAACTTTAAAAGGCCTTTATCATATTAAAAAAAATATAAAGCATGAGTACAGAATTGGGAAAGTAAGGAATTTATGGTTTTAATTCAATAGAAAAAATATGTAAAAAATATTTTAATACTTAGGTGTAGAAAAAAACTATCAAATGATACAATACATATATTAACCAGGATAAGCTTTATCCACAGAAAATTTGTCATTAATTTCCCTGACCTATCGATTTCCCTCAAAATCATGATAGGCTACAATATATACATACAAAATTTAAACATTAGGTAATTTAATCCACAGAAAAGAATGGAATATTTATTACGATTTGATTACAGTAGAGTGGAGTGACTAATCTTTCAAAAGTATAATATTCAAAAACGTTTTTGATTTAAATTTCTTGCATCTGGTGTACTTGAAGTGCTTGGGACAGGATGTACTTAACGGTACATCATGCTTTACATCTATTCATGATTTTAGGACAAACAATTTTTTTAGACAGATAACAGATTCTATGATGCTAAGAGTTTTTTTGAAACTTATTCGTAGATTCCATTCCATTGGTTCGTTGACCGACCGGCTTCTCCCTGTCCAATCAGAAAGTTAAACTCTCCCACAGAGTACGAAATATGTATTTCACAATTTTTCAAAATAGTATAACAAGCACATTCTGTTTGTTTGCACATTTTTGCAATAAATGGTGTAAAAAAAATTAATGAATCATCAGCTGTAATTTTTTTTGTTTGTGCTGCAGTTTTATTACGTAAAATAAAAGTTGTCTGTAAATTTGAAATATCCCGCTAAATCCCGTTTTCCTCTTCATAAAAATCCCGTTTTATCCCGCATCCCGTTTTCATCCCGCTCAGGGTCTTAAAATCCCGTTAACGGGATAAAAATCCCGCGAATGGAAACACTGCAGGCGAGGCAGGGCAGGAGACAAGTTGACAACACGAAACAAACAAGAGAGAGACAGGGCGACAGAGACGGATAAACAGACAAGCATTGACTTTAGATACTAAATGGTTCCAGCCATTGACTTTAGCGTTGACACTTCATATTAACAAATTTTCTTCTCGGCTTAGTGACGTTTTGAAGTATTTAGTTAGGTAACCCCAGGGTTTAGTGGGGTGGGACATTTCCGGGGATTTTTTTGGGGATTTTTTCCCTGAATCGGGTAATACTATCCCTCATCAATAAAAATTATCCCCCGGGGGATAATTTTTATTGATGAGGGATAGTATTACCCGATTCAGGGAAAAAATCCCCAAAAAAATCCCCGGAAATGTCCCACCCCATTAAACCCTGGGGTTACCTTTAGTTAAATTAGCTTTATGTTAAACCAAAACTTCCATGTACTAGACAGAAAAAGTTCAAAAGATAAGGGTGGCTTGCGTTTCCCCTCCCCTACTCGATATATCGGCCACGACACAGAACAAATCCAGAGTTTGTAGCAGCTACACCGTGTCATTATTTCATGTGCCATCCCGTCATACATACAATACTGTCACTGTCATTGGACTTCTCATCCAATGCATTTTGTTTGATGCTACCTAAATTTGAAAGGCTTGTGTTCGCCAATCCAGAGGCATTCAAATCTATGTTGTAATTAATCAGCTGAATGTACAGTGCTGCAAAAACACTTTACCACTACCACATCATAATCCCAACCCTTTGTTTTAAAGAATGTTTAATATTTGAACCCCGGACTTCTCTTTGATAAACATCACACATCAAACTGATCCATTCCAAAAGTAAGTTACCTTCACATATAAAGTACTTCATTCTTATTACGAAGAGTGGTAGCTACCTGTACTTCATTTTCCCCGCTGAAGATACATCATTACATACTACAAATATATACATTAAATATATATATATATATATATATATATATATATATATTTAATGTATATATATATATATATATATATATACAAACAAAACTTTTTTCAGTGACGTAACTAAGGGGGGGCGGGCCTTGTGCCTCGGGCGCTGATCTATAGGGGGCGCCAAAGGGCTCTTAGGCAAACTAGGCAACGCCCAGGGCGCCAAATCTCGAGGGGCGCCATTACGACGGAGACGAGCGTCCTTGATTGAAGGAGACGCTTACTCTCGATCGGTGTGGTTAAGAGCGTACACAATTGACAATAAAGAGCACCCCTATAGGCTTCTAAGGATTCCTGCGATCTACAGTAAAGAACACCCGCTATCGGCGGCAAAAAGCTTCTGCTACCTGCGGCAAAAAGAGTCCGCTATCGGCGTTAAATATGAAAGCGTCCGCTATCGGCAGTAAAGAGCGTTCGCTACTGGCAGCAAAGAGCGTCCGCTATCAGCGCGGCGGTAAAGATGTGTCCGCTGTCGCGGTAGAGTGTCCGCTATCAGCGTTAAACAGTGTTCGCTTTCAGCGGCAGAGTGTGCACTATCGGCGGCAAATAGCGCGTCCGCTACTGGCGGTAAAGAGCGTCCGCTATTGGCGTGGCGGTAAAGATGTGTTCGCTCTCTGCCGTAAAGAGTGCTCCTGATCGTTGGACACGCTGCGAGCACTCTCGTATTCCGAGAAATGGCCCAAAACCGTTTTTCAGTCTCTGTTTACCACAATTTCAGACTCTCTCCTTAACACGTTCGCTACCAGCCGCCGCATATATGCGGCGGTCAGGCCAATCCCACAGCCCACCAAAATAATCATGGACTTCCCTCTCCCTGTAGACCGGCCGTAGTGGTTGTGACTTATGCCACAGACCACGAATAGAAACCGTCAAAAATTAGTTTTTACACTTCAAAATATATTAATTTCATTAAATAAAAATATATATACAATTTTCTCTTAATTTTTGGCATTTTTTTGAGCGCTGCACATTTGCGGCGCTTGGTCAGAGACTAAGTAACGCTTGTTAGCGTCGGCACTAATATAACCTTATTTTTAGTCATAACCTTTGAAAAACGGAAAATAAATACGGCTTATACATAAAAACATTGTATTGAAATATTTAGTTTAAAAAAGAGTTGTTTACAATTCATTTACATAGTATAATTATGATGTTTTACAAGTTTACAAAATGCAAATGTTTAAAGATATATCAAATTTAAAAAATTTTTAAAATTTGTGTAAAGATATATCAAATACGTTATAAAAGGTTACTTTCAAAAATAAATTAAATAAAAATGTATGTAAAACATTTTAGTGACGTCAGTGATCGTTTTAGCCACAGACCAAGCGCCGCATATAAATCTATATGCGGCGGACTATCCCGTAGACCGCGCCTAAACTGTCTGACCATTAAAATAGACCGCACTGAAGAAATTTCGTATTTAGTATCATGGAACCATCGCCGCAGGTCTGCGGCGGCAGTCTATTTTAATGAGCCCAGCCGCCGCAGATATGCGGCGGTGGGCTCTCAGTAAATCTCGACCGCCGCAAAATTGCGGCGGCTGGCTGTGGTTACGATTTTTTTTAACATTGTGGTAGCGAACGTGTTAAGGAGTCAATATAGTCGCACATATTGTGAACTCTGCAAGTGTTTTTTTGTTATGTAAAAAAAAAAATTTTCTGACTCTCAGTGTACCGTTAGTGTTTATTTTAATGGTGGATTTCATTGGTTTCGGATGTTATTTATAAAGTGTAAAGAGTAATATATTTTAAGTTGTTTTTTTGTTTCAAGCCATAATTTCATTTAGGCAACCACCTAGGCCAATACATAAATTCAAACGAACAGTGTTTTTGGCTTCTAGGGACCTCAAAACAAAAAAGTATCATGGTCCCGAGCTTAGGTCTCACCGTGACTACTACACCGTAATAGAGCACTCCCTATAAGGAAATTCGTTAAAATTACTATTTATCTATGTCATGATGCATGATTTGTTTCTTTTATAAAAGATACTAGCTTACCTGGCTGGCATGCTTTGCAATGCCAACTTGAGGAATTTTTGCCCTTAGGTGAGCTCGTTCGCTACGTTCACTCGCCGCCAGGTTTAGCTCGTTCACTACGCTCACTCCCCGCAAGTCTATGATGTCCTCTGGGTTTTTATTACCATTCTTCCCTCAATACTTTAAATGGGAACAGCTGTTTATAGAATTAACATACCTAAATGTAATCATAAGTTTCAATACAAAAATGTTTCTTCCATAAGAATAACATGATAACTTTGAAGACGTGTCGGGCGGAGCCCTATGGAGGAATTAGGATAAAAAGTAGCCTATTTGTTCTTCCTGGCTCTAAAGCTACCTTCACAACAAATTTCAACCAAATTGGTTCAGTCGTTCTTGAGATATATAGGTGGTGTAACTGACACGACTTTCTTTTATATAACGCGTAGATGATTTTTTTGAACACACATTATCCAATACTTGAGAGTTTTAAAAGGAAGGCCAGAGTGTTTCTATTTTGGCTTATCTCTTAACATCAGCTGATAAAAAAAAAAAAAAAAAAAAAAAAATACAGAACAAGTTTGCATTGTATTGAGTGAAAACGTTTTGTCCCACCATGTCTTGAAAACTTTCATTTTCTCAACTTTACATGACTGAAAAAAATAGTAACCATGTGATGTGATTTTATTTATTGAAGATTGCAGTTTAAATTTTTTTTAATATAGGCTAATTTTTCTTCAATAATCTCAGAAATGAGTTTTCCAAAGTCAAAAACCAAAGCTGAGTTTAAAATAAAATTGTATGTATCTATTTTCCCAACTGACAAATTTGACTGGGACTGTATCAAAATTGATGTGGATAAGAAAGTACTTTATATTAAACACTTATTTGAATTCCACAGCTCAGTTAATAACAAAAAAATTCCCAAATTCTGGTGTTTTAAAACTAATGGCATTTTCTTAAACTGCTGTCCAGATGAGATTTATTCATCCGTTACAAATCAAATATTTGATCAAATGAGTCGGGGGATTGACCATACAGTGATGAGTTATGGGCAAAACTACTCTGGAAAATCATTTACGATGTCAGGCTTCTACAACCAATATGAACTGAGGGGTGTCTTGCCAAGGTTTGTCGAAGATTTATTTAAGCACTTAGAAGACAATCTTGAAGATTATGCCTTTAAAGTGTGCATGAGTGTGGTGGATATACATCAAAGCTTCCTTTATGATTTACTATCACATCCAAGGAATGTTTGCAAGGAACTGAAGGATGTAAAGGAGGTAGAAGTTTCATCAGAGATAGAGTGTTTAAAACTTCTATTTAAAGCGGAGGCACAAAGAGTTGTCGTTGGAAACAAATCTTACAATTCTCATTCTAGTACAAATGTTGTCACAGTCACAGTAAAATTAATCTCAGTAAACAGTTATGAACCAGTTGATAAAATGAGTAAGATCCATTTTGTGGATTTGGCGGGTGTGGAGACAATATTTAGAAATCCTTTAACATCTTTTAAGGATAAGTATAATCAGGGTGATGCCAATGTTACCAAAACACTTCTTGAATTGTTTGCACTACGCTCCTATGAAAACAACCAAGGCAAATCAAAGGTGAATCGGAATATACATTTATTAACAAGATATTTAGATAAATCCTTAACCTCAGCTTCCTGTATATCTTTAATCTGTCATATTCGCCCATTCCATGAAGATATAAAAATTACTTTGTCCGCTTTGAAATTTGGACACATTTGTCAAGGGATTCCCATGGGAAAGCCACAAGAACATACTGAAATAAATCATGATATGACACTTCAAAAGCTTACTGAAGAAATCAAGAATTTGAAAGATGAGTTGTTAATTGTGAACTTGACAGCACAAAAGAGCCCTATTATAATATCTCACGAAAGAATTGATTTCATAAAAAGGTCAGTTCAGTCTTATTTAAATGAAGAACTGTCAGAGAATGATCTGCTTTCAATTGTGGATGATCCAAACTTAATCTTAAATGTAATCAAATCTATTCATAATAAACCTATTCCTAGGGCATCAGCTACTATACAAACAGACTTTCAACAACCTATCGTACTAGCTCAACCTATTAAACAAGAATCTTATAAAGAGGAAACTACATCAAAAAGACAATCTGTTCCTAAAAAAGTGTCTATTAAATCAGCCCAAAAGGAACAATCCGGAAAAGGTAAGGATGCAGTTAAGTCTAAAGTATCTGAAAAAATTGTTTCACAATCAGAAGAAACTCAAGTGAACCTGATTGAACCTACCGCAATGTTACCAAGTGTAGACAGCAGAGAGGGTTTGTGGGCCATGTTTCTTATCACTAGACCAGATATTCATGAGAGGTTAGAAAGATTAAACAGGGGTGTGGCAGAGAAGAACAAGAAATTAAATAATGAATCAACAACATATGACAACATCAACCAATCTGTCAATAAAACTCAAGTAGCTTTGAACCAGATGCTGACTTATCGGCACGTGTCGAGGCAAGAGAACTACGATCCAGAGGGTAAAACTGAAGTGACTGAGGAAGAGTCAGAGTTGGTGCAAAAACTCAGGCAACTGCAGAGAGATTTGGAACAAAGCAAACAAAGGTTGATAGATGCACAATTTGACTGGTTAGAAGCACTAGAGAAGCTTAATGATGAAAAGCAAGTTGTTGAAGAATATTTTAAAACGTTCTGTTCGGAAAACAACTTTGTAGCAATAGATAACAAGATAATTTTGGAAGAAGACATTCGTGCTAAAGAAATTGAATCAATTACAAGTGGAAGACCTACTACTGACATTGATATAAAAAAGATTTATCAGGGTCTGCAAAAGAAATATCTGCACAAGTTAACGCTTTGAATAACACAAGCAGACTGAATGACGATTCTTGATATATCTGTAAATTAATCTGTTCCAAAAACCAATTGTTTTACATACAATTCTTGATTTAACCTTTCAAAGAAGGATTTGTTAGCAAGTAGTAAAATTGTGATGCTAAATAATTTGTTATCACTTTTTTTAATGTGCTTTCCACAAGAATCATTCACCTGCGTCTCCCTCATTTTATTGTGAATGGCATTGTAACCGGAAGCCACTTTAGCCTGCCTCCCTTTTCTGGAAAATACTTTCTTTTAACCGGGTAATTTAAAGTATCACTTCAACCGGTTGGTTTTGACCAAATGGGTAGGCCTACCGTATGTCTGAATAGAGGCAAAATCCTTAACCCATTGCCTTTAAAGATGCGTTAGTATAAACACATTTTAATAGCCTAATGCTATTTTTTAAACCCCAGAAGTTAATGATAAATTTTTTAGTTATCAGCTGACAGTCAGCAGCGAACTCACTCTCGTCTAATCTCCCGAGTAACTTCTTTTATTGACTCGACACTTAGTTTATGATAAAACTAACCTCGCTTATCTTATTATAAATTATTAAGGTTGAAATAATAAAATGGCTTGCAACACTACTCGATATATTTACACTTACACTAAAATTGTATACAAAATGATAAATATATGAAAGATGTCATAATGGTGATCGATTCAGACCAGTCACACCAGTCATCATCGAAATCCAGTGTGACTGCTCGAAACTGATCAAGATTATAACATCTTTCATATATATTTAGAGTCTTGTATACAATTACAGTGTAAGTGTAAATATATCGTGTTAGAAATCACTAAGCTGTCTTATAATGCCGTATTACCACTGTCTGAAAGTGTTCTGCTGAACCTTTGTTTGTTTGTTGGTATTTCTATCTAATATAAATCATATGGTAGGATATTGTTCATTGGAAAAGTTTGCTGATTGTTTTTTGTAACAAAGAAGTTTACCGGGAAACTTCGGCCAGTGCGGCTTTGGGTAGGTTTACATAAATTCTAAGAAAATTTTAAGAGACTTTTTTAAGTTCTGGATCTTATTCATCAAATAAATAAACTCTCTTATAAATCCTTCACAAAGATATGGGGTTTGGGTATCTTGCTACTGCTAGCCTAATGATTACCATCTTAGATTTTGGTTCAAGGTGACATAATTTCAATCCCCTTGGTCCATACCAGAGCGGGACCGTGGGAGGATTTTTTGGGCGGGATTTTAAGACAAATGGTTATAAATGTGAGTGCCCGCCCACACAAGAGCGGTACCGCTCTTGGTGTCCCCCGGTGTTATTATAAACCTACGTAAAAATAAAGATTTTGTGCAAAAAGACAAATTTCTTTTCTTACTCCTTTGGGTCACTTAATAGTTATGATTGGCTAAGGACCATCTCTACACACAGGACATTTGGATGTTCAGGAACGTTCATATTTGTGAAAGGATTAAATAAAGAATATTGAAATAAAATATACAGTGAAAAGTTAACAAGGTATAAAAATTATATTTGAGTATTAATAAACATAGAAAATATAGTTAAAATTACTAACATGAGAAACAGTTCAGTCAATTACAGTTCAGTATGTAAGTAGTCTTGGGAGTTTTTTTGTTCTGATGATGAGAACCATTGTTTGTAAACAGAGATCGGGTCAACTTCCCAATACTTGTGGAAAGTGATGGGTTGCTGTGTTGCCAAATATTCAGGTGCGTAGTCCATGGGGCGAGCCTGTAAACAAATTTAGTGTAAGGTACATAAATAAGTTACTAAATTTACTCTGAAAATTGATTTTAAGAAGTTCTCATAGAGCAATGAAATAAGGAAAGCAATGAAAAATTGCAGTTTTAGTTAGCTGATGGAAAAGTGAGGAATGAATAATGGGGATTTCAAGATGCTTAAGCACTTTATCTGTGATCCCAGGACAATTTTAAAACTGGTTTATACCAGTTGCAAAATGTTGATCACTGGGTACAGTAAACAAAGTTGTCTTGGTGGTTAGTCTTTTGGCTGTCCACTATAACGAATTCCCCTTTCCTCAAGATCCATTCATGGTCTTGACAGCTGCAGGCCCGGTTGATCACCGGCTGAACTACGGGCGACGGTGCGACACTGTCGCAGAAAGACCGCGAGGGCTGCAGAAAGCTTAGCCTGCCCAATTTATTTTTATTTTTTTACTGTTTGCGGAAAATCCTACATAATAAGTTTATAAAATAATTTTTTGCAGAAAATAATTTTGTAGGAAGTCAACAAAATTACTTTCCGCAGAAAAATTCTCTATTTCTGCAAACAGTATAACACTACAACGTCATTAACGAAAGCTGCCACGTCAATATTCGGTGCATCGATCGACAGAAACAACGCAAAGAATAACCGAAATTACCAAAGTGATTCAACATAGTAAATGTAGGAGTATGTATTCGAACCCGATACGAGCGTTTGAAAACAATTATCGATATACGATCACTGACAGCATGGGTACTCGACTCGAATGCGCCAAGGGCTACTGCACATCGTCTGCTGCCACCGGCATCTGTCAGTTAGCACAAGTGTTATCTGTAAATGTCATTCAGTCTAGGGAGTTGACTAACCTCAATTTTGTTTTTCTTTTCATACTGGGCTATAGGTTTAAGCTTTCAGTTTTGGTTGAAAGTTTTAAATGTTAAGGCTGCTTTCACACTGGCGACATTTGCGGCAGCTGCAATTTTTGCTGTCGTTCTGGTGTCGTTGTTTACGCCACCCAGCTGCATTTTGGATTATTGAAACAAGATTCTATGTTCGGTTGCGTAGCTTGTGTATTTGCTTTTCTTACCACCGTCGCGTTGTTATCGTTCATATGTTTTAGTAAAAATAAAAATCATAAATGATTTTACGTTGTAAATTATGAAATATCCAAAGACCAACAAATATTTGAAGGGCTTTATATAATGTTTTATATAATGAAAAAATATTTTTTTATAAAAACCAAATAGACGATTGTTTAATAATGTTAGTGTTTAATAATCATATGACAATACGCAATAATGTATAGTGATTTATATAAAAAACGATTGCACGATCATTACGAGGTTGTCTGCCGTTATGTTAATTATGTATCTTTCACTACGATAACTGTGTGTTATATTCATTACAATATTGCTGCCCTAAGTGTAGGCCTATTGAAGATTTTAAATATCCACGTACTGGTGGTTTTAGTCCACAAATATCATATTGACAGTAAACTCTTTAGAAAACTCCGCCGGCGGGTCCAGAATAATTAATTGCAGAATTAAAAATACTGCTTCCTTTTTGATAGAATAGAATTTTAAAAGTTATTGGGTGGATCAGTAAATGAATATCCAGGTAAAGCTCATGTCCCATGAGCTTTTCAACACCTTGTCATCTTCTGGGCTCATAAAGCAAGTCGATTGCAACTCATCTATCTGCTGGACTGCGTCTAAATCCCCTATGCCCATCATCCATGAAGCCCATTTCAAATTCAAAATTGAAGGTTTCTCTTGGGTTTGGAGCTTTTGGATTGCAGAGAATGTTACAAAGGATGTTTTCCTGTCATCTTGGGAGCGGACTTTATTCAGCTCACTGGGTTGATTTTGGATTTAGATAGAGGCCAGTGCTACTTCAGGTTTTCTCGGCAGGTGTCTATCCCTTCCCCTGACAGTGTGGCTGGGGTCGCTGCTGCGGTCAAGCCTGACGCAGACAGCGAGACCATACCTGATCCGTTAGGGCATCTGACTCAGGCGGAGGTGGACACCATCAGTAAGCTCTGCAACTGTTTTTTGACGCGCTGACGCCAAAACTAGGGGTCACCAACCTCTTAGAATATAAAATTCGTGTGACGGAAACCTGGCCGGTAAGATCCCACCCTTATAAACTGGCTCTACCCAGATGGAAACCCTGCATGGTATCATCAATGACCTTCTCGAAAATGGGGTGATCAAGGTTTGGTGCTTAAGCTACGCGCCAAGCTTTCCTTGTGCCGAAGCCGAATGCCAAGTATCGCATGGTGCTTGACTACAGAAATTTGAATTCGAAAATTGAAATTGACTCTGTACCTCACCCCGATTTCTCTTTCGATTGGTTCGGTAAGGCCAAATATTTCTATGTTTCCGATCTCAACCAGGCTTATAATCAGATCCCATATTGAAGGCTGAGTCTAGACCACTGCTTTCTGTGTTTCGTAGAATCTTTATCAGTTCATTAGAGTTCCAATGGGCCTAGTTGTGGGGGCTCAGACTCTCACCCAACTTCTAGATTCAATTTTTCATTATGTCAAATTCAAATTTGTTTTCAACCACCTGGACGACCTTCTGGTGTACAGTGAGAGTTTCGACAACCTCCTAATTCATCTTGAGGAAGAGATGAACAGATTTCTTAGGGCAGGCCTTACCGTCAAACCGGACAAATTCAGATTTTCCCAAGCTGAGATTCGTTTTTTTTTGTCATCTGGTGTCTTCCAAGGGTGTCTGCATTGATCCCGCTAGGACCCAGGCCATCAGGGAGTTTCCTCCTCCGCTCAACTCTCTCTGGAAGAAGGGTGGCAAGTTTTTTTGGGGTGAAGCTGAGCAGACGTCCTTCGAGCTCCTCAAGGAGACCATCTTGCAAATCGACCAAGTTGAAAGGCATTCATGGCTGTCTTTTTTTATTTCAAAATTTACTAACGATCATATAACATTAGGAATGTGGAGCTCTACCTTTGCCTATTAAATTAAATCATAATTATTACAAACGCCAAATTAATTAACAAATATATGCTTTATTTGTGATAATATTAAAACTCATATTTGTATGTAATATTTATAATATTGCTCTTTTTTGTGAAATGCCAACCACTGATTTTTAATTTTATGTATAAATTAATATTTAATTATTATATACTTGTATAGTAATATTTTAGTTCATAAATTCATCAGCATTACTCGACTACTTATAATTCAGGCAATCTTCATTTAAAGGTTTATGATTTAACCATTAATGATACTGTCTTTTGTTTTAAACAGGTGATAAGTTTTTAACTGACTATAAGGCCATCTAATGAATATCTATGAAAACATCTTAATTATTTAAACCAACACCAGTTGTGCTGCATGTCAAAAACGCCACCTGGCTACAAGTGGCACGCCACTTGCGACAATAATCGCCAATGTGAACGTTCCCATTTGATTCAATGCTTTTTCAAAACGCGCGACCACTTGCTGCCGGCGTCAGCTGTTTTTGTCGCCAGTGTGAAAGCAGCCTAATGTGACTTGACAAACATTTTTATGTTCGCGTGTTGTTGTGATAGCAATCCAGCGAACGAGTGATTAGCTCTGTGTATTCCGAGAAAATTAGATTGAAAAACCTCAAAATTCATTATTTGAGGAATCACCCAACATTTCCGGTAGAGTTCAAATCGGCAACAAACAAAATCATAGGCAAATTCTTTTCTACTATTGAGCCTGCTGTTTAAAAGTTTAAACCGGCCGGTGATGAAACGTGTTCTATACAAATTTACTATACATTATACATGAATTATTATTTGTTGAATATGCTTTAAATAATAGGTTACAATTGTATTTATAATTGACTATTTCCACACAATGTTATTAGAGTTTTATGTCAGGAGGCTGTATTGCACTCTAGATTATTAATGTTAATTTTATTATTAATACTGGAACATGATTCAAATGTTAAGAAACTAGAGCATCATTAAATTATTTAAAATGTATGACGAATTATTTATTTATAAATATTTATTAAAGTTATCATGCTTGCAATTCATATTACACGCAACTTGATATCGTATGGCCGCAGAAAATTTTTGGATTTTCCAAAGTCCGTTGCAGAAAGTTTAAAAACATTCTGCTTCTGCTTTGTCTGGAGCTGGAGGTTGTTGTCAAGTAGTACAGAGCAGAACGCCTGTTTGAGCCGGAAGATAAGTTGCCATACGAGAACCGAAGTTGGCCCTCTGAGTGGTTGATTGGCCGTGTCTTATCCCGTTCCTTATCCTTTCCTTTCCCCCTTTCATGGGCTTGCACAAAATATCCATTGGAGTCACACCTGCTAAGCGGTTTGCCTGGGCACTCTTTATTAGGGATGGACGGGTCCCGAAATTTCGGGAAAATTTTCGGGAAATTTTCGTTTCGATCATCGGGCGGGATTTTTTTATACTCGGGAATTTATCGGGACGGGAACTGCCGAACGGCGGCCGGCGATCGCGGCCGACGATCTCGCTAACAAGGACGGCGATTGCGGCCGACGATCTCGCTAACGAGGACGGCGTTTGCGGCCGACGATCTCGCTAACGAGGACGGCGATCGCGGCCGACGATCTCGCTAACGAGGACGGCGATCGCGGCCGACGATCTCTCTAACGAGGACGGCGATCGCGGCCGACAATCTCGCTAACGAGAAAAACACGGCTTAGCTATGGCTTAAATTTATTAGATTTTATGGTTTATAGCTTTAAATTTACATTGTTATAATTTTTTCATCATACACTCTTTAATTTTTTTTTGTGATGTAGCAAAAAATAGTTAAATGTATTAATTTAAATAACAATAAAAGTATAATGTCTAATAGTTTATTATTTCTTAGTTCAATTTTCTTATTTATATTCTTCAAGGAAGAAACTGTCTCAGTAAAATCAATGAATATAAAAAAAATTGGCAAAATATTTCTTAGGTTTATAAATGGCATTGGCTTGTTGAACAACTTCTTTTCTGAGTGTTAATATTCATTCTAATTTAAATTTGTGTTTTTTTGTTCTTTTTTATCTGAGCAGGCCTTATTTATTGTAATATAGTATTGTTTTCTTTACAATTTTTCCAATTGTTTTAATCTATTTTTTTTTTTTTTTTTTTTTTTGTACTGGTAATGTACATAATGTTTATTTTCATTCTTCGTACAAAACGTTTAATATTTCATTAAACAAAACTTGTATTAAATAAGACATGGGCAACATTTTTCCTTTATGTGTGTTTAGTGATTCGACTTAAATTTATTTGGTTACAATAAAATTTATACTTTCCCATGATCTTATTGCATCCTTAAAATATCAAAACTATATATTTGAATTTTTTCAACAAAAGGACATTCATTGTAACTTATACAAAAACAAGTGGAACAAGTTGGAAGGAGAACTAGTTGATATTTAACATTAATTTGTCTGTATACGACACTCAGATAAAAATCAAAACGAATATTTCCCGATAGTGTCGAGAAGAGCAATCCCGTCCCGATCCCGTCCCGAAATTGGATGGGAAATAAAAATTCCCGTCCCGAACTAAAAATCCATTCCCGTCCATCCCTACTCTTTATACACACTAACTACCCCTTGAAGCATATTGATTTTGAGAAGTTCTTATAGAATTGAGTAATTTGCACTTTTAGTTACCTGATGGAAAAGTGGGGAATGAATAATGGGTATTTTGAGCTGCTTAAGCACACTTCCCATGATCATGTCGTCTGGCTCGGTGTCCAGGCGGCAGTGGAACTTGCTGACAAGTTGCGGCAACACGTCAATGTTGATGGCCATGCCGGCACCGCCTGTACCAACAGAGCAGACTCATAGAGAAGCAAAGTGACATCGGTCATGTGTTGGAACAATTCTTATAAAGTACGGTATTGAAAACACTGAAGAATATTGAAAAAATTATGTCTCAGTTAAACCTCTTTGGCAAAAAAATGGTGAAGTCATTTTAGTTAGGTACTATAAAAATATTTTCCCTACCACTGCATGGAAATAATCACATTGCCACACATGTAAACTCTACGAAAAACAATTTAGTTCTGGTTTTAATTTCTTTTCCGATGTAGAGCGGCAATGTTTTTTACCGCACGCTAAATCAAGCAGCAATTTAAAGTCAGCTGTTATTACAAACCATGCCACAGCAGTTGGTCATTGTTGACGTTTAGTAATTGCTTCTTTTTTAGTTTGAGGTATATTTGATAGTCTTGTGTGTATTACGAGCACAAATAGTCATTGCCGCTCTTGAAGCTACAATTCTTGAGTGGCAATGACGTACTTTACGCTCTTAATACACAAATAGCTATTTATATTTGTTCTTCTTGACACAAAATTGGTGAGCTACACAGTGATTAATTTTGGAGCAAACTAAGATGTTATATTTCCCCGGGATATTTTGATATTTTTCGTTGCAGGGGAGATTAAGTATTTTAGTTAAGAAGCAAAATTGCACTTAATAAGAACTAATATAAGAACAGATCTGCTAATAGAAAACAATATTCATCCTATTAATCTTATGAGTAGGAAAGTGAGTTTGTTTATTAAATAAAGCCCATATCATGTTCAAATGCAATCTCTAAAATCTATTTAAAAAATAAAACATAAAAATACTGTTAGTGACCTCTTTCAAACAGCGTTCTGTGTGACATTTTATTGCTTTGGAGCCCAAGCGTAAACAAAATTAATACTAAACAAAATAAATAAGTAAATATTACATGGAATTCATAGACATTTGACGTGATTCTATGGCTAATTCAGCGAATTTCTTGCCATTTGATGAGATTACCTATATTACACACTTTGATTGGAATTTGTTATCAATTACTTGTTATCAGCCCATTGCGAGCAGCCGCTTTTCCGTGATCTGATCATTATTGAGATCTGATCATTCTGTATGATCGGGTAAGCGGTAAGATTGATATTGGCTACGGGAATCTCAAAATTCTCTAAACTTGAAAATGTCTTAGTCTACATTGTGTTGAGTTTATATGAGTTTTACTGTATAGTAGAAGCCCTCAAATAGTGGGGCTGGACCACTGGCCAGATATGAAAATGAAACAAGTTCAACAGAGACCTTGTAATGTATGTGTGTTCCAAAAATGAACTACTAGGGTGTATTTAACAAAGGAAAGTCATACTTGCCCAATCAATAGTCAGTATCGTCTTTGTAACAATGATGATTTGTTCGCTCAGGCGTTGTAATAGCGCCGAAATGACAATTGGACTACCAATAAGCAGTTGCTAGCAATGAAACTGCGTTTTAATGGACAGTAGTACTGATGGTCTTACGTCAACAAAGGCCCTAATGTATAAATGGGACCGTAATAGCAACAGAATCCGTCTAACGACCTAATTTCAAGTTACATCGGGCCGGGAATCACCAAAAAGAGATAACGATCAAAAATATATTACAAACAATGAACACAATGTTTTAGAAGACATTTGATTACAAATCTTCCAGAAACTGTCAATTGATTTGATATATTTTAGTAATATAACATGGAAGAAGTTGACTCTTGTCTATTTGGGCCGTGGGAAACGCCTGCGGCTGAACATTTCATTTCGGGAAGACTGCAGCCAGATTGTCCGGTGGCCGAACCATCCAAGGCCAGGCTAGAGGGCTTCTACTGTACTTATAAAAATTTGAAACAAATTCATGGACAGAGTTGATTGAAAAGTGAATGTGACTTAACCAGTGGATTTAAACTTGGATTTACTTAAACTTAACTTAAATTAATTTAACTTAAAAGTGAATTTACCAGTGGGATAGTTGTAACCAAAATGACCATCATATACATCAAACCCGTATCTCTCTCCCACAACGATGGCCTCACCCGACCAACAACTCAACAGCTGGCGAAGACGAGGCACACTGGAAACAAGAAACAAACTCTGATTATCATTACTGAGCGGTTCACAACAACCTTGAATGAAACCAAGTAATTAGTGTCCGTAACATCTTTCACACACCTATGTTCATGTAAACACAAAATCAAAGCAGTAAACCTTACTGAGAGGAAATGTACATATAAAATATCAGATACTACAAATGTTAGCATATTGTATGGATAAAAATAATCTGCAAAGAACTATAACCCTAAAGTGATAGTATATTACAATAAAAAAGTAATCGTATAATCCAAAGTTCGGTTATACTTTTTGTGGTTCTAGATCAAAATTCATGATTCTAGATTTTATTAGTCAACAGACAATAAAAGTATTTCTTTACAACACAATGTGCAAACAATAAGTGATCCGACAATTTTTTTAGCGAATTTCCCTATAGGGAATACGCTATTACGGTGGTAGCCATGGTAAGACCTAAGCCTGGGACCAAGTTACTTTTCCATTTTCATATATATGGTACTGATACCTTTGGAAGGGGACCTCCGAGTTTGATGAAATTTGGTATGGAACTGTAAGACAAGGTCTTTATTCTAGTTCACAAACTAGGGTTTTATGGAGTTTTAGATTGATCAAAAATTAGTTTGGCATTTTGGACCTCAATTTTCAAAATTCAATAACTTTAACTAAAACCATTTAAAAGAGCTTTAAAAAACAAACAAATTAGTATTTTGAATTTTTAACTTGGTTTTACTCGGTAGTCTGAGAAAAGCCAAAAACATGTTTAATATGTAAATCTTATGAGAAATCAACAAAATAAAGTATCTCACCGAATAACTTGGTAAAATTTTTTATGTACATTCACTCAGTAGGGGTGAACTAACATTTACTTACCACACCCACATGGCAGCAAACCTACATACTCACCCTCAAGGGGTTTATGAGAAAAATAAAAAATGCCCAATTTTGATACAATTTGAGTTTTACCTTACCTAACCATTAAAATTCCGAACAACTAACATTTTTTAACAACATCCCATGGCAGTAAACCTACTTACTCATTCCTATGGTGTTTCTGAGGAAAATACAAAATATCTAATTCCTTTGGAAATTCGCTGAGTACGCAGGTCTACTGCGACGGGGGTGTTTTTTAATACACAGTTACCACAACTGGAGTCACCTTAGGAGAGTATCGTCGTCTGCCAGCACAACCCACTGCAGATTTGGCAACTTGCTGGCTCGTTCAAGCATCAGCTGTAGAATAGCTTTGGTTTTGGCACAGTGTCCTCGCTCTGTGTTAGCGACACCGACTGCAGTGGTTGGTATCAAGTCATCTGAAAATAAAACTCTTTTTAGTCTTTTGGTGATCGTTAATAAACAAATCAAGGAGAGTTTTGATGAGTAACCTCTTTACATGTTAAGGATGTGAAGTACGTAGTACCATAATCTGGGCCTAAGCTTAACTGAAGTGGTTTGAGAGATATCAAAGATATTTGTTTAAATTTGTGCTAAGGTTAGGAGTCCCGTCAAGAGTAAATTTTGTTACTGCAATTGATTTTTCACGTCTAGGCAAAAGAAATCCATATTAAATTTTGATTTATTTATGTCGAAGAATTCAAGAGACGGGTTTTGATTGGAATAAACTAGTGTGTTATGAGAAAAACTCATAAAAAATTTTTGCTCATGACAAAAAATAACAGATTGTATGACAACTGAACATTGATTACAATGAGAAATTTGTTAAAGTTAATTCATAACCAACGCTATATGTCAATTTTTCAACCATAACTGTATTTCATATTTCTGAAAATTCATCTGGGGGCTCTCAAACTGACAAACGTCGGTTTCCGAGTATGTTTGCCCTGGTTTTCTCAATGTGATTAACATTGAATTCACAAAATTCGTAACCAGTTTCAGTTTTTTTGTCATTGCAGAAAAATTTATCTGACCACTTTAAAACAAATATTGAGAGGTGATAAAAAATTAAATGAAAAAATTCACACTTTTATTAAGGGGTTATTATTTAAGGGGTGCAATATGCAAACCTCCTCAACTTCCCATGAGCTTCTATGTTATGAGTATCTGTTATTTAGAATAAAATCTATGATGGTATGAATGCTAGTTAACTAAGGTAAAAATGTTCGTACCACAAAAAAATTCAGCAAACCATCACGTCCTAAAAGCAATGTGCAACATCAGTAGACCTACAAGGTGCAAGGAAAGATAGTAAAGAAGCAGAAAAAAATCTAAACTACGAAAAAAGGGAACATTGAACTATCCTACATTGCATGAAAAACAACATTAAGTATTAAAAATTTTATTGTGATTGTAAGACAGTACTCCAACCACAAATTAATTAAAATCTCTTTCTGGCCATCAAAACATAGATCTAATGTATTTCTTTACATACCTTAGTGATATTAAAAAAGAAATAATGTGAAATTAATGGGAAAATATCAAAATGCTTGAAAAAATATATAATACTAACAAGGACTAATAATAATACACTACAGAACACAACATTTGAAAATATAGGTTAAATTAGGCATTTCCGTCAGCAGTTCAAAGTTGAAACAGGTAATTTAACCTATATTTTCATAATATTCTAGTTCTGAGGCTATACAATATGAATTTTACCAAAAAAGTTACTTTTATTTTTTATTAGTATATTTTAATGACATGATACTTTTAAACAGGATATTTAAATAAATTTGTAATTATTTTTCGAAGTCAGATCATGTGAATTAATTGTGTACTAACAACAAACTTAGCTATTTGTTTTTAACATATTTAAATTTTGTAACCACGCAAAGTTAATTTTTTTAAAACTATTTTGAATTTTAGTTGGTTATTTATATGATATTCACATAAAAAAGATTTACCTTGCACTTCGCTAAAAAACTCAATATTAGAAACATCATTGCCCCAAGTGCTTTGGATAACAGGAACCCTTTCTTTGTGAAATTTAAGGCACGTTTTTACAGCAAAATATATATCTTCATTAGGCACTGGTTCCCCCTAAAACAGCAATTTCAAAATATTACAAGTTTTTTACAATTTTAAGGCTGTTAAAATACTATTACAATTTTTAGAACTACTACTGGTGTATGAAATCTGTAGTTCTTCATTAATTGTACTCAGTATATTACCGTTACTTTGATAAAATTTACTTAACACATTCACTACTGGCATGCAAACAATTTTCACAAAATACAGGGTGTTAGATATATACTAGTGGCTTGTAGGGGCAAAGCCCCCTAAAAATAAAAATGGTGATGTTGTCTTCAAAAATAAGTTTCAATTTATCACCTCCTAGCAGTATTACTGTATTTTTTCTCAAGCTGTAGTGTGTATTTTTGCACGTTTGGATTTTCTAATAAAATATTTCTTAATCTGACGAAACTTTTTGGTGGTATCAAGTCAGTTATTTACCAATAATTCCCCCTGTAATTAAATACAGTAGTATATTTTTTGGAAGAAAATATTGCACTATTATACTACTGAACGTGGTGAAAATAGTTTTAACCTTAACTATGTCATAATGAGTTCCCTAAGTCAAGTAAAAATAATAGTTCAATACCACATAAGTCCACTAACACTGCACAATCCTCACCCTGTACCCCTGTGCCTTCCATTCCCCCAAACTCGCGATGACCCCATGCCTCCCTATGCCCCCGTTCATTTATCCTAACCTGTGTTTCCTGTATCTTCTATGCCCTCGGAGCCCGAGAACCCCCATGTACCCGTACTCCCTTACCCCCTCAACCCTCTGTGCCCCCCAATTTCTCGTGCCCACATGCCTGCAGTTCTTACCCGTGGCCCCCATGCCCTCTATGTTCCTCATTCCTCCCCCGTGCCCTCCACGCCCAATCACCTTCCGTACCACCGATGTCTCTAGTATCCCTTGTGCCCCAATCCCTCCATTCCTCCCCGTGCCCCCTATATCCCCATGCACCAATAAACCCAGTACCCCCGACAACCCTCATGTCCCCATGCCCCCGCAGCCACGGTACTCCCGTGCCCACATGCCTTCTGTTCTTCCCCATAGTCCCTATGCCCTCTATGTCCCTCGAGCTTCCCCCGTGCTCCCATGCCCATCTACCCCTAGTGCCCCATGCCACCAAAGCCCCTAGTGCCCATTGTGCCTTCCCACCCCCACGGCGCCACGTGCCCCCGTGCCCCTCCATGTTTCCATGCCCCGATGCCCAACGTTCCTCCTGGTGGCCCCGTGCCCCCCCCCCATTACCCCTCTTGCCACCGACTTTCCTAGTGCCCCTTGTGCCCCCGCACCCCCGCCGCCAATTGCCCCAGTGCATCCCCATGCCTCCCCAGAGTGCCACATATGTCACCCCGTACCCTCAATACGTTCCCGTGCCCTCATACTCGCCATTCCTCCCTGTAAATTATAATGGGTTGCTGTTCATTTAAAGGACAAAACTTTTCTGACGGCATGCTCAAATTTCTCCTACAATACATAAGCTGAGAAAAATAAGGAAAAGAATCATGCCCGCCTATTAATATAAAGATATTTGTTTAACTTTAACTAATTGATTAGTTTACTTTTATTTGGCATTAGATATTTAGAACTGTAATCAATTTTGTACTAACATGATTGAAATCTCTTCTGTAGATTATTGTTCTTTGGGGCCTGGGGCGCCCGAGATAGTGTACGGATGAAAGATTAAAATCTAAAATACTTACACAGGGGAGGAAAGGCAGCGGATATGCAGCGCAGTTTGTGTGGTTGTTCGCTAGACAGAACACAGAGGGCAGGCTGTGCAGTGATGTGTCGTTGATTGTCAACGCTAGTTCATACATTGCATCAATCGAGAAATACGTCTTTGGTGGCCTTTTAGTTTTCGTCAACCTATTAGCAAGAATATAATATAAAAATCACTTTCCATGTAAATATTTTATTGATCTGAGATTACTAGCATTTTATGTCGAGGAATTATGTTTTTTACAAATTTTGTAATGTAAGAGTAATTGTAAATAATTCAATAATTGCTGTACGTTTAATATTAGCAATGCAGCTGAATCTACACAGTTAACATCTATACATGTAAAAATATGACAATTGAGTTAAATGCAAAATTAAAAAAGACAAATGGTAATGCTAGTGCAGCATAGGTGTTTTCCTACCACCCGTAAAGAACAGGCCTAAACACTGTGACCTGTTTATACAGAACCCAATGAGAATGGACGTCACATATTAAAAATTTTTAATTTTGCCCTTGAAACCTGAGCAAAGTAGAGTACTAATACTAATATTACTTTTAATACGATTCGTTGTAAGTACTCGTTTCTACCTCAATATTGTCAAAACAAGCATATTTCTCAACAAAACTTCAAAAATGAAAAACATCTTCCAGAACAAATTATTTTTGCCAGCTATTCCCATTTAACCAACTTAATCCTTCTCTAAAGAAATACTTTGCAATGGTGCTATCTCTGGTTGGAAGGTGGTATATGGTATTAATTTTTGAATAAGGATGTCCAAATTTATTTTGTTTTGTACCTATAAAAGTTCCTACAAAAATTTTGTTTTAAGAGGCAGTTAGCATCACTAACGAACTTTTGATGTAGTTTACCTTTTGAGGAGAGTGGCTGAGACGGCAAAGCCAGCAGCCAACAAAGGGTACTGCATCGGATTTTGTGGAAACAAAAAATGATGGAGGATGGTGGGCTGGGCATCTTGAAGTCCATGGCCAAGCCAGATTTCCTCCAAAATTGAAAACACCACATTAAGGCCAAATCGGAAAGAATAAATAAATAATACGTTGCATATAAACTGTGGTTGAATCTGAGAAAAATTTAAAATAGTATGCTCGGTTTTTGAGAGGATCACAGTACAATATCCCAATCCATGAATATGGCTTTTTTTCTTCACAGTAAAACCACGTTTTATAGGCATTTGAATAAAATTTTATTCAAAATTCACTTATTGTACAAATTGTTCTTCAGTATCTTGACTGAATACTTCTGCTTAAAGCACCATGTTATTGAGGGATTAACTTCTAGGTTAAATATCCTTGTTAAAGTCATCTGTAACACTTCTCCCGGCTGAGTATAGCTTATTTAGAAACGAACTGTCGGGTGGACAATTCACCTACGATACCTATGATACCTACGTGTTTTTCTTTTTCAAGGGTATCATTTTTTTCATAATGAGCCATTTATTTCAATTACAGGGACTACTTTGTATAATTCTTATTTATCTTAAATTTTTTATTTTATTTTATTTTATTTCCCACGGTTTAACCAATATTACAAGTGTATGAGTATACAAGATGGTGACTATGACATTAAATTAAATTACTTTGAATATAAACTATGCAACAAAATAACAAGTACAATAAAGCTATATATAATATGATAACAAGAATAATATACTTAAAACGGAAGACAACAAAGAAAATAGATATGTACATAGTGTTGGTTTAGGATTATTTTTGTGGAGAGACCATGCCCCCACAGACACTGGTGTAGCACTTTAACGCAGCTACCAACAAATCACAAACACTAAGTTGAGTGGGAATGTGAGGAGACCATGCTGCCAACAAACACAAATGTGGCCCTTTAACGCAGCCACCAAGCACACACTTCACTGAATTCACTCCACGCACAAATAAGACCCTACTCTCCATCGTTGTTGGGTAGAGAGAGGACCGAACGTCTAAAAATTCCCAAGGAGTCCGAGAAGAAATTCACCAGATTGCAGACGCCATTTCCAGCCCTCAGCATTCTGGGAATAGGACTGTGAAGAAGGTAGGTTGTTCCTCTATACCTGATCTCGAAGAGGTAATGTGCTCTGGTAGGTGAAGGGATCCTGAAGTTGACCAGTTGAAGCAGGTGAGGACAATCAATATCTCCATGGATCAGCTTGTAAAGAAATATCAGATCGGCTACAAGACGTCTAGAAGCCAGAGGTTGCAGACCTAAGTTGGTTTCAATTTCGGTGATAGGGACATCTCTGTAGGCAAAGCCATTCTTCACTCCCAGTATCCTTATGAATCTTCTCTGTATGGATTGAAGTTTATCAATTTGTCCCAGCTGATACGGAGACCATACAGAAGAAGCATATTCCAAAATCGGTCTAACCAATGACTTGTATAAGAATGCCATAGTGCGAGTGTTGAGGCCAAACCTCCCCAGCCTGAAAACCAAGCCCATCGTTCTCGATGCCTTAAGACAAATGCCATCAATGTGAGTACTGAAGTCCAGTGAAGAATCCATAAACACTCCGAGGTCTCTCACAATATCACACCTCTCGATCGGAACTCCATCCAAGTTCAGGTCAATCATAATTGGAGATTTTATTTTGTGAAACGTGATATGCTTGGACTTAATAGGATTTATCTCCATTAGGTTTATCTCACACCACTGAGAGAGTTGGTGGAGCGAGTCTTGTAGCAAATGTAAGTCATCCTCAGTTCTTATTTTCTGGTACAGCTTGACATCATCAGCAAACAACGAATAATTAACACTCAAATTTCTTCCAATGTCATTGATGAAGAGGACAAATAATAGTGGTCCCAAAAGCGACCCTTGAGGAACACCCGACGTGGCGATGAAGGAGGAAGACACATTAGAGCCATATTTTACAGCTAAAGTCCCGTCTTCTAAGTAACTTCTAAACCATAGCCACAGATTGCCGACAATCCCATAACCCTTTAACTTAGCAAGAAGATGGTTATGACTAACTTTATCGAAGGCTTTAGAGAAATCTAGGTATATAGCATCCACTTGATTTCTACTACTAAAGGCTTCTAAGATATAGTCTTGGAAAAGTAGTAGATTAGTGATTGCTGATCTGCCCAACATAAATCCATGTTGCTCTTCCACAACCACTTGCCTAAAACGGGGCTTAAGAAAATCCAACACCAGACTTTCAAATACTTTACCCACTGCTGATTGGATGACTATGGAGTGATAATTCCTGATTTTAGTAGGATCACCTGACTTTAAAATCGGTACAACATGGCTGTGTTGAAGTAATGATGGAAAGCTCCCACAAGACAATGAAGTATTGAATAATTTGACAAGGACAGGAGCGAGCTGATTGCTGAAATGCTTAAGAACTGCTGGGGTTATACCATCCGACCCAGCTCCTTTAGTCGAATCGAGAGACTCCATCTTCTTCTTGACTTCATCAAGGGTGACAGTAAAGTTCGATATGCTCATATTAGTCTCAAAATCATATGTATGTGGACAATCGATAGTTGGAGTATATACCGACTTAAAATAGGTAGAAAATAGCTCACAGATCTTATTGGGTTCAGATTCTTTCAGGCTATCAAACTCCATTACTTCAGGTTTGGGGTTGCTATGCTTTAGACCATTGACAAAGGACCAAAACACTTTGATGTTAGAGGTTGGGTACAGCCTCTAAATGCTCCACGTAGCCAAGTCGACATAGTCTTGCCTCTCTCTTGCATTGTTCACGGACACGGCTGAAACTGCAATAGTCACCATCATTCAAAGTTTCCTTGTACCTCCGATGGAGTGTCTTCTTAAGAATTACCAATTGTTTGAGGTGATTGCTGAACCAGCGGGGGAAACAGGAAGGACCAGTTCTTTTAAGAGGAGAATGCCTTACAATGGCTTTACTCAAAGAATGCATGAAACCCTCTAAACCACTCAAATCATCTCCCAAATTCATATTCAGAGCCCCCTGTGTCAATTCGTTCGTGACCCCATCCAAATTGCATCTTTTCAAGTCCGGTATGTAGACAACAGCACTCTTCGAAATGTCAAAAGAACACTCTAAAGTAATAGAGATGGGTGGATGTATATCCTCAAAAGGCAGCAATGGATCAGTGGAAAGAGAGACACTGTGGTACCTTGGCATTGAGCTGAAGACTAGATCCAGCTGAACATTCCTACTGTTCATTACGTGGCTAATTTGCTGTAACCCCAACAGTGATGACAATTCACGGAGTACTCTCTCACTCGCAGATAAACTCACAGGATCATCTTGTGTCCAATTGCAGCCAGGGAGATTGAAATCGCCAACGATGACAATTGAGGCAAACTCTCCACATCTTTAAGAAATATCCACAACAGCATCAGCAAAAAGAGAATAACAGGAAGTAGGCTGATGTGGAGGTATGTATGTTGCACATAGCAGCAATCTTTGAGTCCCAGCACCAATGGCTACAAATATAGCTTCAAGACTATCATAAGGACAGCAAACTTCTGTGGATGACAAGTTATTCCAAACTGCCATTAAAACACCACCACCAGAATTCTTATTACTAGTTTCCATGGACCTATCCTTCCTATAAACAGTGTAGTTGTGAAATCCCAACTCAAAGGTGCGAACAGAAGGTATCAAATTGGTCTCAGACAAAACGAGGTAATGGAGGCCGTTTCATAAAGCAAATCTATCTTGGTCCGAAGGCCGTTAACATTTTGATATAATACTGTGGTTTTAGGTTTACTGTGGGAAATTATGCGTTTTTTGAAATAACTGTTTTGGGTGTGCCATTGACATATTTAATAGTCAGATCAGATTCACATCCCCTAGTTCGCTCTTCAAGCTTCTTCCTCAAATGATCCAGGTACTCCAACTCACGCTTAGTTTTGTCTCGAGCCAGCTTCATTCCAACAAAGGCTGGGTCCAAATGATCAAGGAACTCACGAGTAGCAATCTTAAAAAATTCCATCGCCCTTGCCTCTGAATCAACAATGAGCTTGACAGGCCTACTTTTGTTTAGGGATGGACGGGTCTCGAAATTACGAGAAATTTTCGAGAAATTTTTAATCTCGTTTACCGAGACGAGATTTTATTTTGATCGAGATTTTTCGAGACAGAAATAATTTGTGAATAACGATAAAAACAAGAATAAATAATCTACGAATTGCTAGGCCTATTTTACTATCAATTTAATACTGAAAAATAAATTATTTTGAAGCAATGTGTTTTATTTTTCCTATCATCCTCACAACTACAAACTTAATTTGCCATCATAAACTGTTAAACTACGGTTGGACTTCCAAGACTAGGACTGGACTGGAGACGTCTGCTTCTGCAGCTGCACGGACTGTTAGTGGTAGTTAGTCAACATAGGTACTAAATTATAAAATAATTCATCTGTTTGATAAATCTTTAGAACATTGGAAAAACTTTATAAACAATAAACAATCATAATTTGACATTTAATTGCTTCAAGATGATTATATAAAACTAATTCAAATAATTTTTGGCAAATTTAAGAGTTGTTTTGACATTAACAGTAATAGTAGTGACAATCATATGAATGACAAGGTGGCCAATCAGATTTAATAATGGCTAACCTCAAATATCCCACGCAATCTATATATATAATTCCGTAAGCGAATCTGTCCCCACGAAATATCTCGAGTTAGAAAAAAGATAGGGTAACGTATGATGGCTCATTTTAAAGCTTGAGGGCCAAGGACGCAAGGAAAAATACCAGAATTATCAAAAGTTACCTAGGCTTTGCCCCATTGGACCTTGAAGTTCCAATGATAATCTAATGGGAAGAAGATTTTTAGATATGCACGTGTGATTAAGCAGATGTTCCAGTGTTTTATCATAAACTCAGCTGGTTATTGAGCAGATATTTTGAGTTAAGATAACCGCATAAGTAGTGGGAAAAAGCCACTTCTAAACCGGAAGTGACGTCAGCTGCCAGGGCAGCTGCAGGGGTCAGATGGTGTCAGTTGCCAGGGCAGCTGCAGGGTGCAGATGGCGAGAGCATATGCCCTGAATTTGAAGTAGAATTGGGCATGAATTAAGAGTTAGTTGAAAAGTAAAATTCAACTGTGTTAACTAAACTCTAAAAGTTGAACAAAAATTAAGAGTAAGATCAAAACTGAAATTCAACAGTTATAACTGGGGGTCTGGAAAGTATGTCAAGGTCATCCAGAGTAAGTTTTAAAAAAGCCTATCCAACTACCACCAGAAATAGTTCAAAGTTGAACTAGTTGGTGATAGTGGGATAGGTTGAAGTAACTTTTGAATTTTATTTGTGAACATACAATTAATGTGCAACAGCAGAGTTTAAACAAGTTGAACTTTTGTGATGAACTACAGAGTTGTAAATGCAAACACCAACGACGATGAGAAGGTAAACGCAGAGTCCCCAGATGATGTATTTGAAAAGCTTGAACAAACGTAACATTTCGAGTTGGTTTTCCCGTTCCATTTCCAATCGTTTAATTTCCAATTTCAATTTATCCTCTTCCATTCTAGTTATGAAGGGAACTTCATCCATTATATCCATCGTGATTGTGTTAGTGTTTGAAATTTTAAAACAAGTGATGTTGATAGTTCAAAAGTCGAAGACGGAATGAGAAGTGAAAGCGAGAAATGTTAGTTAAATAAAGAAGTGGTGGGGGGAGCGAAGAATTATAAAGAAGTGGTGGGGGAAATATTTTGCTCTTTGTTATTACCATCAGTAGTGTTAGATGGTGCAGGAGTTAGATTTAGTAAACTGTCTTCGTCCGAACTTTCAACTTTATCACAAATAGGACAATCGTATGTTATTTCCAAATTCATTTTGATGGTTGTAAAATTATCTACAAGTTCTTGTAAAATATTAAAAATGTCTTGTAACTCTTCTTTAGAGTTTATTTCAAAACTAGAATTCATTCGGGCCAAAGGAGAGTTGTTCATCGTTGAAGAGTCGGGGATGGAATGAGGATCGGCATATAGGGAGGGGGCTTATATAATGGCGACCTTGAGCAGGCGTCTAGGGAGGGGGGCTGTCTAGGGAGGGGGCTTTTATATGGGGAACCTTAAGCTTATGATTGAATAAAATGTTTAGTTCTTCTTCTTTGTCTTTTAATTCAATTATTTGAACCGAAGTAGTTGTTTCATCCTCTTCACTCGATGAAGAAAACAATTCACCAGGATTTAAATATTGAACTACAATTCTGAACCATCTTATAGGATATTTGTCAATGATAGAAAGTAAGTTTTGAAACAATTCTTCCATCTCCTCCCTGTCAGTTATTATATGTTCAAACTTGATAAATTTGTTTTCCATGTTGTTAGTTAGAGTGTTGGAAGTGGAATGATTTAATATTATATAAAAATTAGAACTAGTGGTGGGGGAAATCTCAAGGTCATCCAAATGAAGTTTTAAAAAAGAGTGTAAAACTGAAATTACACATTTGATGGTTCTACAGGATCGGAATACCAATCTGATCTGTATTTACATCTTTTTATCATATGTGTACAAAAATCATCTTGATGAGAATTGGTGCGTTGACAATGAGCAAGATCTAGAGGGTGAAATTTGAAACATCTTTGAGGACAACATGTATGAAAATATCTTGATTTGTAAAATTTGAAAGTTCGCAATTCCGGTGGTGGTAGTTGTTTTGTTTTGCATTTGCAATAACAAGATCCGAAGAATTCACATTTAGTACAAGCTAACCCATCCACCATCATTGGTCCTAAATCTGTACACTGTTGTTCACAACAGTAACGAGGTTTGTACTTGTATTTTTGCTCTTCCATGTTGACGCTGCGGAGTCCAGTGAAAGAATAAGAGTGTATAGTGTTGAATAGTGAGTTTTATGTACTGTGAAAAGTGGTGGGGGTAATTTCAAGGTCATCCAAATGGAGTTTTAAAAAATTATACCTTACAAGTGTAAGGATTATTAAAATTTAGGAAGTTTGTTTCTCTTTGTTTTCTTCAGACTTTTTCTCTCTCTCCGCCTTAGCCATAGCAACAAGTTCTTCTGTTGATAATGGATGTACTTCAGGAAATTTTAAAATTAATTTAGCTTGATATCCTTCTTTAGTTAATACATCTAAATCTTGGGTCATTTGTTCAACGGTGTTGTAGTCTTTTCCATAGATTTTTCCATCAAGTTGAATCATCATTCTGTACAACATTTTCTTAAATAGGTCTTGTCGTGGTGAGAGCTGAGAAGCAAATGATTATTTATACAAGTATCACATCCTTTTTATTAACTCATATTGATCATGTGATTCTTTAGTTGTAGTTTTGTCTGTCAAAAGTTATTCAACATTGGTAATACTTTTGGAACTTGATGTTATGTTGACCAGTTGGCGATGAAGAAGTTGTAGGTTGTGTAGAAATAAATATTTCATCATCGCAATATTTTGTTTTAGTGAACATCCTTGTATTAGTAGCACTAACATCAACAGTTAAGTGATAACCACCGGTAAGTAAAACTCGCATTTCGTTGGTTAAATCTTCGAGTTGTTCAAAAGTTGTAATGGTGTTGGTATCATAAGATGCACACTTGACTTTGAGAGACATCTTTTAGTTTTTATATTAAGCGATAGAGTGAGCGAGATGTGTACGGTACGAAAGGTAGTCGTAGACTGATGAATTTTACAAGTAGATTTTCGCTTTTATAATCACACAAAAGTGGGTCAAGGTCATCCTGTGGAATTTTTAAAAAAGCAACATATTGTAATGTACAAAGACATCACAATATGTTGCTTCTTTTAATTTTTTTTGTTTTTTTCTTTATATCATATTTATTGAAAAACAATTACAAACAAATAGTTACAATGTTATGTACAAACTAATCAGTAGTAGGTGTTACATGAATAGTTAGTTCAGTTGAGTTGTTTCCACTTGGTCCGTGCGAAACCAAATAGAGTGCGCCGGGTTGAACTACACGAAGATCTTCATTTTGAAGAAGTTGTACAAAGCGTCTTGGTAGGAAGATCTGAAATTTTGGTTCATCACCAACTGTATATGGAGCCTCGCTCAATGTGCAATTAATAGCATCACCTACTGAAGTTTCCATTTTCTTAATCGTATGAATGATGTAGTGTTTTTCTTCTTTTAGTTCAGAACATTTTTTTGTAGGTAGAATTGATGATTTAGAATGAGCGTTGAACTGATCAACTAAACTTTGAAGTAAGTTCTGTGATGCCATCTTGATGTTGTTGTTAATCTTCTTGTTAATAAGAATGTCCGTCGGAGATGTTGTCTCTTTGGAGGTTAGAGTAATACTCATGCTGCGTCATGGTAGCGCTCTCGCTTTTATAATCGACACTACCCCCACTACTGACACTACACCCACCACTTTGTTGAAGGAAATTGTTCAAGCGGTAGGCATTCTTTAAAGCGCATTGCGACCTTCGATGTTTAAAACTTTTTGATGAAATACAAAGTTCGTTGAAGTAGCATTGGAAATCTTTATCAATTATTGCATTAATCACTTCGTTGCTTGTAAATGATTGTATCCAATTTGCTTTTTCCAATCCCCTTGTGTAGATAATTTTAAACTCTTTGCAATAATGATTCATAATGTGCGGCATCATGTTATAATTAATGAAACCTTCATCCCATCTTAAGTTGTGAAAATGTTTGTTCAACCATTTGTTTGTAACTTTCGCTTTAGTTGTTAGTCTATTAAATGGTACTGGAGGTTTGAACAAATAATGATAAACTACTGATGTGTTCATGTCCAAGATTACTAATTCTTTAATAATAAAATTACCATCATTTCCTCGGAAAGCTTGAAATTCAATTATACCTCTTTTAACTTCCATTATATGTGGCGCATTAGAAAACGAAACCCGTTTATTCATGATGAAGTCTTACTAACAACTGACTTAAAAATTGAATGAGCCGATGTTTATAACAGACAGGATTGTTCTTCTTCTTTCACTTCTTGTGCCACTTCATCAATATTAAAATTGGTGTGATAGTTGTTTAATTGTCTCCACATTTCAACTTCTTGAGGTATTCTATTAAAGATTGAAGTATCCACGGGACCGTATAAAATTGGAACAAAAGGTTTTTTGTCCAATGTATCAATTAGATAGTCTTTAATTATTGCACTTGAAAATATTAGTTGTTTCAAATATCTGGTGACGGGACCGGTAGTACAACTTAAAGTGTAAAATTCTTCTTTAGTGAAATATAATTTAACATTATGTGTAGTTAAATCTCTGAAGCGAACAATTTGTCCTCCACGATGTTTTACTATATCAACTTCAATATTTGATTCCAATAAACTTAATCTTGTTCTTCTTCCAAATGTGTTGTTACTTAAATAGCACTCCAAAAGATGTAAATGTTTCATGAGAGATTCCCAAGTAGTTTCACTGAAAGTAACCATTTTGTTTCCATGATTTAAAATAACAATTGGTGAATAATCCATTGATTTTAAAATTCCAACTGATATACTTTTTGTCATGCATGAAGAAATTGGGTAGATAATCCGAAGAAATACTTCTGTTAAAATATTGGTTGTAATGTTAACTTCAACCTTCTTCCTTTTTACTTCTTTTTCAGCTTTTTCTTCTTCTCTCTTCTTATGTTTGTTGAATTTTAGGAACTCGTCCATTTCTCGTTCAACTTGTTTTTCTATATCTGAACTATTATCATCCATTAGAGGTGTATTTTCTTCTCCGTTAGTAGAATTCATCTTGCGAATGATGTTTCCCATACGACGGTTGAAGATAGAATGAAGTTTCTACTAATTATTTTCTCGCTTTTATATTTTTCGTAAAATCCTTGAAATTTATACAATTACATAATTGTTTGTTTTCAACTTGTCTTTCACAAATGAAATTCTAACCTCAAAAATTAAAGCAGATAATTCTAACCTCAAAAATTTGCAGTTGTTATACAATTCTTCTTAAAGTACATTCTTTACAATTCCGGTCAGCGGTGTGTAAGTAACTATTTTATCATGTAGAATTAGACAGTATGCCGAAGTTCCATCCGCTACTGGTTCTTCAAATTCCATTTCAATTTTTATATCCACACTTGATGATTTTACCGATTCATTTTGTTTTGAACAATCGATTACAATTATTGGAGCCTTGGAATAATACTGGTCAGGTGATAATAGTGGTGTATTAGTCTTTCCATAATATGACGATTGAAATCTTGCATACATATCGTATAAAATGGAAAAACGTTTTTTGCTGAACATGACATTCAAATTGTCATAGGGAAAGAATTGAGAGTTTAGGAAAACTTTACAATTCTTTATTTTACAGTGATCAAATTGACCAGCATTTGCAGTGATAACATCTTTTCGCTTAGTTTGAAAACCGAGTATTATGTACCTTGCTCGTTCCAAGTAAGTTGATGTCTTGACGGTCCATGTTTGTCTTTCTGTCTGAGGTAGTGTAGGGTATTCATGAAATTCCCAACTTCGGAATGGCATCACAATATCACGGTCAGATTTTAACTTTCTCAATAATAGGATTCTATGTTCATCGGCCAATCTTACATGAGGTACTCTCCAAACAACTTTATCCAACTGTAGTTGCCATTCCAGTTTATCTTCCGTAGTTGCAGGGTCTGCAAGTATTAAGTCCTTATTAGTTGAAGATCTGAGTAATACTAATTCTTGTTTGACATTTATTATTACCCGTTTGTAATCTTCAGCGAATCCCAAAAGCAATCGTAAAGGTACATGAAAATCAAAGTGACCATTGGAAGCTGGTGTTATAGTGTCTTTATCGGGGGCAACCCATCCGGCAGTGACTATTGAATTCTTCTCATGCGGTGTTAATGATGTTAATCCTTTCAATGTCGTTGTTAAACCAACCTTTTTTGTTGAATCAACCGTCACCCCTGATATTTCATATCTTATTTCATCAAAAAGATATGCCATCGGGTTATTTATAAAAGGAACTGTTGAAGCAGTTTTTCCATCCAATTTTAATACCCGTCCTTCGATGTACAAGTAACTTTCACACGGTAAAGTGTAAATATCTTGTTGTTGAATGGGGATCCTTATTTCATCGTTATTGTTTAATTTTGATGAAGTGTAAGGGTTGTGCGTGTGATATTCCTTCTCCCATAGTGTTTCGTCGAACGTTGGTCCTTGAGATATATCCAGGATATCCATCGCTGTTAAGTTTCAATCCAATCTTCTGTAGAAAACGAATGTTTTCCGATGTTAACTCTTCCAATGTCGAGGAGCTACTGAGCTCCCGACTCTTCCGTTGCGGTTTAAATGATAATCCCATGTTGACTTTTATGTTGCTGCTCTGATGTGTATCCGTATAGTAATTGTTTCTCCTCTAAAGTCAACACTATGACCGTCTTGATCCAATATGTTCAGTACGATGTCTGAAATGAAACTGGTGTTTAACGGTAGGTATATCAAGTTTTGTGGCTTCTCAACAATTTTAAAACCGGGAGCCACTGTTGGATAAAATGTATGTAAAATATGTTGATTAACTCCATCTCTATACGATCCGTGTATAATGTTGCACGTGACATCAATACTATTTACTTTCAATATTGTTACAGTTGAATCACCTGAATGAGTAGTTCCAGGAGTTAAGATTTTCTTTTTTGTATCTGTAAATCCAAGTAAACTGCCAATCGACTGTTCCAAGCTGACATCAATATAATATTTTGAAGTTATTTCTGCTTTTAAAGTATTATTGTTTCCTTTAACGGTGATATTGTCTTCTCCGAGTTGTTTCTGTAATAATTGGTTTATATCATCAATTTCATAAGCTCCAGTAGGAAATGTAATTATTTTCAATTCTGAGTATTTTCCTGCAGCATCCTTAGTTTCATAATAATGTAGTAAATTGTTCTTCCCTTCCGTAACATTGGGAATTGAGTTGTAGGTAGTCAAATCAAGTAATGCCGCTTCCCATAATCGTTCCTTGGATAGACGCAATGCTGGGAACAGCGTACTTTTTAATGTGGATGAATTTCCACTCAATGACACTGTATACGATGACATCTTAAAGCTGACTGACACTTTTCGCTAGAAACTCCAAACATAAATGCCCACATATTTCAGTATTGTTAGGTTGTTCTCTTTTGTAATTGTAAAAAATGTTTTTTGAGTTTCGAAAATAATGTTGAAGTTCTTTTGGCGGTGGTAGATTGCCAAAACTGTCAAAGTAGTAAACGGTTTGTCCGAGCTTTTTATAGCATACCCAATGAGTACCTGGACCATAGGTGGAATCCAAATTTACTATTCCAGTTTCATTTTTCCATATTTTAGTTGGTAATGCATCTTTCATAAAAACTCCTCGAAAGAATGGTATTTTCAAACATTTTACATAATCATTTAACTGATGATTTGTTAAGGCTTTATTTGGAATTATTAATTGATTCTTCTTATTTAGTACACACGGTATGGTCTTAGGTATAAACCTGCTCCGTTTTTTACCATTTGCCAAACAGAAGTCTTCTTTATACTTGCTTTATGAGTTCTACGACGTCCTTTTTTAATGTTTCCACCTCTTTTGGGAGCGCCTTTCTTTGCAGGTCTTCCTCTGCGACGTTTTCCACCACCTAACTTTGCTTTCGTCTTCATGGCTGTAGTTACTGCCCAAGCCGATGCTTTTTCTGCAATACTTGCGTCACTTGATTTTACTCTTTGCCAAGCTTTTTCCGCTAGAATTTTATCTGCTATTGATCTATTTGTTGAATCTTTATACTTTGAATATGCTATATCGTGTTCCTTGCAAGCTTGATCTAATTTATTAATTCCAGGATCTCCTCTTGCTAAACGCTTTGCCAACTTAGTTCCAGGTCCACAATATTGATAACCTCCGGGCAGATGTAATTCGTATGGTAAAGCGTCTATCGTTCGATTTACAACAGCACCAACTGGAATCCGTCTAAGCAGGGATAATGCAGCTGATGTTATACCACGTCCTCTCTTGCCGCTGTCTTGACGATGACTGAGCGATACGGTCTTCATTATGTTGTCTTATATAACTGGCGTGTTTACTCCACGAGATACTTTACACAAATGAATAACTTGTGCAAAATCTTTTATATTTAAAGACTTAGTTATTCAAATTAATTATATACTGATTTATAATTCTATTTTTAATCCAAGCTTCTCGTTCATCGGGTTGAATCATCACATGACTCGTTGTACTAGCTATATGATTGTGGGTATCAATAAGTAAATTGCCCACTATTCTTATTAAACAATCTAAATTTACAGCATCTTTTGGATGTTGAGGATCATGTAATTGCATAATACGTTTATCATTACATGTGTAAGCTGTTGAATCACTTTTTGATGTTTTTATGACTTGTCCAATAGTAGCAGCATCATTTGAATCTTCACCTGGTAAAATATTAATTATTTTCTTCATCTTTGCATCATATTGGGTCCCAAAGTGTTTATCCCAAGTTATTGTTTGTTTCATTGTAACACAATCATTTTCTTCGTAACCAGGATAAATATCTTTTATTCTTCTATTACGACCATTGTATGTACCTAATGTACCACCACTCGCAATTAATGTTTGCACCATTAGAGGTACATCTGTATCTTTTATACCAAATCTTCCATTTGTTATTGTTTTATGTCCTGCATCCCATTCATCATTATTTCCTTGCATTAAATTAAACTTTTCATTTCCATGTATAAATTTATCTCCCCGCTTTAACACGGCATCTTCATGTTTTACAAAATTGGATGTTTCCTTTTTTAATTCTTTAGATAATTGTTCCATAGTAACAGCATCTTTTGGTTGAGAACCGAACTTTACATTTGACAACACTTTCCCATGACAATCGATTTCATCACCATCTTGTAAAATACAGTTGTCCTTGATGTATTTTAGGTTTACAGCATCACCGTCTTCCTTTGGGTATCCAATGTCATTTATAATAAATTTATAAAAAGAAAATCCATGTTCAGTTTTTTCCGGTATTATAGAATGTAAATATTCTTTATTAACTGAATCTTTATCATTTTTGGGATTTCCCACGTTGGTTATTCTATAATTTCCAGCATTATACGTTTGTCCATCTTTTAAGTTATTACCCCATTGCAATTTTAAAGTATTTAAAAGTTCAGATGATAAGTACTCTTTAGTAATTGCATCAGAACCTTCAGTTGGTTTACCAACATTAATTAATCTATGTGATTTAACATAGTAAGTATTCTTATGTAATTTTAATGATGTTGAAGTAGCTTCTTTTACTGTCTTCAAATTTGCTCCATCAGTATCTTCTTCTGGATCTTTAACTAGTTTTAAACGTTTATTACTTATGCTATAGTCACCTTCAGGTGTTTGCGGTAATCCACTTCTTTTTCTGTCTTCTCCAACTTGCACTCCTAAAGCGGAGTACCGTCCGAACTTGTCGACGCTCATGTTAGAACTGATACGTCTTATGCTTGCACCTCTTTTATATCCACGGACAATTATACGACTATACCGCGATTCCTAAGTTCATCAACTAGAGCCACCCATTCATTATTCAAACCTGTATGACCGGCTTCCATGGCTTCATGCAATAGTCTCATTCTATCAACCAATTTATTGATATCGTTGTAGTAAATCACATTTGTATTGTATAGATTTTTCATCAATCCTTTACCAGATGTTGAAGTATCTCCTTTACTCTTTTTACCATGTTGTTCAAGAAGTGATAAATCCATAAGTGATAAAGATTTTCTTTTCAGTGGTTGTCTTACCGCTGGTGCAGTACGTAATGTTGGCAATTTTCGTGGAGGAAACAACTTTTTTATAACGATGTTATATTTTGTTGCACGTGAACGATTAATCATTCCATCCTTTAAGTAGTTTCTTTTATGAGCGTTAGTATTTTGTAGAATCTCCTTAAAAACACTTAAATCTTTGGATGAATATCTTAGTGGTATGTTTTTAAAAATTAATTCATATAATCCTTTTGTTCCTTTATATCTATGCTCACCAATAATGATGTAATCGTCTTGTGTTATTTCAAGCTTTGAATCGCCAATCTTCAATTCATTCCCATCAATTCTTGCTCCGTATACGTGTGATCTACTCAAATTCGGGTTTGATTTCATGTCATGTAGCATTTTCATTATATATTTTCTTCCAAGAGGTCCATGTTGTAATATATCGCTACTCAATTGAGTTAAATTTGGAATAGATTGTTCAGCTTCAGGTATTGGCTGTTCTTCTTCCTTTTCAACAATTGGTTCTTCTTCTTTTGTTTCTTCTTGCTCACTAGCACTTGTATATGAATCATCATCTTCTTCTTTTTTTAATGCTTGTACTTCTTGTTTAGAAACTGGTAGTAAAACATCTCCTTCATAACGAGGTTTACCAATAGTTTCTGATATCTGTTTTAAAGGTTCCGTAATAGGTTTAAATGTAGTCTCTAGAAATTCTTCTCTTTCACTTAAACCCATCCTCAATGCACGATTCTTCATCCTAATAGAATCACTGAGTGATTTTATTTCTTTCAATAGTTTTTCTTGATTCACCATGTTTACACTGTGAAGTTCAACGTGTAACTAGATGTAGCATCGGTAGTTCAACGCATAAATACAAATTTATCCAACCCTATACGATATCTACCATTTTTAATATCTTCTTCCTTCATAATAACGAGAAAGCTATATTTCTCATTCCATGCTTTGCCACACATCTCTTTAAATTTTTCAAATGGCATATCCGCATTTACATGATCATTATATATATGCTTTAAATTTGTTTCATCTTGCTTGAAGATGATCAACATATTTGCATTGTCTCTTATAAGTTGTTTTAGAATTTTACTGTATGTTTGACCAATATAAATGCTATCAATATTATGATGTCTTCCCATAGCAAAATAATTCCTTATTGTGTCATGATTTTCACAAGAAACATCGTCAAATATAAAAATAGAAAATGGTTTTGCTTCATTTGGTTGCATAATTGTTTCACTGGCATTAAACTTGTAAAAATTCACTTCAGGTACACTTGCAAGTACTTTATCCAATAATTGATATTTTGGTTGTTGCAATGATTTTGAAAAAATGTATATATTATTAAAACGCAATCCTTTAGGATTAGTTATAAGGTTAAAAACAACATTAGTTTTTCCACAATTTGAAGGACCAGTTATTAGACATCTTATCGTATTTGGTAGTAATTCACCATGTTTTCCATGATTTAACTTATCATTGTCAACTGTCAATTCATCAATGTTATTGATATTAAATCGGTCTTTTTGTTGTACAATCTCCATCTTGTATAAAGGTTAAACACACAATGAGCTATTAAACAACTATACTAAGTCTTTTGAAGGAATCCAAGAGTCTTCACTTTTATCAAACCCTAACCACCGGACTTTAACCATATCCTTTTTCCTTTGTAAAATCTTCTCGACAAGATATACATCACCGACTGTTGATTTCAACAATTCGTGTCCGTAAAATCCACCTTGAAGTAATTCACCCTTGTTATCCTTTAATAAATAGGTTTCAGGTATAGTTGGTTGCACTTTATAAATTGTAAATACTTCATTAGTCCAATTTGGTAGATATCTTTTACTAAATACACCTTTGTATTTGCTTATACGAACTTTATCGTTGACCTTGAACTTCTTTGGTTGCAATTTTTCCAATTTTGGTGTTGTATTATTTTTAATGCGTTGTAATACAATTTTGGCATTAGCACTATTTACCTGGATAGGTTTCATTCCAATGGTACGATGATATTTGTTGTTATACTCTTTTATAAGTTGTGGTAATATGTCATACCACACGTATGATCCTCTTTTTGAAAATTGTTTATACATCGCACCTTTTAATGTTCTATTGAATCTTTCAATTATTGAAGCTTTAACTTCAGAATTTGTAGAATAATGATTTATTTGATATTTCTTCATCAAAGCTCCAAAGTCTTTATTAAAATATTCTTTTCCATCATCGGTCTGTAGATGTTTAATTTTAAATTTATTTCTTTGTATTGTGGTTTCCATAGCTTTTGTAACACTTTTACCAGTCTTATCCTTCATTGGTAAAGCGTCAGCTATTTTAGTAAAACAGTCTATAATTGTTAAAATATATTTAAATCCTTTATTTAATTTACTGTGCGGTATCATTTCAATGAGATCAGCTTGATAAAGATCATTCATTCCTTTAATGATTGTACTTCTTCTTGGAAATCTTCTTCTTGCTGGTTTATGTAGTTCATTTACAATCTTGTCCTTCACACTTTCCATCTTCAGATGTTGCTTGTACACTGCATGTAAAAATACTGATCCATAGAATAGTTTATTCTCATTTATATAGTTTGAATATAGGTCAAGGTCATTTCATATTAGTGTAAAAAAGAGGGAACATGGCATTGGGCTTGCCATGTCCCCTCTTCTTTACGGAAAGGAAAAAGGAAGAAGGTAGAGGACGAAGAATAGGTTTACTGGTCGATAGGGTTTAGAGAGTAGTGGCCGAATGGTAAAGTATTAATTTTATCTTCTAAAATATGGCGCTTGTCATCTTTGTAGCTTAATGCCCACTTTGTTTGTTTGACACTAAAAAGTTGATGATTATAACTTCAAATAGTGTTGAACGTTGCAGTTGTTTCAACATTTTCAAACAAACATCTTTTATAATGTTCAAACTGTACGTTCTTCTTCAGGAAAGAAGTTTTTATTCCTTTGGCCTTCTTCGTGACTTGATGTTCGTTCCTCTCGTTTATGTACAGTTGAAATGAATACAGTTTGGACATTAATGCTACAATTTCCATCATCGGCACACCATTTGTTTCATCTTTAAATTTTCCCAATACTTTCTTATTTCTGTCATAGTCGTAATTTGGATGATCCTTAGGATAATCGGAAAAGTCGAAATCATCTTTATATATAAAGGTGCGTAGATCTTCATACATGTCATTTGTTTTAATCCAGTAAATTAGTGCATCCGTGTCCATATATGCAATACCAATGTTCTCTCTTCCATAATAGTTAACCATCTTCTTATAATGAAACTCGTACATATGTGTTTTTGAAATATCCAAGATTGACATTCCAAGATACAAAGGACGATCCATTGTAACTGACTTCTTGTTCATGGAAATAACAACTAGATTTTCATTAATAATTATAGATGAACCAAAGTTTGGTTGTTGCACCAATTTCTGTAATTTTACTGGATCAGTTACCAATTTGATATCCTTATGTTTCCTTTTGTTTTCCAAAGTCTTGCCAAATATTGCGTTATTCATTAATTTGAAAAAATCTTTTTGAAAACTTGATGTAGCGGTGGCTCTTCTTCTTGTGTTGTTGTCGATGTAAGGTTTTAACCAACAAGATTGAGAAAATTGTAGTACTCGATTAATTTTTGTAATTCTCAATCCTAAGTCTAAAGCTTGTTGTATCATCCAGTAGTGTCCAACATATCGAGACTTGTCGGTTAAAGTCATCATTAATTTTGGCCATCTTCCAGTAGGGGAAATTTCAGTCTTAGGAAGAAGTGGTAAATCATAATGTTGATCATGAAGATGTTCAGGATATTCAAAATTAACATCAAAAATGTAACCAGTTTCACCATGCTTCGGTATATCCATTATGTTTCCAATCGATTCTGGATCTATCCATTTAAAATTATCATAGGGAAGGGGATTCGACATTGCCCATCCGTATAAGTTATTTGCATCAAAATAACCCAGGAATGTTGTTGGTTTTGATGCATCATAATCGGGCAGATACTTGTTGTTCGCCTTGAAATGTCGTGTAACGCTTTGCGTCAATCCCCCTCGAACTCCTGACTCTAACATCATAACCATATCTATATCAGTAAGAAGTTGTATTTTACAATTTGTTTCTTTCAACATAGCTTGCCATGCTAATCCAGGTGAAGTGTACGAATGAAGAGGGTCCAATCCATATGCTGCAAAACATGTATTTCTAAATTCTTCCATTATATCACATAGTAAAGTTACATCCAATTTAACATAAAAATCTGAATATTCTCCCAATGTTCTAAATCCTAAATCGTTCCATACTTTACATGCATGATCATAGTCCTCTTGAGATATGTCCATGTCATAAAGTTTACTTTTGAATTCTTCTTTAGCCGGAAGTGATGTTTCATTAAATCTTTCTAAACTGTCTATGTAATCATATGGAAACACACCTTTCCGAAGTACCAAATCCAGTTTGTCGTTATTTACAATCTTCTTTGTTTCGATGAAATCTTGTTTCCTTAAATTTTCTGAAAGTTTGGACAAACTCGACGGCATAAATCTGTAGGAGTCCAAGAATCTTAGTTTCATGTTTCCAACTTCTTTGGAAAAACTTATGAACTTCTCTGAAGTTTCAGCTAACACATCGATTTTACCGTCGTCTCTTCCTAGTTCAGGTATTATAAAATGAGCATCGTACCTACTGAGGTTATGCAGAACCACAGGAATAAATAGTGGTAAACGATAGCTTAAGTTGCATTTATTACAAGCAGCACCCCTGTAATAACCTGTGAGGTGATCGTGATCTTTAACTTTATAATTCTCAATAGTAAAATCATTTTTGCATAAGAAACATCGAGTTGCATTTTCATGTTGAATTTCTTCTTCTTCCTCCATCGGTTTCATTGGTACAATATTTGTATATAATCTTTGTGCATTTCCAGCTATTGAATATAAGTGATCAAGAAATATTTTTTCTACATTTTCACCACGATATACTAGAGGTTCTGAAGTTAATCCATATCTGTTTAAATGTTCTTCTGATAATGTTGATTTAACCATTAAACAAAAACTGTTTGGTTTGTGCATTTGATACTTGACACTTTTTCTAGCTTCACAATTTTCATCTTCAACAGGAACAAGTGTTGATTCAAAGTCCGCATACACAACTAGAGGAATACGGTACTGATGATGAACCTTTTCAAATGTAACAAATGCTCTGCTTTCCGAAGGTAAAATAATCTTTGCTTCATAATTATTGTTACATAATCTTTTGTGCTCTTGTAACCATTCTCTTGAGTGTAGCCCATCTCGTTTAAAATTGAAACATCTCTTGCAAATTAACTTTCTGTGTCGATCTTTAGAAAGCTGCTTATTAACAAGACGATCAAATTGCTTTATGTACACATAGTGAGACACATCTCCTCGCGTTAGTAGTAGTAAATCCGTATGATCTGGTAGCTCTTCTTTTGCAATACGTAAAGGATACACTTTGTTTGAACTATCTAATGCAAAAACATTGATAGACGTACCAGGATTTTTCTTCTCAAATTTTGATATATCTTTCAGTGATACAGGATAAGTGATTCCTTGAAAATTGTATCTAAATCTTTGATTTTCATATTCTTGGTTAGGTCTATTCACATGAAGTGGTGGTACAAATTTAGCTGTCATTGCATAACGAAAACATTCATTGTCTTCATTTTTAACATTAACACAAGATTTTGTATTTTCAATTCTTTTTGGTAAAGGAATGTAACTAGATCCCATTAGTCCATATCCATGTTTGTGAACTCTTATATCTAATACTTCAATACTTGTAAGACTCCATCCGGATCCTCTTCCTTCGTGTTCCTGAATTTTTGTTAATATTTCTTCTATACAATTTTCTATTATTGAATCAATGTTTGAACTTTCCATAATGGTTCGGTTTTTTGTTATGAATCCTCTTGGTGATAATTCTTCTTGTACATTTATAAACATAGCTTCTAGTAGTAAACCAAATTTAAGAAAGTTTAATCTTTTCAATTCTTCTTTTAAAATTTTACTTACGATTGGTTTTGCTTCTCTAATAAATTCTTCTAGCTTCAAGTTTTCATTTTGAATCTTATGATGCATTACTACTTTACCGGGTAATGCAAATACTTGTAGATTCGGTAAAGTAGTTGAAGATGTTGCTGTTATTTCATCTTGTTCTTCTTGTTGTTTTTGTTCTTCTTGTTGTTCTTGTTCTTGTTGTTCTTGTTTTTCTTCTGGGTTGTTGTGAATTAGTTCTTTATGACAGTCTAATAGAATTTCATCGTGAAACGATTCCGAACATTTATCGCAACGATACATGTTGAGATGTTTACTCTTCGAAATTTTGCCAAGAAATGAAATGGGCTCTCGCGTTCCTCCTTTTATAACGGTCCCCCCACCACTATTTCATCTTCTTCACTATACAAGGAAATCAAACTTTTTAAATAAAAATATTAACCTTCTACAAACTAATTGTTCATTCGTGTTCTTTATTCCCATTGGAGTTTTAGTATATACTTCTTTATATTCAAGCTTTAACTAACTTTCCCCCACCCAACTAATTTTAGTTACTTTTAAAACCAAACACCTGCCCTCCAAACATCTATTAGGACAGATGTTATGGGACAGATGTTGAAAGAACAAATGTTAGGGTGGAAATGGCTAGAGCACAGGCACTTGGTTGAACTAAATTTGCACATAAATTAACTAGAGTTGAACTAAAAATTCGCATAAATTAAAAGTTAGTTCAAAACTAAAATTCGACAGTGTTAAGAAACTCTAACATTTGAACAAGAATAAACATTAGTTCAAAACTGAAATTCAACAGTGTTAACCAAATTCTAACAGTCGAACAAATAGGTCAAGGTAATCCAATTTTAACGCGAGAACGAGGAATAGAGCACTAAGTGGCATGTTAGTCCATTACCACAAAGTGATCTATTCCTCGCTCTCTATTCTACATCTACTTTTTTCAGTTTACTTATTTATATTAAAATGTTCAAATTTTACTATGTAGAATGTCCATTCTTTCTCTTCAACTCTTCGATTGTTTTTAGCAATTGTAATAAATATTCGTTAGTTTTCACCAAAGTCTTTAGTTTGCTACATCCAATTTCAATGGAAGGTATTATAAGTTGTAATTTTATAAGTTCAATCTTTTCTTTCTTGCGAATTTCTTTCTTTATTATATTATTCCTTATTTTTGCTGCAGATTTAAACTCCATGTTGTTTCTGCTAAAGCCACAATAATAATAAAAGTCTCTTCAAACAACCTGCATTTATACACATTCCCCCACCACTTTATAATCCCCACTCCTTTCCCCCTCTTCTTTATATGTGGAAGGAAGTATTATAATTAGATTCCTAATATTTCTTTTCCTTTTTCACTACATGGGGGGGAAGGGTAATTTGTTATTACACTAGTTGTGCAAGAAAATAGCCGCCAGTGTCCACACCTTGTTCATAGCACTCCATCATAGATTGTGCCCACTGCAACATGCGGTCTCTGTCATTTGGTGTGACAAGGAAAGAATGACTATCACCATACAATATAAAAGAGTCAATTCGTACATAACATCCTAAATTTAACCATTTATTAGCTTCAACTATAAACTTTTCTATTGTATCAAATGGAAATTGTGGATCAATTGCTATAACCTTACGTTCTTCACTAAGTTCAACAGTATAATCATCATCATCCTCACTCTCACTATCATTATTTAAAATGTCTTCAGGTTGTAGAAAAACATCGGAAATTTTGGAAGAATTAATATGGTCATTCACATGAGGAGGCATTTTGAAGTAGGTAATATTGTAAACAGCAGAGACGAAACAACAAGAGCGGCGTGTAGAAGCAAAATGAAGGAGTGACCAACGCTCGCTCCGCTTTTATAACAGTATGCAAATGAGGGGTAAGAGCTGACCTTAACCGGTCATCGACCCAAAGGAGTGGGGGAAGTACTTTTCTTACTACTCAAATGGAAGTAGGTTAGTAGGTCACGGGACTTAGAGTGTTAAAAAATAATGGGGGAGAAACACAACGCTATAACGCATTGTGTTTCTCCCCCATTATTTTTTTAGCAACAATTTGGAAAAAACTAAGTGAATTTACTGTTTACGCCCCCACCTTGTAATACGATCCTTTTTATCCCTGAGGAGAAAGTCTTGAGAATCTAAAGTGTTAAATCTCTTCTCTTTACACAAATTCTCACAAACTCTAATTTTATATTTTAAGCCGTTACATTTTGCCAAAATGTGTTGGTGGTCAACAACACTTAGAAAAAAATATTTCAAACCTTTCTTAAGCCTCTCTCCTCTGACGGATATTATTTTAGGATCGTCTTCAACGGTGGGGATTTCTGTCAGTTGTGGTTCAGAAATATGTTTCACGATATGTACACGGCAAAAACTTTCATTTTTAACACATTTCCTCCCACAAGCTGATCCTTTCTTAATTCCCCTAGTGAGCACTTCAGGGCAAGTAGTGGGACGGCTAAATGCCCTACGACGCTCTTCTTGTAATAATTGAAATTGCTCTGAAGGAGCAGGCTTAGGAGCAGGTTTGGGAGTAGGCTTAGTGGATTTAGTTTTATGATAGGTGTGGTCTTCAGGCATAGTAAGTGGTGGGGTAGGAGGCAATGGTGACAGTGGAATGATAGGTGTACTAAGACTATGAAGCAAAGTTTCAAATGAAGGGGTATTAAGACGGGGAGCTGGCTTCTGTGGAGGCGGCATGATGGTTGATGGCGGTGTGGAGTCGTTTGAAAGCGAAGTAGAAGGCGAAGGCGGTGAAAAAATGCTTCGAAGTTTAGAAGTCTTGATAGGCGGAAGAATAGTGCCAGAAGTTGAAGGTTGGGATCCAAGTTGCTTCTTGTACCAGTCAGGAGGATTTTTCAGACGAAGAGTTTTCTTTGGTGCAGTAACAGCCGTAGTAGAAGTTGAAGTAGAAGTTAAAGTAGAAGTTGTAGTTGGCAGAGATGACATGGTTGTGGCTCCAAGTTCGCAGCGTAACGTCTGGAATCAGAATGAAATGTTAGCCGCAGTCGGTGCGTCTTTTATAACAATATGCAAATGAGAGGGGTAGCAGCTGGCCAAGACTGATTATTGACCTGGGAGGTGGGGGAAAAGGGAAAATAGAAGGTATTTATTTAAAATAATTCGCATAACTTTTGACTAAAATAAGATAACCAAATTCTTCTTTTACCAAAATGTTTGTCTTACATAGACCTTTTCAATGATGTATCGCTTGTCCAAATCCGTCAATCCGTTATCAAGCTATAGCCATTTTAATTTTTCAGGTCATGACCGGTCGTTCACCCGGAGTAGTGGGGGAAGGAGTGGGGGAAGGAGTGGGGGTAGGAGTGGGGGAAGGGGGGGGGAATCGACTCCATTTTTTCAGGGGGGGAGGGGGGGGGAGGGGGGGGAGGGGGGGGGGGGGTCATTGACCCTTCCAAAAGTGGGTCAAGGTATTCTTATAAATCTTGAATGAAAGTGGGTCAAGGTCATTCAAGATTTATAATGATCCAAGGTGATGGGAACAGTAATACTGTTCCCACCACCCTGTTTGCCTAACGGTTCCCACTCCCAACCCACTAGTTACGTTCTGCAAGGGACATCGACGCAATTTTGTTTGGACCGTCCGGGTCTACCGTAACGGTCCGGTCCGGGTCTACCGTAACCATGAATTCCAAGGGAAACTGGAACACCTAATGCAGAAACGCAACTCTAACCCCACCCAAACTAATCCCACCCATTATATTCCTAAACAAAAATGCAAAAACCTAGTCCGCATTTTGCGGATGTCCCACCCCTTCTAAGTGAAGTTCAACTGAACTTCTGAATTTACATTTAATCTACCCCCTAACATCTAGCTGTAAGGCAAAACAACATTAATTAGTATTACCAACACTTAAAACTAACAACACATCATTATTAAAAAACCAAATAATTCAACACAACCAAATACCATCATTATTCTTAAAATTAATACACCTTAATGCTAAACCCAACTTATAACTAACATCGCAATGCGCAAATTATTTCTTAAATTTAATACAACTTAAAACTAAACACACACACACACACATACTACATTGCATTAAAAAACGCAACGTAGTAGAAGAAGTTCAAATATATATAGGCCTACTATATATTTGAAACCTCTTGCTGAGTCGCCAACAACCTTTCGCTATGAAAGTTTGTTGACGACTGACGCTAAGATCAGGCTCGTATCGCTCCTCGGATTCTCGAGTAGTGGGGGAAGTTGTTTCACTACAGTACAGTGTTCAATCCAGTCCAATTCGCAGCAGTGTAAAAGAAAGGCAAAGGAGTGGGGAGCGGCGCATGCGCAACAACACAAAACCAAGGTTTGAGGTTAGAATTATCCATGTGCAGTAGTGCTAAAGTGAGTAATACAGGACTAGGCGCATGCGCATAGCATAGACTCATTCCGATCCGAAGAACTTGTTGCATGCGCAGCAGGTTTGAGGTTAGAATTATCCATGGCAGCTGCCATATTTAGTCTGGTTTCACCACATAAAGTCAACAACCGGTGGTGACCGGCCATTGACCTGGAGGAGTGGGGGAAGGAGTGGGGGAAGGAGTGTGGGGGGGGGGGGCTCCATTTTTTCAGGGGGGGGGGCTCCATTTTTTCAGGGGGGGGGAGGGGGGGGAGGTCATTGACCTTTCCGGTCGGTCATTGACCCCAAGGAGTAGGGATAGACACAGAACCCTACTTCTCTTACTACTCAGGTGAAAGTCGGTCAACCAGTCATTTGCTTGCCATCTGCCGCCATCTGGCTGGAGTTATTGCCTCTATAAAGGTGGGTAGTTTATCGCGCTACAAACATTCATTGCCTCGCATCCGCTCGGTCATCATCTCTCGTTAGTTTTATGTTATGACTACTTCACTTACTAGGTTTGAGGTTAGAATTATCCATGGAATAGCCTTCGTAAATTCTAACCTATAAAATTACTACTCTGGCTTTCTGTTTCAATTTCTTTTACACTTCATTTTATATCTCAGTCTTATTTTAACTTCTGAACTTAACACATCGGTTATGATGACTGCACAATGTTTAAAATTAAAGCTTTTGCGAACACAACACATATTACGAAGTACTTCTAAACCTTCAATTTCAAAGTGTAAAACTAATTTAAATAGAGTTAGAAAGAAGTAGAGTTTTAACCCATTATACTCAAAGACTTCGCAGGTTAATGTTGATGATAATGTTATTTACAACATTTTGCATTCTATGTTACAATTCAACAACTTTGAACTTGTTACACCTATCGACTGTGTTCAACAAGTTTTTTTATTTTACCCCTACTATTCCTCATATAAGCGCTGTCACCACAATTCCTACTTCATGCTCCTCTATTCTCTTCAGCTAAGCTAAGGTTTGAGGTTAGACTTATCCATGGCGGCCGCCATGTCTAGTTCAGTTTCACCACATAGAGTCGGCGACCGGTTATTGGTCTAAAGGAGTGGGGGAAGGGGTGGTGGGGAGAAGGTTGCAATTTTATAAGCCCTCTCCCTAGGCGGCGCTTCTCATTCAATCGCCAACTTTCAAACAATAAACACCTCTCCCATGGCACGAATGAATTATCCCACTATCACCAACTAGTTCAACTTTGAACTATTTCTGGTGGTAGTTGGATAGGCTTTTTTAAAACTTACTCTGGATGACCTTGACATACTTTCCAGGCCCCCTGTTATAACTGTTGAATTTCAGTTTTGATCTTACTCTTAATTTTTGTTCAACTTTTAGAGTTTAGTTAACACAGTTGAATTTTACTTTTCAACTAACTCTTAATTCATGCCCAATTCTACTTCAAATTCAGGGCATATGCTCTCGCCATCTGCACCCTGCAGCTGCCCTGGCAACTGACACCATCTGACCCCTGCAGCTGCCCTGGCAGCTGACGTCACTTCCGGTTTAGAAGTGGCTTTTTCCCACTACTCGCATACTTATAACTTTTAAATTTGGAAATGTACTATAAAAAAAGGAGAACACTAATAGTCATGACCAGATTACGAATCGACAGGAGATTTTATATTCGTTACGCCATCTATGTCACTAAGGAAATAAGAGTAGAATGATTGGTATATTCAGCATACAGTTTTTTTTTTAAATAAGTTAAAATTTTCTTCGATGTGGTATGGTTGATATAATGGTTCATTGTCTTTACTCAGTGAATGTCGTTTAGTTGTTAAGTTACTGCTTTATATTGGCTATTAATAGATAGAGTTGAAGAGTTGAATCGTTTTGTTTATTTTCGACTGAATCATTATATATAAACTACTAACATTGGATAACCTCCGTATGAGGAATATTTTGTTTTGGTTTTATCCATTCTCTGCTTTTTAAGTAGGTTTACGTAGGTTTTATTTAAGTAAATACATAGGTGTTTTTTCTTTTTTCTCACGTAGGTCACAGGGAAACAATAAACGCCCGTTAACCCATAAAGACAGGGAGCTTTTCATGTCAATTATAGTGTGTGAAAACTTACGATATATCAAACAGTGTTCTACTTCATTGACAAACAGACAAAATAGACTACAGTCAAAGTACGAGGGACGTCAGTGGCACGGGGGGTAAGGGGACATGGGGGCACGGGGGAGACATGGGTGGAATAGGGGAAACGGAGGGGGGCACAGGAGGGCACGAAGGGCATGAGGTGTATCGGTGGCACTGGAGACAGGGGGGGGGGGGGTATGAGGGGCTCGATGGAGGCATGGCCAACACCGGGGCACATGAAGGAGCGGCGAGCATGAGGGTACAAAAGCATGGAGGGTACGGGGGTGCGGGGCATAGGGGGCACTGTGGGGAGGCATGGGGATGCACTGGGGCACATGGCGGCGGGGATGATGGGACACAAGGAGCGCTAGAGGCGTCAGTGACAAAAGAGATAGATGGGCATGTGGGGCATGGTTGCCACGGGGAGCAACGTCCAGCATGGGGGTACGGAAACATAGGGTGCCCTGGGGCACGTGGTGGAGAGGGAATGGGAAGGCACAATGAGTACTAGGGTCGTCGGTGGCACGATGAACGAGGGGCAGATAGACATGGGGACACGGGGGAGGCATGGGGGTCGCTTTCTTAACAACCATTTGTTAAGAAAGCGACTTTTTTAACTTCAGTTTATCAACATAATCAGCATTATACATAGTAATATTTGTTCCTTCACATAAATCAGGATTTAACAATGTTAAAAAATCAGATTAAAATCCAGACGCACATGTCTCGTAATGTACGAGAAGGAAAATCTCGTCTCGATCTCGTCTCAAAATTTTATGAGAATTAAAAATTCTCGTCTCGTCTCGTCTCGAACCAAAAATCCAATCTCGTCCATCCCTACTTTTGTTGACTGTTTCCTTTCCAATGCGAAAAAACTTAATTTGAGAGACATACTTAAATTGATCAGTAATTGTTTTCCTAATGGTGTGGTGTCTAGCATTACGAAGAAGCTCACTGGGGGGCATTCTCCAAGAACCAACGCTTTAGAAAAACTAAATACAAACCCTTTCAATTTTAAAAAATCACTAGATTTTTCAAAATGCTCTTCAAAGAAGTTTCTTTCTCAGTGGAAATCCTACAAGTAAAATTGAAATTGGAATAATTCAATATATAAAGGGCGTTTAGAAACTCTCTCCCGAAACTCTGTGTGGTAGAATTAAACCCTGCATAAAAATTAACAAAACATTTCAAGGGAATATAATATGTCATAAAATGCTTTGATGCTTTGAATGCTAGACGCTACCCAATGTTTTGTATTTTACATTCGATAATTTTTATTTCCGTAAAGGATGGGTTTATTAAGATTACATTTGACATGAATCTTTATCAGACTGATGTTCATTTCCACGAAAAAATTATTTCTTTCCTATAGGTATTTTCAAATAACTCAAAACCAGGTAAATTTGATCAAAATTTGCACAAGTAACAATTAACAAAAACATTGACAAATTATCTATCGATGAAACCAAGTTTGTAAAGTTCTGTCAACAAATAACGGAGTTATTGAGCTATGTCTATTAAAATGCCTTAATTTGCATGAATTATAATGCAAAATCAATGTTTTCTGCAGAAAAATGGCAGTAACTCTGTTCCCTATGAAATATTTTGTTAATTTTGATCTCAATCCAAGGAATCACCACACAGAGTTTCGGAAGAGAGTTTCCGAACACCCTGTATGTTTCACCTTAAAGATATAATGTATCTACTGATCTTATATAATGCGCTGATGATACCACCGCAATTGTTAAATCCAAAACAGATTCCGAATTAATACCAAATGTCAATGAAGCTCTGTCCAAACTCGGAAAATGGTTTAAAATTAATGGTCTGAAATTAAAGATAAAACCAAGATAAAACTCAGTTAAATTTTATATGGCACAAACAAGAGACATCAATCATCAAGAATTGGCTATTAAAAAAATGCAAAGCTCCTAGGATTGTATGTTGATGCACATTTAAATTGGGGAAAATGTATTGAACATTTATTAAGTAAATCAAACTCTGCATGTTTCCAAATGTTATGTTTAAGAAATACAATAGGTTTAAAAACTCATCTAATTATTTACTATGCTTGTTTTTATTCCATACTTCATTATGGAATAGAGCTAGCATAGGCGTGCCCACGGGTGGTGCCACTGGTGCCGCGGCACCACCACTAGATCGAGATTTGGTTGATCTAAATTGCGATTTTCACGTAGTAGAACAACAGAAAATAATTATATTAGCGACTCTATTTCAAAACAAATTCATGTATGATAATAAAAATTTAGCTTTTATTTAGAAATTAATCAAATATAATTTATTAAACTAACTTTCAATTTAAAAAAAAATTCGATAAATACGTAAATGAACCATCAGTTCACCGCTACTAGCGGGGTGTAGGGCGCGTACCATACCAGCGGCCGAGTTGCCAGTTACACAAAAAAGTACAAACATAAAAAGAAGAACTGAAATTGTTTACTTATTATCCTGTTTTGGACCACCTTGTAGAAAGTCTAAATACTAGATTCGATCAAGGAACAAAAAGAGTAATTTCCGCTGCAGGAAAATTGATAGGATTGAATGTTAATGATTGTTACATGTGTGAGAATGAAGACTTTGATATTCTAGCAAAACAATTCAATGTAAATTCTTCAGAGCTAGCGGCAGAATTTAAGCTGTTAAAACGCTTGTGAAAACGGATACAAATTTTCCTCCTAAAAGGGTCTTGGAATGGATTGACTGGTTTTCAAAAGTTCAAAGAGGTTCAACCTTTAAAAATTAAAGTACGGTTGTCAACACATTTTGTACGATGCCTGTGACCAGCTGCACAAGTAAGAGCCAAACAAAGTTGTAAAAAGAGCCTTTTCCAAACTCAGTATCTAAATAACTATACACCCGCATGTGTAACTCACTCACAAGAATCAAAATTATTGACCACTTCCAATTATGCTACAAACTTGAAATTTGGCATGTAGGTGGCTATTGTTCAGAAACCATCGGAAAAAATCTAAAATCCACCAATTTTCCATTTCAACCCCTCCAAAAAAAAATTAAAAGGATAGAAATGAAAAATTTGAATATGTAAGGGTTTTCTATTTTCTCTGTAACTTTTGAACGAGAGTTCCTACCTCAAATCTGATGGAAAATCGTTAGTTGGGAATTAAATGCTCTACAAGTTAGGTCATATGACATTTTACTGTATCTCACTCCCTTCACCCTTAAAAAGGGGAATACTTCCAAAATTTCAAAATTTCTTCACAAAAATTGCGCTATTTTATTTTTTATATATACTATTATGGCAAATAGATATCTGAACTTTAGTACATATAATGCTCCAATAGTAGCCTTTCTATTGTAGCATTCATTGGCCAATTTCAATCTAAGTTTAGCTACAAGAAAATCGTAAAAATACGAAATCTTTAAAATTTTGCAATGTAAAGTGTTTGTAATTTACTTAAATCTGCTAAATATGGTGCTACATTGATAAATATTTTTCAATTATTGTACTGTATTTTAGATGCTCTACAAGTTTGGTGCCTTGACATTTTTCCGTATCTCATCCCCTTTACCCTTAAAAGTGGACGTAATTTCAAAATATTAAAATTCGTCCACGAAAATTGCGCTATTTTAATATTTTTTATTTACTATTAAGGCAAATAGATTAGTAAATATTATGACCTCATATAGGTCTAACTGTATTAGCATTCATAGGCCGATTTAAACCTAATTTTAGATAAAAAAACTCGTAATAACACGAAATCCTTAACATTTTTAACGTATAGTGTGTTTGTAATTGACTTAAATCTTGTAAATATAGTACTATATCGATGTACGTTTTCAATTTTTGTATTATATTTTAGACGGTCTACTCATTTGGTCCTCACACATTTTTCCATATTACACCCCCTTCACCCTTACAAGGGGCGTACTATCAAATTTCACGATTCTTTCACAATAATTAAGTTATTTCAATATTTTTATTCACTATTGTAGCACATGGACGTCTAAAATTTAGTACATATTATGACCTTGACTAGGTCATACTGTAGTAGCAGCCATTGGACAGTTTTAATCTAATTTCAGTCCAAAATAATTGTAAAGCCACGACATTGCAGGTCGTAACTTTTGAACGAGAGGTCCTACCTAAAATCTGACGGAAAGTTCATGGCGTCAGAGCGGACAAATCAGACGCTCTATATGAGTTATTCCGGTGTAGTTTTGCCATATCTCACTCCCTTCACCCTTAAAAGGGGTGTCCTTTCAAAATTTCTAAATTCATTTCCAAAAAATATGCTATTTTATATTGTTTATTTACTATCATGGCAGATATGTGCCTGAACATATAGGGGCACATATACATTATGTATATTTTAGTACATATGACCTTAACTAAATCTAACTATAGTAAAAGCCAGTGGGCAATTTCCATCAAAGTTGAGGCCTAAAAAGGTTTTCAAAAACACAAAATCCTTAACATTTTTTCATTTATAGTGCTTGTAATTTACTTTAATCTGCCAAATATACTGCAATATCAATTTGAGTTTTGACATAGTTACCTTCTATTCTATTCGCTCTACAAGTTTGGTCCAAAGAAAACTTTGCCGTATCTCACCCCCTTCACCCTTTAAAATGGGCGTACTTTCAAAATTTTGAAATCTTTTCACAAAAGTCTTGTTGATTTAATAAGTTTTTTTACCATACTGGCACATAGATGCTTGAAATTCAGTACATATTGTGACCTCAACCGTTCTTTCAATAGTATCAGCTATTTTCCGATTTCATTCAAAGTTAAGTCCAAAAACATCGTAAAAACTTGAGGTTTTTTTCATGTAAAGTGTTAGTAATTTACGTCAATCTGCCAAATATACTGCAATATCGATATGTTTTGCCAGTGTTACGTTTTATTTTAGACACTCTGAAAATTTAGTCTTATGAAATTTAGCTGTACCTCACCCCTTCACCCGTTAATAGGGGCGTACTTGTTGTTATTCGTGGATAAGGAGACCCCGGCCGAACCGTTGAGCACGTCTGCCTCTAATGGGCATTTTGCGCAAGCCCCCGGAAGGATGGGATATTGAAGGAAGAGAAAGGGTGAGACAAGGGATTGTCCACTCATGTTCAAGTTAGGGATTTCTATGCCCGTCGCATTCCTCACCCCCTGCTGCCTTGAACATATGTTCCAGCTAGGGGTTTCCATGCCCATAGCATTTCTCCTCACCCCCTGCTGTCTACATATGTTCCAGCTAGGGATTTACATGCAGTTCGCATTAAACCCCACTGTCTTGAACATGAATGGATTGAAGGAAGGGAAATTGTCATAGTGGACAGCCAAAAGACTTACCACAGTGTTATGACAACTTCGTTTGCTGTACCCAATGTCAACTTCGCAACTAGTATAAACCAGTTTTAAAGTTGTCCTGGGACCAACAACAACAACAACAACAACAGGGGCGTACTTTCTAAATTGTAAAGTTCTTTCACCGAAAATGGTGCTATCCTAAGACTTCAAATTTACTATTATGGTACTTAGATGTTTGAAATTTAGTACATATTATAACTTCAACTAGGTCATACTGAGGTAAAAACCATGAGTCAATTTTAATACAAGTTTAGTCGTTGTCATAATTTAGTAATTATCGTATTTGTTACACCTATAGCTAGGAATCCTGCCAATAATTCTTCCTAGATTAACCTTAGGGATTTTGTTAACCTTAGGACCAAACCCTACGTTGAGACACAATTTGAACTTTGATTTGTGTTTTTTTCAACTCATAAGACGTTAATGAATTAAGGGGAACGAACTAGGGGGCATGGGGGCGGAGCCCCCATCGAGCCGTAGGCGAGTTTAAAAATCTAAACTCAGATCCACAATGCGTCAAGATTGTCTAGAAAATACAATGATTCCGTTCATGGAGCAAGATCATGGCTGCAAATGCAACAAGTGATATCATTGACATGTTCAAAAACAAAGGTGCGTTTGACCTTCGGATGACGCTATAAAAAATGTGAAACGTGTATGCCTACTATTTGACATTTTGTGAGATACGTAGCCTAAGCTTTTGGACTCCTTTTTATGTTTTATCTCGTTTAGGCATTTATCAGTTTATTTAGGCCTATATTAAACGATAATTTGTCTTAATTTTAGAGATAGCTTTTCTTATTTATTGATGGTAGTTTTTATCTCATTTAATGATAATTTTTGTCTCATTTTGCTACAGGCATAGTTTTTATCTTATTTTCAGTTTGCGATGTTTTTTAAGTCAGGCTCTATTTTTGGAATGTATAGCAAAAATCGATTATTATTAGCGATAGCTCGGCCACCAAGTTGAACTAAAGTTCTTGTCTTTTAAATTTAAATAACAAAACAACTCAAACCTTTTTAACTTTATTTTTTACATAAAACAACTTGCTTTATTTGTCTATTATTATTATTTCTGTGTACTTAGATTTGAATAAAATTTACTAAAATAAGGTTGTATACTTTATTGATTTATTATTCAAAACAACCAATCCATTGATTTAATATCAATTCAACCATACATACATACATCTATAGCATTAGTAAATATTCAAAATTCTTTCCAGTTGGCACCACCACTACTGAAGTCCTGGGCACGCCTATGATAGCTAGACCTATGGGGGTTTTCTTCAGAGGCAGAAAAAATTAAAAAATTTTAAGGACAATTTTTGAGAATCATGACATTTACTCATTTCAAATCTTCATGTGAACGAATTTATGAACAATTAATTACAATAGACTCCCTCTTAACCGGCCACCTCGGGACCAGGCCGCGGCCGGATAATGAATTGGCCGGTTAAACCGATGTTCATTTAAGAACGCCAACCCACAATTTTATATGGCCTAAATATAATTATTACTTGAAAAACAACCTTAAATACATTACTGTATATGATTTATAGCTAACATCCACCAAGCATGAAATCCACAACAAACCTACACTAATAATAATTGTTTTCTTTATTGTGGTCTACTGGATACTAGGTCCAAACGCATTGAATTCCGGTGGCAGTCACTTCCGTTCAGGACGTTACAGTTTAATTGGTTTGAGAACGTCAATATGAAATAAAGTTGAATTGAATGATAGATAAGAAAACTATGTTTCCGGCGAAACGCGGCCGGTTAAAGCGATGTTGAGATAAAAAATGGCCGGTTAAAAAGATGTTATTTTGTGTCAGGGTAGGCCGGTTAAAGCGGAGACTGGTTAAAAGGTGGCCGGTTAAGAGGGAGTCTACCTTTAAAATTAATGACCCTTCCTAACTTAGCTATTTTTAAAATACTACTGATGTTACAGGCAAATTTTGAAAATAATTTGATGAAAATTTTGAACACACATATGACACAAGGTTTAAAAATAATTTCCAGTATACGAGACACCGTTTGAAGCTGGTAGAGAAAACACCAACTTACATGGGGAAAAAGCTTTTTAATAAATAACCTTCAGAATAAAAAAATTAATCCTTTCATGTTCATTTAAAAGCAGCCACACTAAAATTCTACTGAGTAGAAATTATTAAAGTTTAAATGATTACTTGAATGATAAATCACTAGTCTAAATTTTATTAATTATTTTTTTTACAAGATTTGACAACTGGTTAGGTATTTTACTGTCATTGAACAGAAACCTGTGTTTTTTAAGGCAAAATTTATTACTAGAATTTGAATTTGAAATATAATATAGGCCACTAATGGTAATGTATATATTATTGACAATGCCACCTTTTTTTATAGATATTTTATAATTGTAACGTAAATGTGACAAAAAAGATTTATTTATTTATTTAAAGACACTATCACAAACTTAAAGTATGAAAATGTCACATCCCAACTAATATACAACAAACTTAAGAAAGATCATTAAGAGCTAAAAATGTCATGCTGTTTGGTTTAGCCGAAAGCTCTAAAAAAAATGCACAGGACAAGAAGAAGGATGATAGTACTCATATTCACAAGCTGGTGGGCACTGCATTACCAGGAGTTGATGTCTCACAAATTAAGTTTTTTCGCATTGGAAAGGAAACAGTCAACAAAAGTAGGCCTGTCAAGCTCATTCTTGATTCAGAGGCAAGGGTGATGGAATTTTTTAAGATTGCTACTCGTGAGTTCCTTGATCAATTGGATCCAGCCTTTGCTGGAATGAAGCTGGCTCGAGACAAAACTAAGCGTGAGTTGGAGTACCTGGATCTTTTGAGGAAGAAGCTTGAAGAGCGAACTAGGGGAGGTGAATCTGATCTGACTATTAAATATGTCAATGGCACACCCAAAATAGTTATTTCAAAAAACGCATAATTTCCCACGGTAAACCTAAAACCACAGTATTATATCAAAATGTTAACGGCCTTCGGACCAAGATAGATTTGCTTTATGAAACAGCCTCCATTACCATGTATGATGTGATCGTTTTGTCTGAGACCAATTTGATACCTTCTGTTAGCACCTCTGAGTTGGGATTTCACAACTACACTGTTTATAGGAAGGATAGGTCCATGGAAACTAGTAATAAGAATTCTGGTGGTGGTGTTTTAATGGCAGTTCGGAATAACTTGTCATCCACAGAAGTTTGCTGTCCTTATGATAGTCTTGAAGCTATATTTGTAGCCATTGGTGCTGGGACTCAAAGATTGCTGCTATGTGCAACATACATACCTCCACATCAGCCTACTTCCTGTTATTCTCTTTTTGCTGATGCTGTTGTGGATATTACTTCAAGATGTGGAGAGTTTGCCTCAATTGTCATCGTTGGCGATTTCAATCTCCCTGGCTGCAATTGGACACAAGATGATCCTGTGAGTTTATCTGCGAGTGAGAGAGTGCTCCGTGAATTGTCATCACTGTTAGGGTTACAGCAAATTAGCCACGTAATGAACAGTAGAGATGTTCAGCTGGATCTAGTCTTCAGCTCAATGCCAAGGTACCACAGTGTCTCTCTTTCCACTGATCCATTACTGCCTTTTGAGGATATACATCCACCCATCTCTATTACTTTAGAGAGTTCTTTTGACATTTCGAAGAGTGCTGTTGTCTACATACCGGACTTGAAAAGATGCAATTTGGATGGGGTCAAGAACGAATTGACACAGGGGGCTCTGAATATGAATTTGGAAGATGATTTGAGTGGTTTGGAGGGTTTCATGCATTCTTTGAGTGAAGCCATTGTAAGGCACTCTCCTCTTAAAAGGACTGGTCCTTCCTGTTTCCCCCGCTGGTTCAGCAATCACCTCAAACAATTGGTAATTCTTAAGAAGACACTCCATCGGAGGTACAAGGAAACTTTGAATGACGGTGACTACTGCAGTTTCAGCCGTGTCCGTGAACAATGCAAGAGAGAGGCAAGACTATGTCGACTTGGCTACGTGGAGCATTTAGAGGCTGTAATACCCTCTAACATCAAAGTGTTTTGGTCCTTTGTCAATGGTCTAAAGCATAGCAACCCCAAACCTGAAGTAATGGAGTTTGATAGCCTGAAAGAATCTGAACCCAATAAGATCTGTGAGCTATTTTCTATCTATTTTAAGTCGGTATATACTCCAACTATCGATTGTCCACATACATATGATTTTGAGACTAATATGAGCATATCGAACTTTACTGTCACCCTTGATAAAGTCAAGAAGAAGATGGAGTCTCTCGATTCGACTAAAGGAGCTGGGCCGGATGGTATAACCCCAGCAGTTCTTAAGCATTGCAGCAATCAGCTCGCTCCTGTCCTTGTTGAATTATTCAATACTTCATTGTCTTGTGGGAGCTTTCCATCATTACTTCAACACAGCCATGTTGTACCGATTTTAAAGTCAGGTGATCTTACTAAAATCAGGAATTATCGCCCCATAGTCATCCAATCAGCAGTGGGTAAAGTATTTGAAAGTCTGGTGTTGGATTTTCTTAAGCCCCGTTTTAGGCAAGTGGTTGTGGAAGAGCAACATGGATTTATGTTGGGCAGATCAACAATCACTAATCTACTACTTTTCCAAGACTATATTTTAGAAGCCTTTAGTAGTAGAAATCAAGTGGATGCTATATATACGTAGATTTTTCTAAAGCCTTCGATAAAGTTAGTCATAACCATCTTCTTGCTAAGTTAAAGGGTTATGGGATTGTCGGCAATCTGTGGCTATGGTTTAGAAGTTACTTACAAGACCGGACTTTAGCTGTAAAATACGGCTCTAATGTGTCTTCCTCCCTCATCGCCACGTCGGGTGTTCCTCAAGGGTCGCTTTTGGGACCACTCTTATTTGTCCTCTTCATCAATGACATTGGAAGAAATTTGAGTGTTAATTATTCGTTGTTTGCTGATGATGTCAAGCTGTACCAGAAAATAAGAACTGAGGATGACTTACATTTGCTACAAGACTCGCTCCACCAACTCTCTCAATGGTGTGATATAAACCTAATGGAGGTAAATCCTATTAAGTCCAAGCATATCACGTTTCACAAAATCTCCAATTATGATTGACCTGAACTTGGATGGAGTTCCGATCGAGAGGTGTGATATTGTGAGAGACCTCGGAGTGCTTATGGATTCTTCACTGGACTTCAGTACTCACATTGATGGCATTTGTCTTAGGGAATCGAGAACGATGGGCTTGGTTTTCAGGCTGGGGAGGTTTGGCCTCAACACTCGCACAATGGCATTCTTATACAAGTCATTGGTTAGACCGATTTTGGAATATGCTTCTTCTGTATGGTCTCCGTATCAGCTGGGACAAATTGATAAACATCAATCCATACAGAGAAGATTCATAAGGATACTGGGAGTGAAGAATGGCTTTGCCTACAGAGATGTCCCTATCACCGAAATTGAAACCAACTTAGGTCTGCAACCTCTGGCTTCTAGACGTCTTGTGGCCGATCTGATATTTCTTTACAAGCTGATCCATGGAGATATTGATTGTCCTCACCTGCTTCAACTGGTCAACTTCAGGATCCCTTCACCTACCAGAGCACATTACCTCTTCGAGATCAGGTATAGAGGTACAAACTACCTTCTTCACAGTCCTATTCCCAGAATGATGAGGGCTGGAAATGGTGTTTGCAATCTGGTGGACTTCTTCTCGGACTCCCTGGGAACTTTCAGACGTTCGTCCTCTCTCTACCCAACAACGATGGAGAGTAGGGTCTTCTTTGTGTGTGGAGTGTATTCAGTGAAGTGTGTGCTTGGTGGCTGCGTTAAAGGGCCACATTTGTGTTTGTTGGCAGCATGGTCTCCTCACATTCCCACTCAACTTAGTGTTTGTGATTTGTTGGTAGCTGCGTTAAAGGGCTACACCAGTGTCTGTGGGGGTCTCCCCACAAAAATAATCCAAACCAACACTATGTACATATCTATTTTCTTTGTTGTCTTCCGTTTTAAGTATATTTATTCTTGTTATCATATCATATCTATCTATATTGTACTTGTTATTTTGTTGCATAGTTTATATTCAAAGGTTGTTATCATATTATCTATCTATATTGTACTTGTTATTTTGTTGCATAGTTTATATTCAAAGTAATTTAATTTAATGTCATAGTCACCATCTTGTATACTCATACAATTGTAAAATTGGTTTAACCGTGGGAAATAAAATAAAATAAAATAAAATAAAAATAAAATAAAATAAACTTACCTGGGTATGGTCATGTTGAGTGAGAATGGGTAGTAGTTTATTCAAATTAAATCTTGTTCTTTCCTCACAGAAAATAACCCAATGAATATCACTCCTAATTGTGTTATTCAACCTGTAAAGAGAAAAAAGAGTCAAATATCTATCTTCTTATTTCTATAAGGGTTTCATCTATTACGACCCTTTTTCTCTTGACCTACTTAACATTGAGGTGTCATTTTAAAGCTCAGAATATAGCGTGTGGGCGATTCGTAATTAAAAAGGTCATATCGTTTCGGGCTTCGCCCCCCTGGCCATTGATTTATTTCTAGAGGGCCCTTAAAATGTTGAGCAACTTTTATTACAAGATCTTTAATGTGAATTGTAATTTAACAGCTGATTAAACTTACCTTCAGATGAATTTTAAAGCCAGATAGTAAACAAAAATTCTGTCACTTCATAATCAACATACATGTACTTTAGGTTAGTTTCTCTCATACAGATTCATAAAATGCGCAATTTGCGCACGGGCCACCTCATTGAGTATTATAAATGTATATTAGCCCATATTTTAGCCCTAGAGAAAACGTTATCAAAATATTAAGCACCTTGAGGATAAAAAATAAAATACTAGATATTCTAAACTATAAGTAAGTTTATGTGTTAAGAAAGCCTGTTAATAAATTAACAGCCTAATTATTATGCAAAAAAAAGCTGTACGGATCTTGGCAGGCGTAGGACCTCGCTCTTCTTGTCGCCCTCTTTTCATAGAAATGGAGTTGTTGACAATTCATGCTGTCTATATATTTCAACTTTGTACTTTGGTAAAAAAAATTATAAAAAACATCTCGATGGAAAATCATAAACATCCTTATAATACTCGCCATAGAGATATCTTTCAATATCCGGTTCACAGAACAACCTTATATGAAAAATCTCCTTGGTACGTGGGCAGAAAAATTTTTAATTGCCTCCCCCTAAATATAAGATTTGAGGAAAAAATTATGTTTAAAAAAAAATAAAAAAAAAACTCTTGATAACACTGTGTCCATACTATTTAAATGACTTTTTAGAAAATTAATTATATTTATTTTACAAACGCTTTTTAATTGTTATCACCACAACCAGAAACCATGCCAGTAGTCTACATCTCTGTGTCTATTACTATGAGTCTCTCTATATGTTGTCTCTTTATTTCTTATTTTTAAGGAAACTTACTGTTAAGTTACTGACGTGTCATATATTTATCTGTGTAACACACATCAATTTAAATTAATGTGACGAACAAAAAATTTCATTTCATTTCATTTATGTTAAAATTAAAATAGCCACTTACCAGTTTATCTGGAGGAGGTTAAATCGAAGCAAGCGGCTCAATATAGGTTTTTTTATAGATATCCAATTCTATTAAATTAGTTATTTTCTGACATGAAACATGACATACTTAAATCTAGGTAAAAACATGTCATAATTTTACTCAATTAAGAACAGCCTTTAAGCAATCACATAACAAAATCATTCTACGGTTATTTGTTTTGCACAAAAAGGATTTACCATCGTATAACAGGGAAAACGGTCCAAGCTCCAGGATGTGGGTAGTCCTGGTGTGTTAGAACGACTGTTGGCCCTTCCTGTAAAAGTATAACCAATAAATAAATCAAAAACAGCTATTTGTGTAATTAGTAAAGAAAGTAACACTTATCTGCATCAAGAGAAATGTTCACAAGAGAAATCATGAGTCACACATTGGTGCACAATAGTTTCTCAAGTGCAACAAAATGTTTTACGCACAAATTAAATACTATTTTTCCTACAGTTACAGTACCTTAAAATATAAACAAATTTGTAGTAATAAACGTAATTAATATGTCTACTTAGAAGTAAATTTTTAAGGACGTGTCAAATGGTTTGAAACATTTTTAATAATTCTTATATTTGTACTATATTTCTTGTAAATTGATCTTAACAATCTTAATAAATAAACTGCGGACAGGGTTCTCCTTGAAAATGCTCAGGAAGAGAAAAATGTTTCAGATGTTTGATTGTAAGATGAACTAACCCAGTGAAATGCAATTCAAAATGGTGGGTTATTATTTTATTATTCACAGTGCTCACTCGGAAGTCTACAATGAAAACTTGAACAAGTTTACTACACAAAGAAAAATCCTGAAGAAAAAACATGAAGAGTGTGCCTACCTCCCCGAGATCGGAGGCCTGCTGATGAATGCTGTTTTTGAGATTTTGGGCCAGCGCAGAGTGGTAGTTATCACCTTGACTGATCACCACCACCACCAGGTCTTCCAGCCCTGCAACCATGCAGATAACATCAAGATTGGGCCATGCGACCACACTTAGTCACACCCATCTGGGGTGTGAGTAAGGTAACACATCTGTGTTACCTTGCAACATTACTGTACCACAGATCTCTTGCAACCTTACCACACACTCTAATATAAGTATTAGGGGTGAATGTAATGCACCGCACTAATCACAATCGGTTGATGTTTCAGTTGTTTGATTGCTTCCATTTGGCTATTAACATGAGTTCTGTTCACTATGTTTTATTATCAATAGCTGTTTTAGTCTGCAATTCAATAAGAATTATTTCCAATAATTTGAGGGACGAAAACAACCTTTGAGACTACTCGTCCTTTGGAAGACAGTAGAAATACGAGCGGAAATAGAGGAGGAGAAATACTCGTATCTAAACCCTCTAAAACATTAATTCAAAACTACAAACAGAGTTAGTTTTTCGACATCTCAAACGTTACAATTGGTCAGAAATAATGGAGTTGTGTCTACAAATAAATAAATAAAATTAAAAAAATTACCAAACGTATTGTAAAAGTATTTCCAAAATTAAATATATTCATACAAGAATTTTAAATAGTTCTTAATGAGGCAAATAATTTAATTAGCAAATATTAAAATTTTCAAACAATCTATCTTTCATAAGGGTTTTGTCTGTTGCATTCCTTTTTATCTCGACCTACTTAACCAATTTGATTAAGATTGATGTGTCATTTTAAAGTTTATGATCTAGTGCGTGAGCGAATGGTGATTAAAAAGGTCATATTGTTTCGGGCTTCGCCCTTCTAGCCTTTGGTTTATTTCTGGAGGGCGCTTTAAATGTTGACCAACTTAAATTTGAATTGTAATTTAACAACTGATTACCTTCAGATGATTTTTTTACATGGAAAGTTAACGAGATTAAAGTCATATAATTCCTACGAATTGTACTGTAGGTGAAGGTGAGTTTCTCACAAATAGAAAGAAATATATTACAAAATGTGCAATTTGCGTAGCCCCTAGTATACTGTATATTTTAAAAAAGTAACAAAATATTGTAAAGCAACTTGTATAGACATTGTCTGATATGTGAAGATCTAGATGCAATTATATTTAACTTCATCTCCCTGACATGGAGTTCTTTTTTGGTTTTGTATCACAGAAACCTATAGGACTAAGTTCAACATTAAAACATGGTTCTAATTGATGAACATTTAAGACATTTAAATAGCGTCTAAAAATGAGGGAATATAGGAGTAAAATGAGGGAAATTAGGAGTAAAATTTTTTTCATAACAAAATATTAATTTTATTAAACTTTATGTGTCAGAAAGGTTAAGATCAAATTAAAAGTCACTTTTTATAATCCCACTTACTTGTTCAGATTTAAAAATAAATGATGAATCTGTATACGCGTTTGCTGTTTGCTGTAATTCCTATTCCGAAAGCAAAGTCTAGTCTTAAGTCAGCCAGTAAACTAAGAGTATCCTTAACAATTTGTATGCATGACTTTACCCTATTCTTCCTTTCTCCGTGTAAGTACTTCACAATTTAATAGCTTCTTTGGATACGGTTATTAATTTCCTTTGCCAATCTCAAGATCATATGAATTAAAAATATAATCTAAAAAATTTATAATTTTTGGTTGGTCAAAATAAAAACACATTGGCATTTTCATTCTTAACTCCTAAAAGAGTACAAAAAATTTAATTAAATTATACATCTTAAATAAAGAAAAAAAAGGTATTTTAGCACATTTCCCCATCTGTTACGAAGTACTCACGGTAAGATCTAAGCAAGCCCGGGATTTTTTTTTTAAATTTTATTATTATTATTATTTTTTTTTTATCCTAGAAGCTAAAAACACCATTTGTTTAAATTCATATATATTAATCTGTGTATATGTGTCCAATAACACGATAACTCTCGAACGGAACCTCCGATTTTGATGAAATTTGGTACAGAGGTGTTAGGCAGCATTCTTAAGGTTAAGTTCGAAAACAAGGATGATGGGACTATGGGAACGGGATCTTATGGGGGTTTAAAAGGGTTAAATTGAGTTTTGGGCGTTTTTCAACCTTAATTGGTAAAATTTACCAATTTTTAAAGAGACCATTCAAAAGAGCTTTAAAAAATAAACAATTTAGTATTTTAACTCAGCTTCATTTAACTTAGCTTTACTTGTTACGGAGAAAATACCAGAAAGGATTTCCATATTATTCTTATGGGAAAGTAATAAATCTTATATGTCACTTATTTTTTCACATTTTCCATTAAAATTTGATATATACCTTCATATTTACTGGCTGGGTAGCTGAGTGGTTATAGTGCTCGCCTTTGAATCCAAAGGTTGCCGGTTCGATCCTGAGAAAAGTTAGTAGCTTTTTTAAGGTTTGATTCCGGACCCAGTTGCCATTTCTCATTGGGCTATTAATTAATGATGCTTTCTAACAACTGGTTGATGTTAGACAAGACTGGGGTTTGGACCGTTCCCCGTCAAATAATTAAAAAATGCCAATGGCGTAGATACACCCCGAAGTAGGTGATGAGTAACTAATATTTGGTCAAAAACTTCTATGGCAAACCTGTATATTAAATCCCATGGAATTTTAATGAAAAATAACTGTATAAACGGGAGAAGGAATAGAAAGAGGTGTCTGAAACATAATCAGCCAATTAACTGACTTTCTGCATTTGTCATATTAATGTTTACATTTTGGGATTCATGAACAGATCATTCTTTGTGCATTGTACCTTTTGTTATGCACAATTTTTACTGGTCTTAAAATTAATTGTCTGTAATTAAAGTAATTATGTGTAATTAATGTTAATACTTAATGTGAATACATATATTATATAATAAAATACTACATTTTACTGTATATATTAATAAAGTAATAATTTAAAGTATTTTTACACAACTTTAATATGGTACTCACTTATAATATTTCCGTGTGTTTCTATGCCTGTAGCATTTTATAATGTTTTGATGGGGAATAGTTAAAACCTTGGTTTTGTTACTATGTAATTTTGACTTGTTGTTAGACAGCTTCAATGACTAAAAACTCAGTGACAAATCACTACTAGGTCTAGTATCGAACCTTTAAGAAGCTAATAAGTTTTCTCAGTAAAAATAAAGTAAATTTGAATTAGAAAAATAAATAAAACCACAGTTGTTAGTAAATAAAATATCCAAGTGAAATGGGTGAGCAAAGGTCTTTCTGAGATTAACAAATTCAGTGAAGAATATGTCGGCTAAGAAGAGTGATTTATATTTAAAATCATGAAGGACTGAAAAATTGGCCTTAGTTTGGCTAAATATTTTACTCTCTTCATTTATAAAACTGGGAACCAAAGTATAAAAAGTACAACAAGAATAATAGTAATGGTATTTTATTGCATTGGTATAAATGATATACATAGCAATAGTTAAGTCAAAAAAATTTTAAGCAGCCAAAACATTTAGAAATTTTTTTTGGAATAGAAATTTTTTTTAAGAATTAGTATTATTTCTTCAGTTACATTTCCTCGGAGTCTTCTTATAATGTACAATCCTTTTGAAATTTTGCTTAAATTTTTTTTTATCTTGATATTATTTTTATTTAATCTTTATAAATAACAATATAAGTAGTACCTTTTTTTTTTTTTTTTTTTTTTTTTTTTTTTTTTTTTGAGGGAGAGGCGGAAAAATGCATTACGCACACAGGTGCCCAGCCTGTAGTGTGGGGCTCCCCTAAAAAAACGGGTTTACCCCCACTAAAAAAACCTCCTCTACTCTTTAGGAATCTAACCTGTAATTGTTTGTCACATTACGTCAGGCTAGGCCTAAATTTGGCTTACGCCCGTGGGGCTCGCTCCTTATCCAGCCGATCGATCAAGGGATCTGGGCCACTTCGCGGTCCAGATCGGTTTTCTTTTCCAGGAGGATGCCCCGGACGAACTGTGACAAACAATCCCAGTTGCCCTCATCCTCCAAAATCTTTTGGCAGACCGAGTCCACCGAAAATGCACCAAAGATTTGTGTGGCCTCCAGGTGGGGCCCTTCCCAACGGGGACAGCGGAAGAATGTGTGTTCCGCATCGTCAGGAACACCCGGGCAATAAATTCAGTCCGGTGTAGTACCCATTTAAAAATTCTTTTACATTGTTCATGACTTTAACTTTCACATTTACATCATCCTATAACTACAGTAATATTACATAAAGAGCCCAAGTATGAGCGCCAAAGCTCTCATGTAATGTTGTAATCTACTTTGCATTGTAACACGGGGGAGGGGGGGGGGTTAAAGAGCCTGATTATGTGCATAAATGCACATCTATGTAACAACCTTCAACATTTTATGTACCACAGTTATAAGACTACTGCCTCTTAGTTGAATACAGTATTGTCACAAAGAAATAGCCAGAGTTCAATAAAAATATATTTTACTTAATTTTTTCAGATCACATGGAAGAGATATTTGTTTTTACTACGACTGTCATATTTTTTAGCTACTACATCACTATTTTTTGGATATAGGGGTTACCGTTTTTTCTTCTTTATTTTACTTACTAATTTTTTATAGTATATTCTCTCATGCTTAATTTCACTTTCTTTTTTTGCGGCACTTATTTTGAACCAATGACTGAGTTTTCTCCTTTACCGTGTTTTCTGTTCAATTCCTTATATATCTTTTTTCTCTTTTTTTTTAAATTTATGAACATTTTGAATAGAAATTATAGTGGTTGTGGTAAAAATATATATAATAACGCAAATATGGACAGATGATTTTTTTTTTTTAATTTTTGTTTACAATTATTTGATTTTTGGTAATTTAAATATATTTTTAAGAAAGTTTTTTCCAGAAAGTATTAATTAATCAACTAATTAGTTGACTAGTTGAATCAAACAATTAATTATTTTGTTTCAACATTCATCAACATTCATTAATTATATTCAAAGTGAAAACGTACGAGTTAAAAGACGATAAAAAGAATACTAATGACACTTTGGTGGAACAAAAGAGTGAAATGAGGAGCCCTGGGAGTGAATTGAGCAGTGTGGCATATTTGATGAGAGAAAATCTCACTTATTCAGCCCAATTGTCAACACCAACTGAGCTGGGTGCCCTATTCGGCTCCTCTGTTGACGGCCAATGATACATTCACTTTCTGATGGGAGGTTTCCTACCATTGTTATCCGTGCGTTGGTTGTAGTTTGAAACATTTTGATATGTGTCCTACTTATATGAGTAAGGTATTGCTTGGATGTTTTCTCATTTATTTTAAAAATAGCCAAACTATTTTTCAATGATTTATTTGATACTGGCGCCTAGTTTCCTACATAAATTTGGGTTTTGTTAAAAAAAGAGTAATGCATATAAGTTACTAGTTTTGTTTCTTTAAATTTTTAATGCTTGAATGTTTACACGTTTATCTGAAAAACAATGACTTTTTAATAACCACACTAGAAGATATTAAGGTACAATACATCATACAAGTCCAGTAGTCAGCCGACAATGTCACCTTCTTGATTACTGTACAATATTTTATTAGGCCTATCATAAAAATGAGACGTAAACTTAAAAAATGTACAATATTGGCATATATATTTGAAAATTAACTAACATGTTAAAAAACATACTGATGTATACAGATATGATATATATTAAATAAAAAATCAATTAATAATAAAATATGGTTGAAGTAAGTATATAACTCTAAAAAAGTAAAAGTAAAATTTATAGCTAAAATCACACCATAAATTTAAACTTTTTTTTTTATCTTTGGCATTCTTTGTAATCTTATACCTATTTAATCTTTGTTTTAAAAGTATTCTTCCAGATTCAAAGATTTATAAATAAGGAATAATATTTACTTGTAAAATTTTTTGTTACTTTCTTTGAATGTTATATCAGTAGGAAGTTTTTTAATCAATGGCACGCCCATATACATTGATGTCTTACTGTAAAATTTAGATTGCGATGAGGTCTATATCACTGTTTATAGCATTAAGTTTATATTCTATTTATATCATAAGTAAAATGTCTTCGGGACTTTCTAAATTTGAAATCTTATGCATTCAGATAACAACAAAAGTCTCAAATGATAAACACTATAACCAGACTTAGTAGAATGGGAAAAAATCAAATAGATCTTATAAAAACATGTCTTACATTACTTAATGTCATGCTTGCTTAAAATTTATTTAAAAATAAAATTGCATTTTAATGCGTTTTTCAACAAAGTTAGCATGAATTCAAATGAAAAATGTGAAAACTGGTATAGCTTAGAGGACACACCTTATTTGTTCAAAGCGAGCACAAAATAAAATAAAAACCTTTGCCTACAAGGTAAATGTTAAAACACAAAACGTTTAAATATTTTTATTGTATTCAAACAAAGCTTTTCACAGGAAGCAACTGGAGTTAATTACAACATATTCAAATAAGTTATTGTTCATGGTTCATTAGAACTCTTTTTCTGAGGGCGGCGTAAAAAATATTCAAATATAAATTTACATTAATAAAATTAAAAAATTAAAACATTAGTTTTTAAAATGTTACAACTAGGCTTTATCATTACAAATGTAAAAAAATATTTGTACTCAACTGAACGCAAATTTTCTAGTTTATATTTTCGGATTTTTCTATAAGTTTTTCCCACAAGACTGCATACAGAGCATTTGCCGTGGCATGCAAGAGGATGTCGTCTTGTGCATTAGTATGCGAGGCGAGATCAACATTATTCCACAACATGTAAACTGTTCTTGCCCAAACTACTTTTGGCTCCATTCTGTCTGCCTTTTATGTTAAACAAACTTCATTTAAACAAATTTCAAATTATAGACAAAACATTCTTAAACTAATGTATTATCATGTGACAACCCCCTTTATGGTACGGTACTTAAATAAATAATAGTACAATATCTTTGTTTATAAATTCCAACATTCACTAGTTCTGTTAATGTAATTTAAAAAATACACCTTTTCATTAATTTCACATGATACAAGATAAATAGTTATTTGTACCTCTAGCGACTAAAATACAACCTTTTCTGTCTGAAGTCGCCCGAAGGCAAAGCCGAGGCTTTAACAATAACCATTATTTTTAACAAACCATTTTTAACAATAACCAAATTTTAACAATAACCAAATTTTTAACAATAACCATTATTGTATTCCTTTAACAATAACAATTTTATATTCATAGGGCACTTTGTTCCGACAAGCTGGATTAGGAAAAAGTAAGTTAAGTTCAACTGAAATGTTACCAATGTATTTAGGAAAAAAAATGTACAATAAAACTCCCCACCAATATTAAAACTATAGAAAGCATAAGTTTATTTAAAAATAAGTTAGAAGAAATGCTAGTCAATAAAGCATATTATAGTATTAAAGAGTACTAGTGGAGTGTAGGGGCAAAGGCCCCTAAAAATCAAAATGATGATGTCTCCAAAAATAAGTTTCAGTCTATCACCTCCTTACAGTATTACTGTATTTTTCTCAAGCTGTAGTGTGAATTTACAGGTTTGGGTTTTCTAATAAAATGTTTACTAATCTTGATGAAACCTTTTTGGTGGTATCAGATCAGTACATTACCAATAATTTACCCTGTATTAAAATACAGTAGTCTATATTGTGGAAAAAATATTGCACTATTATACTCCCGAACGTGGTATAAATAGTCTTAACCTTAAACATGTTCATGATGAGTTTGTAACTCAAATAAATGAAATAGTTTAATACAACATAAGCCCATTAATACACTCCTTCACCCTGGAACCCCTGTGCCCCCCATTCCCCTCACATCTCCCCGTGCTCCCGTTCACCTCTCCTAACCCGTGTTTCCTATACCCCCTATGCCCCCAGGGCCCGAGTACCCCCATGACCCCATACCCCCTTGCCCCCCTCATGCCCCTGTGCCCCCCATTCTCCCGTGCCCACATGCCCGCAGTTCTAACCCGTGGCCCCCATGCCCTCTATGTTCCTCATTCCTCCCTAATGAGCCCCCCATTCCCAACCAACTTACCGTGCCACCGATGTCTCTAGGAGACCCTACCCCTTGTGCCCCCATTCCCATGCCCCCATAACTCCCGTGCCCCATGCCCACTATTGCTCCCCCGTGCACCCTATATCCCCTTGCCCGCCCTAATCCCAGTGCCTCCGACAACCCTCGTGCCCCCATGCCCCCCACATCCACGGTACTCCCCTGCCCACATGCCCACTGTTCTTATCCCCCGTACCCTCCATGCTTTTGTGCCCTCATGCTCACCATTTCTCCCTGTGCTATGTCGCCCCATGTCCCCACCGTGCCCCTTATGCCCAATTGTCTCCAGTGCCACCGACAACCCTCGTGCAACACGTGCCCTTCGTGCCCCAATATCCCTGAACCCCCTGTACTCCCCATGGTCCTGTGCTGCCATCCCCGCCGTCTCTTCCCGTACCTCCGTGCAAATCTGTGCCCCCCGCCGTTTCCCCATACTTCCCCCTTGTCTCCCCCCCCAGGCCCGGATTATCCACTAGGCCAACCTAGGCCATGGCCTAGGGCGTCAGCCGAGAGGGGGCGTCAAACGGGCCTTTTTTATACTACGTTCCAGTCAAAAAAATATTTAACTGCAAATATAATTTAATTTTGGGGTTTTCACATTTTTTTATTAATTTCTTTAATAACAATTTAAATAGAACATTTGGCAAAATAAGGAAGATAAGGAAGATCTATTCAGGCGATCTAGGTGACCCCCTAAGTTGCCGAGACCCGAGAGGCTCCATTGCGGTGGGAACGAGCGCCCCTAATGTGCCGTAAAGAGTGTCCCTGATTAGCGGTCAAGAGCATCACCCCTGATTGGCGGTAAAACAACGCCCTGTAATCGACGGTAAATATCACCCTTGATCAGAGTTAAATCACGCCTCCGACCGCCGGTAAAGAGCGCCCCTGATTGACTGTAAAGAGCGCTCCTGGTCGACTGTAAAGAGCTCCCCCCAATACGCATAAATAGCGCCTGTGGTCAGCGGTAAAGAGCGCCCCTGACAAGCAGTAAATATTCCCCTAATTGACGGTAAATAGCACCCCTTTGCCTTGACCGTCGCCTTGTATGGTTTGCCTTGACCTTGTTCCTTTGCCCTGGATTTAAATTTATTTCTGTATTACAATTATACAGGGTGTTTTAGAACTCCCTGCCCACATTTTAGGCCATTGTTCCTGGACCAAAAACAAATATGACTAGGTTTACAATGCAGTTGTCTGCTTGCAATATTGAGCGAAGCGACCGTTAGAACCCTTATGCCCGATTTGGACCATTTCAGATTTATACCTTCCCATAGATGGTTACTATGACCAAACAAAATTTCGTGAGGATCACTCCAGCCGTTTAGGAGGAGTACTTGTAAATAAAAAGCCAGAGTGTAGTATAGGAGCTTCGCTCGCTCCGCTCAAAAATCATAGTAATAAATTCAAAATGCCACCAGTTACCCAAACAGCCGTCATTTTGTTTTTTTTTTACACATATTAATTTTTATTTCCACAACGGATGGGTTGTATTGAGTTCAATTTTGGCAAGAATCTTTATCACACCAATGTCCATTTCAAGAGAAAATAATTATTATTTTCCAATGCGTATTTTAAAAAATGGCGACCATTTTAAATTTGTAAGCTCAAATATCTCAAAACCGCAAGTAAAAAAAATTTTACTAAAGACTTAAAATTTGACAAATCAAATTATGTAACTAAGGATACCAAGTTTGTCAGGATATGACAACAAATACCGGAGTTATTGCGATTTTTCTCTTAAAATAACCTACATTTGCACTAATTTTAATGCAAAATCATTGTTTTTCAGCAGAAAAATCCCAATAACTCAGTTATTTGTTTCAAATATGTCCTCAGAGTAAAGTGACAAAAATGCCAATCATCACTTTCGTGAAATAGTTCTGTGGTTTTATACTGTAGCCAAAGTAATTAGAATTGAAATAAGTCAATGTATCAAATTTTTTCGGGGGGGGGGGGGGGGGGGGGGGCGTAATTGTGACCTTTGCCTAGGGTGTCAAAAAGTGTTAATCCCGGGCCTGCTCCCCCCCTGCCCTCTTACCCCCCCGTGCCAACGACTTCCCTCGTACTTTGATTGTAGTCTATTTTGTCTGTTCGTCAATGAGGTAGAACGATTGATACATTGTTAGTTTTAGCACACTATCATTTACATGAAAAGCTCCCCGTCCCTATGGATTAACGGGCGTTTATTGTTTCCCAACGACCTACGTAAGAAAAAAAGCAGAGAATAGATAAAACCAAAACAAAATATTCCTCATACGGAGGTTATCCAATGTTAGTAGTTTACATAATTATAATGATTCAGTCTAAAATAAACAAACACTCAACAAAACGATTCAACTCTTCAACTCTATCTAATAAATATCCAATATATAAAGCAGTAACGTAATAACTAAACAACATTCACTGAGTAAAGACAGTTAACCATTATACCAACCTTGCCACTTCTAAACCTAGTTTATTTTTTATTTTTATGGTGTTTATACAAATAATACTACTCCTGTTTCCTTAATGACATAGATGGGGTCACGAAGATGAAATCTCCTGAGAAATCCGTAGTCCGTTCATTACTATTAGTGTTCTCATTTTTTATAGTGCATTGCCAATTTAAAAAAGTTATAACTATGTGGTTATCTTAACTCAAAATATCTGCTCAATAACCAGCTGAGTTAATGATAAAACACTGAAACATCTGCTTAATCACACGTGTAGGTCTAAAAATCTTCTTCCCATTAGATTAACATTGGAACTTCAAGGTCCATTGGGGCGAAGCCCAGATAACTTTTGGGAATTCTGGTATTTTCTCCTTGCGTCCTTGGACCTCAAGCTTTAAAATGAGCCATCATACGTTACTCTACCTTTTTTCTAACTCGAGATATTTCATGGGGATTCGCTTACGGAATTATATATATAGATATGCTTGATAAAATCTAGGTAGGCCTAATTAAAACTGGTCTTGAATGTATTGTATTGTGATTCATGGTGCTAACAAGAAACATTGTAACCTAGTTTTAAGTTGATTCTGACAATGTCACCTGTTTCGCCAGGTTTACTGGATGTATGACATGTAACTTAAATGTGACAATAAATTCTTGATTCTTAGTTACATTAAAAAAAAAAAACAAAAAAAAAAACAAAAAACAAAAAACACTCACAAGGTAGGAGCTAATTTTATAGAACATACAGCAGGAACAAAACATAATTTAGGACTAGTCAAAATTCTCACTTAAAAAAAAAAAAAAAAACACACACACAAAACTCATTCTAACCTAGTCTTACTTCTGATAATAGTCCCTTAATAATAGTCTGATAATAGTTCATCACAGTATTGTAAAACTGTATTCGGGAAATTTGATTTCACATTTTCTGCCTCTCGTTTAGTGTTTGGCAGAGTAAAAACGAATAATCATACCAAAATATGTATTAAATATGTATAGATACGATAATTTGCAAATATTAATTTTTTTATATATGGACCATAAACAAACAGTTTTACGTATTTAAACTGGCATCTTGTGGCTCATTTGTTCTTAAACTTCAAACATGAGAATTTCACAAAGAAAAATTTTATTTTACGCTAAATTCTGACCAAATATTACGTACACAATATTTTGTGACATATTAAATATCTTTTCCATGTAAAACACATCCAAATTCACTCTTTTATCAATTATTTTCACATTCATAAATCGGATTAAACGTTTAGTTCATTAATTTACAATGCAAACAGTTCTGCCGGATTGTCACTACAATACAGCATCATCGGTAGGAAACAATAAAGCGATAAACAGCCCCTCCATCCAGAGGGATTTGCGTACACGGGCCTAGCAATGAAAATTTGCTGATACCGATGCATTGCATAACAAACACAATTGCGTGGAATAGGTCCATCACTCTGTAAAGCTCCCTCCAAATCATCCCCACACAATGAACTCGTCTATGTCCATGACTATTATTGTCCTCTTCAGCACTGATGTTAGCATTAACTCAATTTTGGTTTTTTCCTGAAATCCAAAAAGGATTTTGAATCTAGGGTGGTGTTTCATATATTAAAGCAAATAACTATGTTGACCAGTGTAAAAAGATTTTATTTATTTTGAATATGTATAAGCGCTAATATAATAAGAGTTAAACAGAAATACTTCAAATTTTTTTTTAATTACCGTAGTCTATATTTTATAGTAGGCCTACTTAAACTTTTTTCTTGCTTGCAAACACACTTGAAATTATTTTTTTTCGTAATTTATTTTGAACCTTTACTTCTATCTCATCCATTCGTAAATTCCTTGTTAAATTTAAATTTTTATTTTTAAAATTTTAGAATGTAATGGGAAATTCTTGTTTAAAAGATGAAAAAGTTTCTCCTGAAAATAAAAATGACTTTTGGGCTATAAAGTTTGAAAGTACAGTACTAACAATTTTTATAAATGATATGAAGAATTTTTTATGCAAATTTTTTAAGTGCCATATTTAATTTTTAAACATCAGTTTCAGAAGAGAAATATACAAAGACTATTTACTTAAAAGGATATACACTATTATCAAATTGGTGAAATTAGGTGGGTTCAGTGAGAGTTTATGGGTTAGTTTTTTTTAGTCAAATATGAGTAAAAATGTTTGAAATATAGTACTACTTTCCCACACAACAAAATAATTATTAAAAAACCAAACAATATCAGTAAATTACGGTAAATTATTCTATTAGTTAAGGTGATTCCTATTTGATTCCAGTGATTGATTTAAATTATTTCAACATTTAATTATATTATCGTTTTGTTTTAAGTATCTCCATATCGGACTATTAAAAAAAGTTGATGTAATAATTCTCATGAACTAAACAATCCCTTGAATGTTAAAGGGACTGTTCAATTTAATCCTGTTAACAATACAGTACTTATATTTTTCAATTGTGATCACTAATTTTAGTGGTACTGTACCTACAATTTCTAAAAAGTAACAAAACAATTTTTAATGCAATAAATATTTAAGTAAGGCCAAAATAGTCTAGCAATGCGTTTCCTAACTTTAAATCACAATATTAATTACATACTTAATCAGCAAAATAAAAATAACACTTAAATTTACATGATAAAACTGAACAACAATAGAAACAACATGTAACTGTCCTACTTTGGGGTCTTGTTTATCCTGGAAGTTTTGGAACTTTCAGCATGTAAATGTTAGAGTTTTAGTGTGTCTGAAAAACAAAACTTGATGTTTTGTCATCTAATGGAAATTCTACATTTAAACTTTAATTTATTCCTTTTCTAATAATGTTTTTTATTTCAATTTAATTCGTTTTGTATTAATTTTAAGCATTCACAAACGTTAGTAAATGACAACAGATAGGTAAAATTTTTTAGTGAACCCATTGCTGTCCATTAGGTGAGCACATTAATGTCCTTATGGTCCAAAGCACCTGCAGTGGTCTGCAGTGCAGTCAAGCGTTATGGGCTGTTATACAGAACAGGTTTGAAAAAACCATCCCATAAGGCGTAAAACGTTTGATCCCTTTACAGTATCACAAAAAAAAGTAAATATTGCACAAAAAGTTACACGAAAAGTTGCACGAAAGTGAACACATAATTTCCATTCTTTCATTTTTGTTTAAGAAACCTATCATCTTTAAAGCAGTAAAACTGTTTTGAAGAAAAATTATTACGTTTTATTAATTAACTAAATAAACTAAAATTTTGCTACTAAGCTTCCTCAGGAGTTAGAAAATAAAATATTCAAAATAATATTTTGACATTTCTAAAACAAAAATTAGTAGTAAAAATAAAGTACACGAGGTGGCACATGCGCAAATTGCGCATTTTATGAATCTGTATGAGAGAAACTAACCTAAAGTGCATGTATGTTGGTTATGAAGTGACAGGGATAATTTTTGTTTACTATCTGGCTTTAAAATTCATCTGAAGGTAAGTTTAATCAGCTGTTAAATTACAATTCACATTAAAGATCTTGTAATAAAAGTTGGTCAACATTTTAAAGCGCCCTCTAGAAATAAATCAATGGCCAGGGGGGCGAAGCTCAAAACTATATGACCTTTTTAATTACGATAAGTTTTCTTGTACAAATTTTCCTCAAGTAGAACATGTTAGACTTTCAGATTTGTACAAAATAAAACAAAAAAAAGTCTTTAAAAAATTATGCTCCCATTAGACAAAATCACATGTATTATACAAAACATTCTACGTCATTTTTTCTTTTGAAGCTCTTATTCACATGCCAATCCAATAAGCACTTTTTTTACTCGATATCAAAGTAATAAACATAAAAAAATAAAATAAAATTGTACATTCAAAACTCCAAGCACATTGTGCAGTCAAGAGGATTACTTGGGCAACATTTTATATTCTCTCTTCGCGAAATAAAGGATCCCGCGGGAAACTGATTATTTATCAACAGCTAGAAGCTAAGGCCGTGCCGAGTCCATCAATTTTTTGGCACAATAGCAGCAAACAAATTCTTAATAAAATCCTAAATATTTAATATTAAGACCATTCAACAATAGAGTTGACGACAAAATTATTGAGTTTTTTTTACAGCAACACAAATTATTGGTAACCTGAGTTAATAACAAATCAACTTGATGAAATTTTTTTACAAATGGTAGGTCTATGAAAAATATTGTTAAAACAACTGAAACAGTTGAATCCAAGGGGGTTCTTTCTTGGCGTTAGATTCTACCACGGTACAAACCCATAGTGTTAATGAGTTCAACTTTTTTGAACTCATTGGCTCATTCTCTTATAGTAACATGAAATTTGGTAAATTTGTCACAAGTTAAAATTATAAATATCCCCGTCACAGCAGACCTGCGTACTCAGGGAATTTCCAACAGGATTCAATCTTTTTAACTTCCCCTATAAACACATGGGAACAAGGATGTAGGTTTGTTGCATTGGGGTTATTACAAGTAGATATAGGAATATCCATTCCCAGTGCATGTAACTAAATTGCATCAAATTCTGATATTTTTAATCTTCCCTATAAACCCCAGGGTGCGGATGTATCCGATCAGTTACATCTGACAATGTCAAGGTAATGCGACTTTCTCCTCTAGCGTTTGAGAAGGAAACACATATTGTGCATTAGCGTGTAGGTAAGGGTATTGGGTTTTTAGATTACTTGTGATTAGTATATATTCTACAGGTTTTTAATTTCGCCCTATCGTTGGAGGAATGTAAATATGCAGCGTGGGGCTTGAGTTTTGGCATTTTATGTGCAGCAGCGAACGTGTTAAAGCTTTTTTGAATGGTTTTAGTTAAAATTGTTGAATTTTAAAAACTTATGCCCAAAAATGACAAAAACCCATTTTTTCCCCTTTTTTTGAAACCCAATAAAACCCCGTTCCCATAACGCGATAACGCTGGTTCACAACCTGATGAAAAGAGACCTGGTCCTACACCTTCATGCCAAATTTCATCAAAATCGGAGGTCCCTGTCAAAAGTTGTCAGTACCACAGACACAGACACACACACACACATACATATATATATATATATATATATATATATATATATATATATATATATATATATATATATATATATAAAATTACAAAAAGATAGAATAAATGAAATGAAAAAGTTTTTGCTAATTTTTGTTTTAATACTAACGTTTTCAAGCACAGAAGGTAGAAAGAATGAATTTGAATAATAAACAAACAAACATATAAATAAATAAACAAACATTAACATATGATTTTGGGCTATGCACAATTGATTTGTTTTTACCAATGTATCTAGATTACCAATGTATCTAGAACAAACCAAGGTAGGTGACACCAACAGCTGATTAAAGCTTTTCTGAGGCTTTCCTGCACCTTTGACGTCATGTTGTGCATCATTGATTTTGTTATTGTTTTTGTTGATGTCACCTACCTCCTTCTCATTCTAGATTTCTTGGTTTTTACTAGAATTTTAAACAGGCAATTAGAAATGAGATAAATCAGATGTTTTGAGTCCCAATTATTTTGATATTAACTACAGTAGACTCCCTGTTAACCGGCCACCTTTTAACCTTTACCTTTACCTTTATTGAAATGGCGACCTAACTCAATAGGTAGTTTAAAGCCAAGTATGAATGAGAGATGAGTGTAGGATGATTTTGGCACGATCTTGTAGTCTTGTTACTGACTAAGGCCGACATTCTCCTTAGACAGGACTGTTAATTCATAGCCCAACAGCCAATGGTATCTAGGGACCTACAGTTTAACGTGGGATCCGAACCACAATTTCAACCTCTTATATACGAATTGGTCTAATTATGAGAACCGGTGTCCGCTTTTTCCGGCCTACCCTGACACAAAATAACACCTTTTTAACCGGCCATTTTTTATCTCAACATCGCTTCAACCGGCCGCGTTTCGCCGGAAACTAAGTTTTCTTATCTAATGTATTATTCAATTTAATTTTATTTCATATTGACGTCCTCAAATCAATTAAACTATAACGTCCTGGACGGAAGTGACTGCCACCGGAAGTCAATGCGTTTGGACCTACTATCTAGTAGACCACAATAAAGAAACGAATTAGATATTATTAGTGTAGGTTTGTTGTGGATTTCATGTGTGGTGGATATTAGCAATGAATCATATACAGTAATGTATTTAAGGTTGTTTTTCAAGTAATAATTATATTTAGGTCGTATAAAATTGTGGGATGGCGTTCTTAAATGAACATCGGTTTAACCGGCCAATTCATTATCCGGCCGAGGCCTGGTCCCAAGGTGGCCGGTTAAGAGGGAGTCTACTGTATCTCAGATTCAACCCGGAAGGAGCCTTGGTCTTTAAAACCAACTGGTGTGCCAATTCAGAATTTCGTAATGCCAGTTGGTAACTTTTTGGGTTTTGATGTGGTTTAATCTTATAGAGATCAAATATAATCGTAAAATTATTTTGAGTTTTATGTAAGATTTTGTTATTCTACTTAGGCAGGATTTTTTGAGGGGATTGAGAATAATTTGAGATACCAAGGATTTATAGCTATTGAAGTTGGAGTTGACTGTATAAATGAAGCCATACATAACACTATGTATTTTAGAATAAACATACAGTTCATAAAAACTGACATAATAATTTACATCAGTAGTATGTTAGGTAAAACAAACAAAAAATATTTCTGCATAGTAATGTTAGTGAGAAAACAAATACTTCAAATTAAAATAAAAGGAAACTTAATTCATTTAATTACATTATTGCCGATTTCTGCAATATAAATTCTGTGCTATTTCTTTCAAATGACTCAGCAATCCGTGAGAGACAAATGTTTCAATAAAAATGCAAATTTCTAAAGAATGAAGAAGCATCATCTGGGAGCATTAATCATCAAGCTTGAACAATAATTTGCAACCCAAATTTTAGGGATATTCTTACGAAACCCTTGTTTGAATGTTGTTCAGCATAAAGCAGTATCCTTAAGAGTACAAATTACAAGAAAAAAATTTTTACTAATTTTAAAATAAATTATATACTTCATTTTACCTGTAGTTATGTAGATTTTTATGAATCATGATTTGAATCACTGCACAGCAGACTTACTTTAATATTGGTTGGTGAAGGTGGTAAACATTAGAAAAAACATTAATGTGTGTTAGTAATGGTTCTAATAAGTTTGGAAAGATTATAATTTAGTCCCAGTTTTGATTATTGTTTTTGACCCCAGGCAAAATAATTTCTCAAGCAAGCTACCTCTTTTACTTTTTTGTTGTGTTTTAAGATGAAATTGTTTTTTCTAGAGAAGCTTAAAAACAATCACATCTCAATTGTTTCTTGGTATAACAAAATAATGTTCATTATATTTTGTACTTTAGTCTGATATTTTGTAAAAATGTTGTACTCAAAATAATACAAACCAAATGTTTAGACTCATTTTTTATAGGTATGTTGAATTGCAAAGTTTTAATAAGCCTAAATAAAATCAACTTTTTGTATTTTAATGAACTACATTTTATCATTTGTCTTGACATCATTTGCATCATTGACATCATTTGTCCTTTTACGATAAGAATGATTTTCGACATAGTCATCCTTGTTACGCAAATAATCCAGTTAAGTTGCAAGATTACAAATCATAAAATACTTGGGAAGTAACTGTAATATTAAGTTTCAATATGAATAATTTGTACTGTGGGATACAATAACTGAAACATATTTAGATGTACTGTGTAAACAAACAAAAAAATATGTATTTTCTTTTCTTGGATACATTATTTAAAATATCCATCTCACTAAAATAACACCTATTTTAGGTCAATTACAAACTTTCAATTACGATTAAAAATTGTTTTAATAAAAATTATCCCATTTTCTTCCAAAAACAAAACAAATAATGCAACAAAACATAATCAGGGATAAATCTTTTTTAAAATCTGATTATGAAAATTGGAGACAAAAAGTTAAGCTTAAACACTTGACAAGTTAGATGATTTATCACCGAAGGCTTACTTTAACGCCATAACTTGTAAACTAAGAAACACCTGTGAAACCTCGTGTAAAGGTATGCAATGTTATCATCTTATTTTTTAATATAACTTTTATCAAAAAATATATATATATTTAATATAAATACAAATATTTCAGTTTTAGTTAATCTAATGGTACTCAAGTTAACACATAACAATCAATCCACTTAACAAATGATATTAAGGATACTAAGGATTCCTAATCCTTAGTGAAGTAAGGATACTTCACTAAGGATTCCTAATCCTTAGTGAAGTAAGGATACTTCACTAAGGATTCCTAATCCTTAGTGAAGTAAGGATACTTCACTAAGGATTCCTAATCCTTAGTGAAGTAAGGATACTTCACTAACTACTTCACCATGGATACTTCACCATAACTAGGAAGTTATGGTTACTCACAGTTAGTCACAGTTATGGTTGGTATTTGGAATGCATTGTACAATTGTTGTAATGTGTGAGGGATAAACCGAGCTGACATAATAACAAGAACCAAACGGATGGAACAAACAGGAGATGAAATTGTTAGACGATTCTCCGATCCAAAGTGACATCAACAACACTGCAACTATTTCAGTTACGTGATTAATCAAACCCCAAGTCCTTTGTCACAGCTTAACTGTCTTGCTTTACAATTCAAATCAAATGCCAAAATTCAGTTTATCTTAAAATCTACGTAATGAACCAGATTTCACAATTTGGTTTGTTTGAGTCAAATAAAAACTAATTAAAATTCCAATCCACACATTTTTATTTGCATGAAAGACTAAATGTTATACTAAATGTCAGATTTAATGTATACTTGTTCCTATATCACAAACTCTAAAAATATTTCACATTATAAATAAACAATATTTTTGTATCAAGTCAAATTTTTTACTGTACAATAACATCTGTTACAGTTATATGACAGGTACAGACAGGTACATTGTCAGAGTTCTATGCTAGGTATTAATACATAATAGTAACAGTTAAGTTATAAGTCTCGCAACATAAGTTGACGAATGGCCAAAAACAGCTGGGATGGGGTGAAGGGGGGAGAGGGGTTACTTTTCCAAAAAAATTGACCTTACGTTACATGCTAATTTTCTTGGAACATCTGATTATCCAATAATTTTAACCGAATAGTAGTGAAAATTTATTGGTCAAGTTATGTGGCAAGGCTTATAGTTAATTACTGTTCATTTGCATTTAAGTTCTCACTTTATCTTCATTTGATCCTGCCTACCAAGAATCACAAAAAATTCATCACGGTTTATAACCTAGAGTACAGCATGAAAACAAAATTCCACCTCCTTAGTGAATTTTCTCACCAAGTCTTGAATAAAAAGGTATGTAAAAAATAATTTCCAAGTTGAAATGAATTAATTTTTTTTATAAGTTAACGAATAAAAAATGTACTGAACCACGTTTACACACTATTATCAACTATTGATGCAATCCAACTGATAGGGCATCAATTTACCAATTTGCTGCTTTTGGACTTTAAAAAAATGTCTGAAAGTGAAAAAGGTGTTTGAAAATATTATCTTTGAAAATCCCGAACCCAGATATTTGTTATGAGTCTCACAGTCACACACATGCAAATATAATAACCACATTTCAGTGGAGTCAAAGGCGAGGTTTGGTTTTGGTGTTGAGACAAGCACTTTACGTTGCCCCTCCTCCCTCCATCCCCGCCTCTACTTGTGATTCAATACGATTAACTTGTTATGTGACAAACGTAACACGCTTAGATAGGCTTTAACTACATGAGTATAAACATCATTCAAGAACAAATTACTCATTTCCTTCACGACTCACAACTGTTTATGATGATTCAGGTTATGTGATTTTCATCTCTCTAGCACGAATACCTTGTCTTTCTTAGGGGGACAATGACAGTTTTGGAACCAAAACCAGCCATTCTGGCTAAACAAAATGACATCCAACCAAAGCAATTTTGATTAAAAGATTTTAATAGATAATTAAGCTATATAATGGTTTGATTATTTCCAATAGCATAAATGGATTGAATGAGAAATTTTACATAGGTCTTTTGTTTCTTTGCTATAAATTAAACTGACATCTCAAAGAAATTGTTTTGTTAAAAAAATAATTAAAATTAGGTTTTGCAAATTCTACAGTTTTATAATATTACAGGTCTTTCTTCCATGAATAATATTTAACACATAGTAGCCTACAGTAAATACGAATTTGAAGGAATGGTGTTTGATTTTGTCAGCAACCTGAGGTTCACCGAATAGTTTTTATTAAAAATGTTTAAAATTACAAAAACTATGATGATTCAATAGTGATAAATAATTGTTATACCTTGATAAATAGGATTAAGAAGATTTATAACCGTATGTGCCCTTCTTGTAATACAAGACTGGAATTTTTCTTTTACTTTTTCGTATTCCAAAAACTTTTATGTTAACTGGCAACGTTGTTCATCACAAATCTCAAAACAAAATTTAAACTCCATTATTCAAGCGAACTCGGTGACTGCACTCGCTGAGCTGTCCAATATTTAATCATTATCTCCCACAAAGTGAATCTGAATCCCACATCTCTGGACACTCGAGTGGCGAGTTTAACTGACAGAGCTGATGAAGTCTCTCGGGGTCTGAGGAAACAACCACCAGCCGGGGAGAATCAGCGCGACAGTTATGCTAAATAATGGAGCTCGGCGCGACGTTACAGGGAATAACAAATGCGCTCTCCAGGTGCGCTCCGGCTCGGTGCTGAATCATATTTGTCGTTCTCTTGCAAATTTGTCAAAACCGATTCAAACTGCTTAATGTGTTTGCGGCTTACCAAAAACTTGATAGATTTTGCAAAATTATTACAGTCATGTAATTTAAGATTTTATGCTATCATAAGTTGGTACCCGTTCTTCGCACGGGGTGTGTGTGTGTACAGATTATTAAACAAATTATATCAATGATTTCTCAAATTCAATATGTCACCTTCAGTTGGTTCATTCTAACGTATCTAGATATCAAGTTTTATGCTTAATAGCTACCAGGTACATTTGTCAAAATCTTGTTATCCATTTCTCATTTAGGTTAGAAGTTATTTCTATTAATGATTTTGTTGCAGTTTGATTAAACATTTATATTCGTATAGTGATTTACTTTTTTGTTCTATGAGTATAAACTCATAGACGATTAAAGAAAACAAATGAATTTTAAGAGTTTTTTATAATTTATTTAGTTTTCAAGAAATCGGGAATGTTTTAAACAATGAATGGATTTTTTTATTCATTATTAAATTGATTCTGCTCAGAGATCTTATATAAAAACAGTTAGGCCTAGTATATTTTTTTTATTTAATAGAAAATTAAGTTTTACAGGTGTTTGTAAATTGTACATCAATGATGAAGTTTTTATATTTGTGTAATTAAGTGTAATTATTTTTAAATGGCCAAAACATTTTAATTTTTGGGTTTATAGTTTTTTACTTAGTTTCCCGTGAACACAAAAAGTCACAATCTCAAATAAATACATAAAAATAACCAAATTTAAATAATTTATGCTCAAATTTAAGCTTTTTCCTTCAAAGAAAACAATGAGTTTCAAAAGTTTTCAGCACTGTAGTGGATCGCACTATATGTAATACTGCAACATAGAATGCAATAAGACTGAAACTATAGTCTATTTGTGAGCCAACCATAATGTCGGCAAGCTGTCAAATAAGGTGATATCAACCGCAGTGCGAGGAGTTAAGGTGGTGTTATAACATGTGAGATTGTCAACATTTGGCCACTCCTGTCCTCCATAATAAATCACGAAGAAACAACCAATATTACGTCTTCAAATATATAACGCTAACAAAAATACAGGGTAAAGATGTTTAGGGCTGTCATTAGATAATGTTTTATATTTTACAAATAAATATTAAGTGGTTTGTTTTTTCTTCAGTTAGTTTAGGTTTTTAGGTTTAATACAATACACTAATAAATAATAAATTTATAGTTCATGTTAATTAACAACATTAAACTTGAAATAAAATAAATTATGTAATATTTGTCAGACCAAACCGCTGCTATATTTACATTAAATTTTAAAATCATGTTCTAGATAATGTAAAATAATTAATTTACAAAGAAATGAAATTATATATACTTACGGAGAGCATGTATGTGGCAAGCATAAGCCAACAGCAATAGGAATCCTGAAAAATAAAAATAAAATATTGAAAAAACATTTTTAAAATTATACAGTAAATTTGTTTAAACACTGGAACAACATTTCATTTAAATCATTTTCATAATAGATGCAAAAAAAAAATAGGTAAATAGGGGGGTGTGTAAGTTTATATTTATACTTTTTATCAATACCGTAATTAAACTTTTTTATTACTGTACTGCAATCAATTGGGAATGTTTGGAAATTAGAAACTGTTTAAAAATATTCTAATCTTGTTCTAAATTCGGAACGAAATTGTATTTGATATGGATGCAATTGCTAAATAAATCTGTATAAAGGGATGAGGTAATGCACATTTCTTTTAATGGATTCCATAAAAATAAAGTACCTCAGTTACAGATATTATCTAACTGGAACCTGACCAAATGACAGGAGACTTTTAGTCACCACTGTTAACGTCAGCACAAGTTTCACAAGCTAACGTAATGACTAGATGTTACGATTTCAGCTGTACTACTTTTTGTAAAAGAGCAATGTGTTGAAGAGAGAAAGATTGGATCACTGGCTAGATATGGGGCAGAAGAACGAAACGGGGAAAAACAAATGTCCGGCTTCATACATAATAAAGGGAGATGTCAAATGAATTCTAAAATTAGACTTGTGAACAAAATTCCTGGCTATAGTAAGATGCATGAAAATAGTCCGATGGAAATTTTAACAGCTGTGTCCCCCCTCACCCCCTCTCGCCCTGCAATGTTGTCATTTTTTGTTATGTTTACCATGTGTAATACATTATAAAAATGTGTTTTAGAATAAATCTGGCAACAATGCATCGACTCTCATCGGACTATTTTCGTGAATACTACTATAGTAAATAACTTTCATTTATTTTTTATAACCAGAAACCCCGTTTAAAAGCTTTTTAAAACCAATCTATATAAGAAAATATATCCAACATTTTAACTATTGTCGAAATAGTTTTAAAACTCTTCAGTATAACCTTTTAAAACGAATAAGAGCATCTACAGGACTAAACGGGTAGGCCTAATGTTCTTTAAGAGTAATAAATATTGTTAAAATTAGTGTATTAGTGTTCTGTCTTACAATAGAATCTTGACAGTATAGTAGCCTGGTTAGATATTTTCACGTTTCATGCATCAGATAATGAGTTTAAATGTCTGTCGGTCTGTCGACAGGCACTCATGGTGCCTGCTTTGCTTTGTACAAATTTTAAAAGACCTATAGTCATTTAAGCTAACTTCGAACACAGTGTTTAAATGTTTTTTTTTTTTTTTATAAAAAAATTACAGTGCTTATTTTATTGCATGATGATTATTTGTGGTTCAATAAATTCTACTAAACCTAAATGATGAATTTACATAATTAGTTCAATTTTATCTCTCTACATAACTACCCACAACCCTTTATAAACAGATATTTTCATTCAAAACTATTACATCTCTATGTATATCTGAGGAATGACAGACAACTGCAACAGCAATTAGATCCCGCACAACGCTAAGAAAAGTCTTGAAATTATAATACTCGTAAACAGCATAAGAATCATTTTGCACCCAAGAAACTTCTCCATTCCTCCTTGTAACAGCTGTCGCCCGCTGAACGTGCAAGGTATAAATTCGGATCATGACAAACGGCTGAGAACGTTGCCGTGCTTACGCGCTCCTTAACGCCGTTTTGGTTTTCTGATATTCAATCTAATCTAGTCCTTTCAGAACGCCAAGTGTTATGGTATAGGCATAACAGTACATCATTAATTTATTAAAAACACGAGGGAAATTCGTTTTATTGCCAAGCTACGAATTTGATTTCACTATGTAGTCAATAATGTCAATTTCAATTATGGTCTATCTCACAATGAAGAAAAATAAAAACAGGTTTACTGGTACATGGTTTTACACATGACAGCTATAGTAGGCCTATTTCTCCTAAATAAAGTCATTAATTTATTACACAATAATTTTAGTTTTTGACCAATGGAAACCCACTTAGTTTATAAGTTGCTGTGTGAAGATGAAGAATGTTTTAACAAATTTGACCGTTATGTTATTACCTACCTACTGATTGTCCCTACCATTTTGCCGTCGGGCTCCAGCGTCAGCGAAACTAAAGTCGCACAAAGGCAAAGGCGTGACGTATGTGGTGTTGCAATTGTTGCGAAGTGAAGCTGAAGCTGAAGCTCAAAACACAAGGCGTTTGATGCGAGTGTGCTTCGATTTGCGCCCCAAGCCGAGAGAACTAATAGCATCGGAAACAAAGGCTTTCAAAGTGTCGCTACAACGTGACAACAGCGCCACTATCGCTTGAAACGTCACGAAAAATAACACTAAATAAAATAATTCTGTTCACACTAACAAAAAGCCCCGTTTTAAAGCACGAGAGGGTTTTTATTTTAATTTATAATCCTCAAATGAAGATCTTTAGACTTTCTCCATTAGCATCCCCCATGGTGACTGACATTTTGGTCTAATGAACATACACGTCAAATTTTGCTAAAAAATTTCTTTTAATAATCAACTTAACAGATAGGACAAAAAAAGAGTGGACAATTAACATATTTTTACGATATATAAAATTTGTTTATTCTGAAAAAGGAAGATCTAAAACGGTTTTAATTGATTCTTTAAAAATGATATACGCCTAGCCTACCTAGGCACAATATTAACCCCTCTATTATTAACCTGTCAACCATTTTGCTAGTATATTACTTAGAACAAAATAATAATCTAATATACAGTAGTATTATGTACATAGTGAATCTTTTAATTATCATTGACATTGCTTTTCAATAATTAATTGGGATTTTCAGTCTTGAACGTCACGAAATACAATTTTTAGCTCTTTAAATATAGTGTACATAGTCAATGCTAGCATTGGCTTAGTGTACATAGTCAATGTTACTAGTCTACTTGTTGCTGGATATATCGAGCAATTTATTTTTATACAATACAAAAGTAACATTTAGTTCTAAATCAACGACATCCGAAAAATCCAACATTGTGAAAACAGTAATCACAAAAAATTACACGTATTTACAGCTGTGCATTAACAGATGTTTAAAATGTTCAACCCAAACCCAATGTTATTTTAATGGGAATCTTTCAAATTTAATTTGAGTATAGTGCCCTTATTATATCCGATTTTCACCAATTTTCTGGCGGGAACAACTACAGACCAAACCCTATCTAACGACACCAAAACTTGAAAATCGGTTTAAAATTTTAGGAGTTCTCAACACACAAAAAACCCTTAGCGTATTAAATAAGTAAAGATTTACTTTTCAAATGACCCAGATTCAACATAACAGCATAAATTTAAAATTGCGTTCGATTTAGAAATTTGCCCCCACGCGTGTGTGCGTGCAAAACTTGTTTTTGGAACTTGGTTCTCATTAGTTTGAGGTATACGAGTGTTGGTAACAATGCAAGTCTAGCCTCTCCACCAGACCACTAGAGTCGGGAGTCAGCGCACCTCGAGAGAGGCTATACACAGTTGTTTAATTGGTTTTAGTTTCTAGAGCTGTTAACCAAGTCCCAAGTCAATGACGATAAAAACACTCATGCATGAACAACGTGATTTATTATATGGTGGATGGGCAAAATAGTGACTTAAAAAAGTGTTAGGTATATACAAAAATTAAATTTATTGTGTAATGATTGTGTATGTATTGTGTAATGTGTTGTGATGGTTTAAAACAAAAATGCACAACAAGTTGTGACGGATATGAGGTTTTTATTATTTTAATTTATTTATATAGAAATTAAAATAGCAGTTACATATGAAGTCATGCACATTTTTTGTCCAAGTTTTGTGACGAAATAATCCGGAAGGCCTATTCTATACTGTAGTCAACAATGAAATTTTCATTATAAAAATCTATATGTGTCTCTGACACATAAACAATTACTTTCGATCGATGAAGCATTACCCGTTTACATATAAAGGCACAATATGTTTTGTTAAAAATTAATTCTGTAAATTTTAAATGGGGTGTAGGCCTGCAGGTTGTCTGGGACACCCGGTATAACTCTGCAAGCAAAATGTTTCGTTCAAACTGCGAGCGTTTCACAAATCACAGGATGATGAGAGAGGGTCACAAATTAAAGGTTTTTGTTCCACACACGAGGGGAAAATATCGGCGTTTCCGTAAAGAAGAAAATAAGAAATAATTTTAAACGTCTTCCATGAATAGCACATTGATTCTAAAATCGTCTGCTTTGTGTACGTTAGAACGCGTGTTCTGGTTTGATTCAAAACGAAAGCTAGATGACAAATCAGTGAAAAAACACATAATAACCATAACCACCTTGAGTGGCAATAGTATACTACAATGATATATTTTGTTTCGTTTAAAATAAAAAAAATCCACTAGGAGCAATACTAACCTTTCAAAATATTACAAATTGGAAAAAAAACTGACTGGTTTGCTAATTTAAGGTTTATATACATCTGGCCCATTTGGATCCCTAGCACCATACTGCAAGAACGAGCCGTTGCCCCTACCACCGTAAGGTGGTTATTCGGAAAATAAAAGAATGTAAACAAACAAGACGCACCTACAATTATGATTAAAACTGACATAGGCGCGGCGGTAACACCTTATTAAAATGTGGGGGAAGCTGGCTCGCTTCTAGCGCTTCGGTTTGCGATCCAGTTGTTGTTATTTATGTCTATGATTGTCGATTGTGGTTCGAGAAACGCCTACAGTACTTTGATTACACTAAGTATGTGTTTTGGTTTGATTTTAAAACAATTTAAGTGATCACATTGAGTGAAGATGAAACATTAATTAAAACTTATACTGTTACAGCCGACGAAGTGTTAATATTCTATAAGCGGATTTTTCCTACATAGAAATTGGCCATTTCATAGGTTGCACAATGAAAAGAGTTCTAATCAGACTCTTTTGTTCAATCAATAGACTAAGCAAAAAGAGCATGTCGAAAACTTAACTACAAAAAACCTTTCATGTTAGAAATAACATTAAAAGAGTCTGTTTACAAACAAGTACGTGATTTGATTTGGAGAGCAGAACATTGACATATAGTTAAAAATAGTTAAGAAGATTTTATTTTGAAATGCGTACATAACAATTACATTTGGGGATACTAAAAATAACAAAATGTGACAGGGACAAAGATACAGGAAAGATAAAGATACAAAGATTCAACTTGGACAGAGAAAACTATGCAATGGGTGTGATGAACACTATTGAAAGTGTACTAACCCTAAAATGAGTGCTGAGCATCCGTCACTTTTTTTATTTGTCCCTTTTAAAGGCTATATTTACTAGGCCATGTAAGTCAAGGACTATGATTTCTTTCAAAAACTTAGTTTTCTTACATCAATATAGGTTTAACAATAGACAAAATAAAGCATTTATATCGACTGTCTTAATAGTAAAAAACTGCAAGGAGTGCTTTAGGGCGGATGATCTATGCAAACGATACTGCTAAAGCATTGTCATAGTAAAAATTAAATCTTCAGGAAACTTCTGTAGTGAAGTACTAGTAATCCATTTAATTCTATACTATTTAAATTTTATTATTAGGGGGCTTTGGCCCCTACATCCACTAATAATAATTAAACAATTATACTGTAATTAAAATTTTAAGACAAGTAATTTTTTTTAATAACATAAGTTGTCTTGTACACAGCTGCTATCAAAACGGGTCAAAAGGGATCCACACACTTTCGAACATGCTCGAACGGATGTCGGGCCCGATGTCTGACCCGACGGATCGTCCAACATGTTCGACAGTCTGTTGGATGCTCGGTCCATAGGCGTCATTCGGGGGGGCAAGGGGGGCAGTTGCCCCCCCAATAATTTCGGTGATTTTTTTTTTTTTTTAATTGAAAATTAAAATGTTAGGTTATGTAATATGGTGAAATATATTTATAACAATAATTATAAACTTCTGACTCAGACTTTAACAAAATGTCTACTTTGTATTAATTACACAAAACTCTTAAATTGACTCATTCTGCAATCGTCATCTTTAGCAGGAAGTCCCTTTTCCGGTATATATGCACGAACGACGTTGCCAAATGCCGCCTCTCGGCCGTAGCGCTAGGCGAGTTACGCGAGATTGATGGCTGCAGAGGTTTACGGGAATCGTGTTTTAAAATTAACTAATTATGATAGAGATTGACTCTTAATTTTTTGTAAAAGTAGAAAAACGGATCTCGTTTTCTCTGGTTTTAGAATTTTTAAATAAAATTTATAATTTCAGTTATAACTGTCTAAAATCGTCTGTTTTTTCTAGGGGCAAGTTTTATAGATGCAGAGGTTTACGGGGATCGTGTTTTAAAACTAACCAATTAAGATAGAGATTGGCTCTTAACTTTTTCTAAAAGTAAAAAGACGGATCTCGTCGGCTCTGTTTTTAGAATTTTTAAATACAATTTCTAATTTTAGCTATAACTGTCTAAAATCATCTGTTTTTCTCGATTTTTATTTTAAGTTTTCCCTTAGTTTTGATAACACTACCAAAGTGAGATTACCAAAGTGTAAGAAAGGAAATTTAGCACCGTTATTCTTCTTTAATATGACACATTAGTTGTAGCTCTAGGCTGCATTTAGCAAAAGATAACAGGGTTCTAAAAACCCTTTAATTTGCATCGAGAAAAACGGATAATTCTTAGACAGTTATAGCTGAAATTAAAAATTTTATTTAAAAATTCTAAAAACAGAGCCGAAGAGACCCGTCTTTTTAATTTTAGAAAAGTTAAGATCCAATCTCTATCTTAATTGGTTAGTTTTAAAACACGATCCCCGTAAACCTCTGCATCTATAAAACTTTTTGCCACTAAAAGCAGATGATTTTAGACAGTTATAACTGAAACTAGAAATTATATTTAAAAATTCTAAAACCAGAGAAGACGAGATCCGTTTCTCTACTTTTAGAAAAAGTTAAGAGTCAATCTCTATCTTAATTAGTTACGCTAATAAGTTACGCTAGTTATGTTTTGTAGTTAACTTTAAAACAAGATTCCCGTAAACCTCTGCACTGTCTGCAGCCATCAAACTCGCCTAGCGCTACGGCCGCGAGGAGGCATTTGGTAACGTCGTTCGGGCTCAGGTAGACCGGAGCCTTACCTTTGTTAAACATAACCTCTTTCGTGTGAAAAGGTAGATATAGTTCTTTCGCTGATGTCCGATGTTTACACTTTACTGTTGTTTAGTTGAAAATCAATCAATTTCCTTACTGATGGGTAATCAAATGGGAAAATTACAAATTTTAAGGACTTGTAGGTCCCCTCTTTTTAAAGGACAATTTACTAATTCACTTTAGAAACAACTTCACTCTGAGCTCTATCCAATGGCACTGAAATCATTAAAATCTATTGAAAAATTGTGGGAGGAGTTTCTTGTACAAAAAAACGTATCACGTATTAAATACGCGTATGTATAGATATAGATGTTTTTGTAAATCATTATTTATCTTTTTTAATCACTGAGTAATTTTTTACCTTTCTTGTCCTCAATAACAATTTAATTTTTTTAGGTAATGTAATGGGCAATATACCGTAGCTGTACTGACCCTAACCAACGATAGTTAAATGTTAAATGATTTTTTGTCCCTTACAGGCCTACGGCAGACTGCAAAGGTGCTTTGTCAAAAACTAATTTTTGATAAAGATAAAACAGTGTGTTTTACCATACAAACCTATGGAGTTTTCGTCTATGTATCCGACTGTAAAACTTGAGAGTTGTAAATAATATGCAATAAAAATAACTAAATAGTTATAAAATGATGTTTTTTATTTTAACGATTTAGCATCCATTAACCAATTAAACCTATTAAATTTCTTAAGGTGTTTTACATCACAGTAACCACTGGCAGTTCCTGCAGAATAATGACTACAAATAGAAACATGTTATATAATCAAATTTTAATGCATTAGGGTATTGTTTTCATGGGTTTGTGAGATTATATTATAAGTTCACATTTTATGGACAGAATTAACTTTTATTGACAGTTTTTAGCGAAATTTAAGAGGTTTGGCGTATTTTTGGGAAGGGGGAGACCTTATGACCTTATGAAAATCTTGCCCCCCCCCAATCAGAATGCTGAAATGACGCCTATGGCTCGGTCCGGTGGTGTGTCGGGACCGGCAGTTTTTTAACATAATTTGTCAGGTCAAATGTTGAACCCGACGTCGGGTTGAGCATGTTCGAAAGTGTGTGGATCCCTTTAGAACACTGCCGGTCCCAACACTCCACCCGACCGAGCATCCAACAGACTGTCGAAGGTGTTGGACGAGCCGTCGAGTCCGACATCGGGCCCGACGTCCGTTCGAGCATGTTCGAAAGTGTGTGGACCCCTTTATCCACGTTGAAAATCATTTTCTAAAAAAATATGTTTTAGCGAATTTCGCTATAGGGAATACGCTATTATTTTTTGGAATGGTAGGTAGAAACTTGATTTCGGACAAATGGCCATCTACAAAAACAAAATAGGCTACCAGTAATCAATACACTAAATATTTTGATATTTATTTATCACATTACAACAAATTATATTTTTGACTATATTTACAATATGGTATGTGACTTTTTTTAAACGCACTCCTCCCTTTTTAAAACATAATGATTAATTTAAAATCTTGGAAAATTATTAAGTTTTCTCCAGTTCCTGTTGAGGAGGTTGTGTAGCCTAATATAAACAGATTTGATAAGGCCTTTAGAGTTGGTTACCGGTGTGGTCGCGACGATAGTATTTTCCGGTAAATTACGAGAGACACGAAAGTACCTGATGAACGCAGGAGGGACGGCATGACGTCGACGATGGCGTCGGCGGCACTGACTAGAGCGGAGCGCCGGTCGCCCGCCCACTCCAAATTCCACCCCATGCAGCCCTCTCCCCCCACCCACCACCCCACAACCGCAAAAACGAGATAGCTACGACACAAGTATTCACGGATTCCAATTTTTTATGGAAACATTTTAAGTTTACAGTGGCTAGGCAGTAAAAATCGATTTTTTAAAAGTAAATCACATTTACTAGGAGACCACTTTACTTCGTTATTTGTTGTGCGATCTTTTTACTAGTTAAGAACATTTTTCAAAACATTTTCAATTTGTTGTGTCTTGTTTTCAAATATTCAAACATTTTAAATAGCCACAACTTCCAAAATAGTGCACAGTTTCTACGTCTAATCATAGACCAAAACTTAAGCTGGAATGCACATGTGGATAAATTATTATCAAAATTAAGTTCAAGAATTTATTCACTCTCTAGAATCGCATTCTTTTGAAATAAAGAACAATGAAAAATATATATTTTGCATACATACATTCTCATTTAGCTTATGGCTTACGCCTTTATGGTTCAACCACAAAATCAAATATGAATAGCATACTAAAATTACAAAAAAGGGCTGTAAGAATCATAGCAAAATTGATATATTACGAAACAGCAAAAGACAAATTTAAAGAATTAGGGATTTTAACAGTTTATGGACAATATATTTTAGACCCATCCATAATTGCAAAAAAATATTTAGAAATCTCTGACTTTAAAAGCCACCCATACAATACCAGACATAAAAAATTCATCACTTCAATGCAACATCAATTAACATTTTATGAAAAAAACCTACTTACATAGGACTAAAATTTTTAAAATATTTACCTAATGACATTAAAAATGAAGAAAAAATGCCTAAATTTAAAAGGAAAGTAAAAACCTATCTTATAAAAAAAGCTCTCTATTCTCTGGAGGAATTCTTTTCCACCCACCAATATAAAATAGACTACAAAATTATATTTTTCATTTATGTTTTGTGTATTCTTTGTTCAAAATGTAGATATATATGTAAAATCTAACGCTTTCTTTTCTTAGGTTTAAGTGAAAGTTTAGTTGTACTGTAGTACAAATGACGCCATTCAATGTACATTAATATGTAATTATTAAATAAAGATATTTTGACTTGACTTGACTATGCTATTACCTCATCAGCACATCAGTACGTTACGGAAATAAAAATTAATAAGCATAAAAAACAAACCGGCGACTAGCGGCTAAACGAAGTATTTTAGGACTTATATTTATGCGAACTTTTATGCTTATTTTAAAGTACCGTAGGACTATATAATAACCTCCTGAATTATTTAAACATTTTTAAAATTATGGATAGCGTAATGGTTAATCGTTATTGTACAACATTCCGATTTTCTAAAAAATTCAGGCAAAGGAAATTCGTCAGGAAACGTGACTTTACTTAGTAGGGTAGCTTAAAACAGCCAAGACTGTATGAAATACAAAACATTATTAGTGAGTTTGCATAAAATATTTAAGTAGAACTTTAATACTTGATGATAATTGATGAAAACGTTGGAATAATGTTCTGTAATTTTAAGTAACAATCTTTTCCTCGTGATAATGCAATTGTATATGCAATGGTCAGATTCACCATCCATCAACTACCACAAACGGGATTTTCTACTCAAATCTCAGTTGATTATGGAAAGTTTTTAGATGTTTGCTTATGACATGTGATCCGAGAATTTAAAGGTTTATGTTCGCCCAAATCTAACCACAACAATAAACAAAAATCAAAGAACAAAAACAAATACTCCCGTTTTTTTTTTTTTTTTTTTTTTTTTTTTTTTTTTTGTACAGTGCTGGACTGTGAACTAGAACAAACAGCATGGAACAGTTTTAATTCTAGTTTTGAACAATATTTTTTATCGTACTGTAATCAACGAATAAAATAATTACATAATAAAGCTAGCTTTACACGTGAGAGTTTCTCACTCTCAGAGGTGTTAACCCAACCAGCAAATTTTCCAAGGTAGTTAATCCCAGACAGTTTTCTGCGATTACTATCAACAACTGTCAGAGATTTTTATGAGAGTAACTAACTCTCTGAGAGTGAAAAAACTCTCACCTGTAAACCCAGCTTAATACAACAGGGTCTCATTTTGATAGGAAACAGATCAAAAGTGATCAGTCTCCAACTGATTCTCCAACTAGATTCACCAACTTGAGGGCTTGTAAACTATTTTTAGAGGTTGGTAGTAAACGATTATTTATTATTATTATTTTTTTACTTGTATTATTAAATTTTAACACTTTATCCTAGATTTTTACCCATCCCTCTGGGTTTTAACTGATGAAGCACCAGCACAATGGAAGTTATTAAGATGAAAACCTGGTCACAGTTTATTAACATCGACAGAGGCAAACAATTTGGGGCATATTTGGGCTCTGCAGTTGTTTTGGCTCGGGTGGAGCTCAGGCTTCTCTGCAACCAAGAGGCTACATGGACCCTTGAACAGTTTGTACCAGTCACTGAATGAACAACCAATCCCTGGCCCAGTGTTTTTACAGAACTTTTCACTATATCACTATGTCACTTTCATTAATGAACTTCACATTGTCACGTACGCTTAAGACACACTCATGATTGTTTTGTGCAAATTGATTGTAGATTTTTTCATTGAGGAGTGATTTGTTTTTTACAGTAACTTATACCTCCATCTTCATCTTTTGCAGACAACGTGGGATTGGAACGTCAAATTCACATAAAACATAACAAATGTAACGTACACATAAACATTCTCAAATAAAAGAAATCTTTCTCAAAAATAACAGATTGAAAAAATTGAGTTTTATCCAATTTACTTTCCAACTTAGTTCTACCAGTTAAGTAATGTAACATGCCACTGTTTTCTTTAAGTAATGAACCATTACAGCAACCAGCCGCCAAATGAAGAGGTATAGAGGTTGCAGTCATCAAACAAAGTCATCACAGCGGCCAGGAAGTGGAAGTAAAGCTACCATCAATCATATGAAGACGTAGAGGGCTCATAGTCATCACACATTATGTCACAATCACAGCAACGAGGAAGTAAATTCACCATATATTATATGAAGAGGTAGAGGGGTCGCAGTCATCAAACTGAAGTCACAACCACAGTGACCTTGAAAAAAGCTGCCATCCATCATACACAGAGGTAGAGGGGTCGCAGTCATCAAACTGAAGTCACAACCACAAGCAGCCAGATTATGTTAAGCTGCAATCCACTGGTGGAGGCGGCGGGGAAGGAATTCATCGTTTAAGGGTGCATCAAAATGCTCACAGCGGCCAGGAAGCAGGTAGTGTTGCAATCAGCAGGTGAAGAGGCAGCGTGGTCGTAGTCATTTGGCGCAACACTCACAGCAGACAGGTAGAGAGCAGCAATCTCCTTTTCTATTTTCCTCAAATGTTTCCTCTCACTTCTTTGTAGCTCTCCAGTTTCCTCTCCAGCGCTTCTTTGTCCTAGCCAATCTTATTCCCCAGCGCCTCCTTTGCCACAACCCCAGCCTCTAGGAAGCCGCCTGCGGCAAAGCCGAGGAGGGTTTGGCATCCTGCCCTGCCCGTTTGGAGAACTCCAGGCAAACCATAAGGCTGCCCACCGGCGCGGCGTGAAGGGTGACATGGGGCCCCCCCCATGCTCCCCACCGCCGGACGGACCCCTCCCGAGCAGAAACAGGGCAGCCGCACCCAACCCCAACCCCACCAACAGACGACGACCACGAGGCATGTCTCTAGTTTTCAACGGTTTTGCTGTAGATAAGTACCTTTGTTTTATAAGGTTTGACCCTGAGTTTAGAATTCCCTGGACTTTTTAAAAATTATTCACGCTTTTAGATAGCAAACAGTTAGACAGCTTGATCAACTTTCACCACTTTTCAACTATGAGTTTCTATAGAAACACAATAATCTAATTATTGCAAAACAAAAACATAACTTTATAAACTTAGCTAATTAAAATCACAAAAAATACTCAGTTACAATGACCAGGTTACTACAAAAAAATTTTTTTCATCACACGACATCAATATTACTCTTATTTATTTGTAACATTCGCTGCTATTAATAATTATTCTTGAGCCATAAATAACTACACAAATGGTCAATTGTTTTTACAATTGTGGAAAAATTTAAATTATATAATGTATAAGAGGGACCATTGACAGATTTAGACCATGGAAAATTAAATTCTGTTTTTTTAAGTTTTGAGATAGAAAACCTAGTACCGCTTTAATACACTTTTTATCAGTCTTAATATTTCACTTTTGTGGAAGTCAAGAATAATGTTAAGTTTATATATAATATAGTACAGTAAAATAAGGCCAAAAACAACCGTTTGATCGGCAACTGCTGTGCATCCGTGAAATTTTCAGGAGACCTTCTTTTAAGCTCTAGAAAAAGAGCTTGGGCTTAGAAAAAGATTTGATGAGTCTCCAAAAAAGAAAGTTGTTTTACACCTATAAAATCAATATTCAAAATGACAATTCTTTGGTAATGGGATGAATAATGAAAAAGCTTACTTTTTTTCATTTTACGTGCATTTCACAATTTTATGTTGTGGGGTCAATGCCAATAATTTTTTAGTGGAAAATACTTTATTTTGAACAGTCTTGAATTTTTGGTGGCCATCTTGGATCTGCCATATTGGATAGAAATTATATTTTCTAATGTAAAGATAGTGTACTATAATACATCATTTCAGAGTAGATTTTTACACTGATTACAATGCCGCAATCCGTTTTTGAAAATTATTGTTTGTTTTAAAGATACACTAAAATTAAAATTCTTCCCTATGCATTTCTTAAGGCCGTTTCAAACTTTTAATTTGTTTATTTTTCCCATATATCCTGTTCTAATTGAGATAGGTTGCTGATTTTTGTATAAAATCACTCAATGGATCATTGGTCTTCTTGAGTTTTTGATAATTTAAATTGGCTTGGTTTTGAGGTCGTTTGTACAGGTAGACCAACAATATATTTCAAGAAGATGAATAACTAAATAGTTAGCTAGATGTTTATGTATTTGAGAAAGTGGATTTATATTCTATAATTTAATTATTAATTCAATAATATTTGGGTTCTTAATTGTTAGCTTCCAGTAAGTTCAAGGAAGTGTGCGGAGGAAGTATTTGAGCTTGTTTTATGAGTAGGCTGGAACTGTCATTAGACACTATAACTTGTTTATGCTGACCTATCGGTAGCTCTGGCAGCAGACAGATTCCGGGAGTTGGCCATGTGCTGAGAGGGTGAATGAGTGTATGGGATTGGGGTGTTACAAATTGGGGGTTCTATCAATATTGAAAACTGTTAAAAACTTCTTCAGTTTAAAAGGTTAATATCATTCTAAAAGAATTCCAGTCTGCTTAACCCTAATGGTTATTTTTTGCATTTTAATTTCTTTCAAGTTTGTTTACAGTATGATTATACTGGTTGATGTGTGTCTGTATTTCTGTTTGTTATATCAAATTAATTTCTGTAAATTATATTTGGTTTGTATCTCAACATATCTCTTTCATTTAATGAACTACGTCATGTAATACGGTTCTCAGCCTGGCCAACTGGGGGGCAAGCGTGTGAAATTTACAAATATAAAGAATTGTACATCATTAAAAAAAATAATTAGTTACTATAATTATTATCAAGTCACAAATAACAATTGTTATTATTTTATTATATTTACGGCACATCCGATTTTTAAACTTTAGGAGGCTAAGCTTTGCCACCTACCTGTCAAAGGCCTGATGTTGACTGTAATTGGTAAAGTATTTAAGAGTCATCTTCACCCCTGTGCCTGTAGCCCATTGTTGCGCAGTCGGCAATATTGACCACACGGCTTTTAATGTAAAACATGGTATTTTATTCCGCTGTTTCGGACGCCGTTTTTCAATCAATTTTCTTTAAAGTTGGTAAGTGTTTAGTTGAATAGTCATATTAGACCCCTCATACCTCAAAATTTTGAAAATTTAACAAATATTACTAAGAAAAATCTAGTTACTTTGCGTCATCACAAAGAGTAATAATTATAAAATTTTCAAAATTTCGAGGTATGAGGTACCTAATATAACTATTCAACTAAACACTTACCAATAAGTTTAAAGAAAATCGGTTGAAAAACGGAGGCTGAAACAGGGGAATAAAATACCATGTTTTAGCATAAAAGCCGTATGGGTATGGTTAACATTGTCGACTGCGCAACAATGGGCTACTGGCCCAGGGGTGAAGATGACTCTTAATATGGGAAAATAGAACTACATAAATAGTTTCTGGACATTAAATAATATTTCAACTCACATTCAGTAATCCCTACCTTTTCAGGAAAGTCTGGGTTTTAAAACTCTTTGCCTCCCACATTTCCATTTAGGAATATCTACTTATGCGTTACCATAAACCTGTTATGTTAAATAATAATTATCGGAATTTTTAATCATTTTAAATTACTCAAAAGAGTTAATATCAAATGATGTTAAAAGTAATGACAATAATGAGAATATCTGAGGCAATGTACTTAACAAACCTCATTGTATAGAATAAATGCTGTATTACTGACAAAAATTACAAATGTTCTCAAAATTCTGCTGATTAAAATCAAAAGAGTTTCATTGAATACTCCTCAATATGAGCTTTGAAAACAATCGGTTTTAAAATTATTACACTAAGGAGACGAAAAAAAAAAGAAAAAAAAAACAGTGAAAAACTTTTTCTTTATGACAAGCTCCACCTGAAAATCCCAAGAAGTAAGAAGTGAAGTCTAATCCCACAAACACGGACTGCTGGAATCCTGCCACCGCTTGTGAGATCCTCCGTGGATAAAAATCAGGGAAATAAGAACGGTTTTATGTTCACGTTTAATAACCGGGATGATTTCAAATCTTGATATTAAATAATTAAATGAAGCTAAAGGTCACTGATTTAAACAGAAAGTACATAAAAATCAAAAATAGACAAATTATTGGACAAAGAAATATTAACAAGATGATTTATAAAAATTAATAAGTTGATAGCTATAAAAATAGTACATTAGCTGAAAAAGATAATGTAGTGCACAAAAATAACAACAAAAATTAACAAAACAAAAAAACTGAGGTTTATTAGTCTGTGAAAATGTTTTTAACTACACTTACTTGAAAATAATAACTTATGACTTTCATTTTCTACCAAATCGTAATGGTTAAAACATACATGTAAATTTGAATACTACTGGAACTGGAAAGGTCAAACTGCAGATCACATGGACCTTGGATTTGGAGCGAAGAGCTGTGTCGGTGCACACGGATTAATTTGCATAAAACATTTAAAACATTTTAACTAGTAAGAGTTGATTTATATTTAAATTCTTATTCGGACATTCAATGACATAATAGGATTTCCACAGTAAATTTTAAAACATCCCTGAATATTCTCTGGCAAAACTCGTGATATTTAATAATAATTAACGGTGAAATTTAAAATATTAAAAATGTTATGTTTCAAATGTCAAATATTAAACTAATTTAGTAAAGTTATTAATATTGAAGAATGACCTCTGTAGCAGACCTGCATGCTTAGTGAATTTCCTAGAGAGTACACCATAGGAGTGAGAACTTGGGTTTGCCACCACATGGGTATTGCAAGCAAATATAATTTACACCCTTCCTTCGTAATGAATGTACATACCAAGTTTGGTCAAACTTTGTCAATGAATTAGTAAGAATGAATCGAAGTAAGATAAAGGGTTTTGTTGATTTCTCAAAAAATAACATGGGAAACAAATTTTTGGATTTTTCCATAGCCATTTAACCTTTTTTGGCTCTTTTGAATGGTTTAATTAAGTTAAAATTGTTGATTTTTTAAATTGAGGTAAAAAAACAATAACCCTTTTTTTACCCTTTCAAAACTCTATACATTAATATTGTTCAATCATTCTGGTTAGCAAACTTGATCACTCCTATACCAAAGTTCATCAATTAATTGTAGAAATATATCCCACCTCTCCCAAGTTAATATTTTAATTTGACTCTGTGATAATATAAATGAATCCCTATTTCCACCCCGGAATCCACTATTTCCTAGCCCTAGATTCCTATTTCCACCCCGGAATCCACTATTTCCTAGCCCTAGATTCCTATTTCCAGGCCCGGATTATCAACTAGGCCAACCTAGGCCATGGCCTAGGGCGTCAGCCAGAGGGGGGCGTCAAACGGCCCCAAGCCCAAATATATATTTTTAATAAGTTGGTAAAAAATATTTATCTATATATATATATATATATATATATATATATATATATTTTTTTTTTTAATAACAAGGTTAAATATTATATTTGACCAAAGAGAAAGAAGAATGCTCTCTATCTATAAACTACAGAACATGAATAGAATTATATAGTTTTTCAGCTCCTTTTGCGTATTGCTGGGTCGGTGGCCGGAGATAAAGAATACACTAGAAATTCCACATCACAGGCTGGCGGTCACTGGCGACTCTTTAAAAATTTACTTTTGGGGTAATTTTGGCCTTTGGCCTAGGGAGTCAAAAATTGTTAATCCGGGCCTGCCTATTTCTCTTGGTCATGGCTAGGCTCATTTCACTGATTCTTTTGTTGTGTTTATTGTCAGGAGAAGGTTCTTATGAAAGAAAAATTAAATTTCTCCAAAGGGCTCCCTCGCACATGTCTTCAAAGTTACCATGTTATTCCTATCAAAGCAACATTTTTCTACTAGAACATAATATGATGACATTTAGGAGTATTAATTATACAAGCAGCTGTTCACATTTAAAGTATTGAGGGGAGGTCGGTAATAACAACTAGAGGATATTATAGACTTGCGGCAATTGAGGGTAGCGAACGAGCTACACCTAATGGCGAATGAGTGGAGCAAACAAGCTAAACCTGACGGCGAGTGAGTGCAGCCAAAGAGCTGAACCTGATGAAAAGTGCGCAGTGCGAGCTAACTCACCTGATGGGCAAAAACTTCCTCTGGTTGGCAGTGCAAAGCATGCCGGGTAAACTAGTATCAAGATAAAAATAATTAAAGAAAAAGATTAAATTAATATATGAAATAAATGTTTATGAAATATGGGTACCAATAAAGTTAAATTATAAGTTTGTTTCAGAAAAATCTAACATTTCCCTTATATTTTAAATTGCTTCGATCAAGTTCACGGATTAGTTTACACTTTTTTGGGTACAGTAAGAAAATATATAAAAACAATAAAGAAGTAAGAGAAATACTGAATTAAACAAGTGTAGGTCGAAGAAAGAAAAGATTTAAGTTCGGGAAGGAAATCCCTGGCTAGCAGAGGGATAATTGAATCTAAACTTGACCGTAGAATCTTACAGATACATCAAAATGTGCTCGCCACCTTTTATTTAATTGTAAGTTATTTCACAATATTATTTTCTCTTTAAACTAAAAAGACGCAGTTACAATTTTAAGTTTTTAATTAAAATACTAAGTAGTATAATACCAAAATAATTTTTTTCTCTTTCATAGGCGGTATTATATAGATATGGTTCTCTTTACTATGGTAAATAACAAGAAAATAATTTGATGAGGGTAAATGCATTGTTACCTAATCTACCTGATAAATACAGGATGTTTGGTAGTCAGTATAAAAAAATTTAAGGGGTTTTATGGATGTAAAGTGCAATAAGAATACACAATTTTGGTAATTACATCTCACTCCACCCTCCAGTAACAGTCATTTTTCAATAAATTTTAATTTCTCAACATTGTCCATCAAAGTCTTGTTTTTCACACCCATTACCAAACTTACTGACACTTCAATGAAATTTTTAGGCAATACAAAAAAATTCCTAATAGAATAATGTAAATTCAGTTTTTGCAGAATAACTCCTCTTAAAGCCTTGTTAAATCTACTTGAAAACATATTTTTGAAAATTAAGAAAAAAGGCAATAGAACGTAGTGATGAAATTTTTTTTATGCTTCAGGCTACTACTTTAAAATGATGTGTTATAAGTGATCTTTCCTATTTGCCTAATGGGTGGGAATTGGCGTTAAACATAATTATTGACCGGTATTTTTATGAAATAATTAGCATTATTGGAAATTATCACACAATATAGGAGTCAGTCTAAAATCTTAAATATAAGCATAGGTTGATGTGTACATCAAATTAAAGGCCTTGTTTGACATAGTCTAATGCCGCAAACTGCACTTCATATAGTTCACCGAGTCGGCAATAAAGTTTTCCATTAAAATCATAAAAAACGGCAAAAACTTAATGCGATATCTTCAGATATGTTCGACCTTTCAGGATGTAAATTGTAACATCTCTAAATTTTAAGGCGTTCAATGTTTTGTATGATGTGAGAAAAACCAACAAAATTTTCCTTAAAATTTCATTGGGGTCGACACTTGAATGAAGTTTGAAGAAGGTTCTATTAATATAGGTATTTCCTGAAAAAGAGGTAAATAATTATGTTTATCTTTTAAAAATTATGCTTTATTTTTCTCTGGTTTTCGGGGGCAAAACAAAAATTTTTTAACATGGGATGTGGCTAATTATTTGGTTCTGTATACACTGTAACTTACTAGGTAATCAATATTATTGTTTTTTAATTGAATTTTATATAAGAGTTTAATACCTGCCAAATAACAAGTGTGGGTTTCACAGCTGAAATTTTTAGAAAAAAAAAAATTTAGGCTGTGTTAGCTCTATGAGGAGAGATCTAATTTTCATTTTAGGGCCGGTTTCTGAGTCCAGGGTTATCTCTATTCTCGGACTAAAATCCAGTATAAACCAGTTTTTAGTCTAGGACTAAAGAAATTGGGTTTCGGAGCTCAAGGATACCTAAACTCTAGGAATATCGCTAACCCGAGAGTTAACTCGGGAGGGATATTCCCGGACTTACTCTCGCGGTTTTCCGAGTCAGGTGTTATTTAATCCTCAAGTTAAGTTTTATTCTTTTGAATATTGAATTTTTTAAAATTTAACCCACAACTGCTTAGTCGAGGACTATCTTTTGGCTAAGTCAAGGAATATCTTTGAGCATTTTTAATCCTGGCGAAGGGTAGGGTTAAGTAGAGGAATATCTTTTTCAGTAGGCGCTGTAACCTGAGATTAGTGATGAGATTCACTCAATACTAGGTTCGCAGTTAGACATTTAGGTTATGGTTGTTTTTAGATTAATGTGATGGAATGCCTCGATTATTGAGACTACCCCAGATATGCGCCTCCACCCCTTCAACTGAGACTTGTGTACGAGCTGTAAACCCATTTTACGACACAAAGTAACGAACAATTTAAACCCCGTTTAAGGTTAAGAAAGTGTTCATGAACTTGCGAGACGGATTGCCCCAAGGCCTTCTGAAAATGATCGCAGGGCTCCCCATGACACATATCAAAAGCGTCTGCTTGCAAAATTGTACATCGGGAAGGATTGTATATTTAAATGGAAATAAAAAAAATTAAGGCATAAAAGTTTTATACAGGCTACTATTCTACAAAAAAAATATTTTTTTATCAAAATGGGTTCCTCGGTGTTCTAGGTATAGTTGACGGGATCAACGCTACTACGGACAAAAAGTAGTTTTTTTTACATAATATTATAAACATGTTCCTATTTTTTAATTTAATTTTCATCAAATAAAATCACAACATCGTCTAAATAAGCAAGTTATTTAATGCACATTTTTTACCAGTATATGGTGAAATATGTTTGAAAAGATCCTTTTTTTATGAAGTGTCAGTAAAAATTTTCAATTCCAAAGACATTCAGTCAATCTCAATAATCAATCATTTGTTTCTATGTCACTGAAAAAAAAATATATCACACTGATACTTTATTAATAAACTAAAACAGTTTCCTTCTATTCTTCAGTTCTTTCTCTACATTTTCCTCACATTCTACTTGTGCCATAGTTAAATAAATTTAATCAAAGGAGGTTATTGAACATAATGTCACGCAGAATCTTCATACACACATACACAGAGAGCACACCACCAAGACAGAACGTTGCGTTGTCAACTGATAAGGAACGAGGCGGGGGCTGTGGCCAAAAACATAAACAAAATCCTTTGACAGAGTGTCGTCTGTAGGCTGTACACCGTGAATGCCACTACTCAAAATAGAGAATTCCCAGCAATTCCCTCTTAACCCATGGCATAAGTTAAAGAATAAAGATATTCTCGGACTACGCTAATCCGTGAGTTAAGTAAGTGTTGTGAGAATAAAACTATTAAACCTTTTTAAAACTAAGGCTTTCTTCTAGTTAAATCCAACATTACAAGAAAACAAAGAAAACAATAATAATCTGAGATAACACAGTCAGCTGTTAATAAATGAAATAATCAGTATGATTCATCACATTCTCCCCCGGTTGAAATTTGTTTCATAGTCGCTTAAATAGTGAGGAGGTCTTCTGTTTCTGATGGGCCTTGTGTGAGTTATTGAATCCAGTTCATTCCTGTTGAGTTGGTTATGGGTCATTGATTTAGATTCAGCGGGTGATTCATTTTCATTTATATCTGAGCTGGACTCATCTCTTGTGTCTTGATTCGAGAAAGTGGTGCCTTCGTTTTGCAAGGTCTCATTAGCAGAAGGAGTAGATGCTGGATGTAAGTCATCATGGTCGGTAATCGGCTTATGTAAAAGTTGTCCAGTGTTAGGCACAGATTTATCATTATTTTGCAGAAGCCTCAGATCACCTCGTGGTGCCAAATGTTTCAAAGATACTGTTGATTCTTGTCCGTATTTATTTCGAACAAGAGCATACTGAGGATTGGCCTCAATTACTTCCACTTCTTCAACCTTTTCTCCATACTTGCTGGATATATTATGGCATTTCAGAAGAGCAGGTCCAGGAAAAGATAACCAGCTGGGTAAAGCAGTTCCGTTGGACGATCTTCTTGGATGGATTAGGAAACGCTCATGAGGCGTCACATTGGTAGCCGTACACAGTAAGGATCTGACAGCATGTAAGGCTTCATCCAGTACGCTCTCCCACTGTGTTGTCTTCAGGTTTCTCGATTTCAATGCTAGCAAAATAGTTTTCCATATGGTTCCGTTATATCGTTCAACTTGGCCATTACCTTCTGGATTATACGGCGTAGTTCTACTGGTAGCGATACCGCGAGTATGCAAGAAGGAAACAAGCTCTCGAGATAAGAACGACGACCCTCTATCAGAATGTATAAAGCTTGGTGTGCCAAAAATTGAAAACAAATGACAGAGACATTTAATAACTGAAGAGGAACTTGTGTTTTTACAGGGGTACCCAAATGGGAATCGGGAATATTCGTCAATTATCGTAAGTAAATAATGATTACCTGTACTGGATGGAATAGGACCTTTGTAGTCAATGTTCAAACGCTCGAATGGCATTGTAGCTTTTATCAGATGTTGGTTGGCAGGTTTGTAAAAACGTGGTTTGATCTCTGCACATATTGGACAGGACGAAGTCATTTTCTTGACATCTTGAAGAGAGTATGGGAGATTTTTACTCCGGATCCAATGAAACATCCGTGTCACTCCAGGATGACTGAGAGCTTGATGTAACTCAAATAAGTTGTTGTTAGTTGTAGAAGCACTTATTCTTGAAAGAGTATCAGCTACTACATTTTCATTTCCTGGCCGGTACGTAATATCAAAACTGTAACATGACATTTCTAATCGCCATCGCAATATCTTATCGTTCTTTATTTTACTTGAATGTTTCATGTCAAAAATGAACGAAAGTGCTTGTTGGTCAGTTATTAATCTGAAATGTTGACCTATAAGTTGTTGTTGTTGTTGTTGTTGTTGATCCCAGGACAACTTTAAAACTGGTTTATACTAGTTGCGAAGTTGACATTGGGTACAGCAAACGAAGTTGTCATAACACTGTGGTAAGTCTTTTGGCTGTCCACTATGACAATTTCCCTTCCTTCATAATCCATTCATGTTCAAGACAGTGGGGGGTCAATGCGAACTGCATGTAAGCCCCTAGCTGGAACATATGTAGACAGCAGGGGGTGAGGAGAAATGCTATGGGCATCGAAACCCCTAGCTGGAACATATGTTCAAGACAGCAGGGGGTGAGGAATGCGACGGGCATAGAAACCCCTAACTTGAACATGAGTGGACAGTCCCGTGTCTCACCCTTTCTCTTCCTTCAATATCCCATCCTTCCGGGGGCTTGCGCAAAATGCCCATTAGAGGCAGACCTCTAATGGGCATTTTGCCCATTGGGCCGTTTCTAAGGAAACGGCCGGGGTCTCCTTATCCACCAATAACAACAACAACGACCTATAAGAAAGTGTTTCCACGTTCGCAGTGCTTCGACAATGGCACACGCCTCTTTTTCTATGGCTGAGTGTCTTCTTTCACATTCAGAGAGACTTCTTGAGAAGAAAGCAACAGGACGTCCATCTTGACTTAGAGTAGCAGCAATTGCAAATTCCGATGCATCGGTTTCCACCAATAGTGGGCTGTCAGGATCAATAGTAGTTAACAGGGAGTTAGCAATGTCCTCCTTCAACTTTTCAAATGCATCCCTAGCTGGCTGGGGTAGTGGGAAGGTATGACAGCTTACCAAATGTTGTATCTTGTCTGAAAACTTTGGTATCCACTTTAAATAGTGTGCAAACATACCAACGATGCGTTTCAAAGCGGTTGCGTTTTTGGGAAGGGGCAACTCTAACAGAGGTTTCAGTCTCTCTGGGTCCGGTCTCATAGTTTTATTACATATCAAATAACCCAAAAGTCGAATTGAACTCAGGGAAAACTTGCACTTGTTATTATTTAAAGTCAGGTTGTATTTCTGAGCTACATCAAGGAATTGCTTTAAATGTACAAAGGTAAATCGTGATTTAAATCGTGAATTGATTTAAAGGTAAATCGTGTTCGGTTTGAGTGTTTCCACATACAGTTATGTCATCAAGATAGGCGTACACTCCTTCAAGGTTTTCTTTAGATATTATCGAATCTATTACCCGTTGAAAACAAGCGACGCCGTTTGTGACTCCGAAAGGAATCCTTACAAACTGATATAGTTTACTGTTTGCCTCAAAGGCTGTATATGGTCTTTTCTCTACAGAAATAGGTATTTGATGGTAAGCTGATTTTAAATCAATAGTGCTAAAAACAGTGTACTTTGCGACTTTGCTAACTATATCATCAATTCTAGGCAGAGGGTAGGCGTCAAGAATAGTGAATTTATTGATTGTTTGTGAATAATCAATGACTAGGCGTTTCTTGTGATTTTCATTTTGATGACTAAAGGCTGTGCTCGCCAGGGAGAGTTGCTTTCTTCAATAATACCTTCAGAAAGCATTGTTTGTACTTCATTAGCAATGAAATGTGAGTCTTGTTCTGAAAATCTACGACTTTTAGTAGCAATAGGTTTTATATTTGGGGCTAGATTTCCAAACAGTTTAGGAGATTCAACTTTGGATGGTATTAAACTACATATAGAAAGAGGTGGCCTGGGTCCTCCAAAAGATACATCCACGTGAGAATGATATTTCATTAGATCATGACCTAACAATACATCTGCGCATAACTGAGGTAGAATTGTTAATTTAAAAAAATTGTATATGTGACCCTGTATATTCAAATCTACTAATACGTAGACTAGTGATTTAGAAGTGAGAGATGTGGTTGCCATACAGACTCTACCTCCACCAGGGAACACTTTGATATTATGTTTTAAAACATAATCGTAGTTAATATAACTATCAGAACTACCAGTATCGATCAATGAGTTGGTATTTTTGGTATTTATTTTGACTAAAACAACAGCTTTTGATAGACTAGCTGGAGGTGCAGCAATTATACTGGCTGATGTAGAATCTGTTGAAGACTCAAGAAAAGCAGATACTGGTTTTTTTAGTGATGTCATGCTCTTATTAGATTTAGACATACAGACCTTTGAAAAATGTCCTTTTTTGTTGCAACTGCGACAAGTTGTATCTCTAGCGGGACAAATGGATCTAGAGTGACGACTGTTTCCACAAAAGTAACACCTTGACTGGTCTGCTCGACTGGCTGCTACAACCGTAGATTGTTTTTCCGTGTCTTGAGAATCTTCATTTTTCTCTTTTACGTCAGGAATTGTATTAACTTCACCAAATGTAGAGAATCTTCCAGTGTTGTATTCCTCGGCATTCTTTTGGGCCATTTCAAGCGCTAGAGATTGATCGACAGCTTCTTGGAGTTCTAAATTTCTGTTTTCTAAAAGTATTTGTCTTATGGAAGGAGACAACAAACCATTGATGAAAGCATCTCTTATATAATCATTTAGATTTTGCTCAGCAGTTACATTTTTAAATTCGCAGTCCTTGCTTAATGATTTAAAAGCTTGGACATACTGTTGAATTGTTTTGTCTACTTTCTGTTTTCGGGTTGCTAGCTTATGTCTGGCAAAAATAATGTTCTGTGGCTTAGAATAAACTTCATTCAGGATTCTAATTGCTTCTTCGTACGTTGAGCACTCTCCGATAAGTTCATAGGCTGTATAAGATATGCAATTGATTAAAACCTTCAGAACATCTTCATCTGAAACTTTCGTTACATCAATAAAGTTTTCAAACATTTCAAGCCAATGATTCCATTCTTTTTTAGCAGTTGGAGAGTCTGGGTCTATGTCGAGTTTCTGAGGTTTAATTAGCTTTTCCATTTTATTATTTAACTAGAATAAATTGTTGTGAAAATAAAACTATTAAACCTTTTTAAAACTAAGGCTTTATTCTAGTTAAATCCAACATTACAAGAAAACAATAATAATCTGAGATAACACAGTCAGCTGTTAATAAATGAAATAATCAGTATGATTCATCACAGTAAGATATCCCCGATCTCCGAAACACGATTATTTAATATTTTTAACCCACCAATTATCTTATTCCATGGATTAACTAACTCCAGGATTAACTATCCCCGGACTCGGAAACCGGCCCTAGTGTTTATCTTTTTACACATACTGACTCAGGTTCTCTGCACCACAGAATTTATTTTCTTATTCTTAAAACCTGGTGGCTGGCTAAATTAGCCATACGATATATATATATATATATATATATATATATATATATATACAGCTGAAATTGAGTCAATTTATTTTTATTTTTTGTGTTTAACTTGAGTTTGTTGCCATGATCTCCAAGATTAACTGAAACAGTTTGTTACCTACTTTTGACTATCATTGGTATTTTCAGAGCCAATCACTTGAAGCAAACTCAGAGTGAAAGCTCAGAAACATAACAATAACTCAGTCACATCAACATTCAATGACATTCTGTTGTATTCGTGTGAGGAAAAGTCTCTTCATCTGTGATCAATACGTCAGCACAACATGCGATGTTGGAGATCCCCAAACTAAATTAGCCTATGTCAGAAGTGCCTCCTTAACTGGTATTCTGATGGAATTCTTTTTTTAAAGTCTTCCATACATTAAAAAATAAGAATTTACAATTTATTAATTATACCCTACCCAAAACTGTCTAAAGGGGGAGGGGGTAAACCCCCCCCCAGATTTTCTGGATAATGCAAAATTATTTTTAATATTTAGTACAAATCCTACACTCTATTGCGAGTTAAATACATTTATATGCACACACAGACATCAAAAACAAGGATTTTCTTCAAACTTTGCAAAAAAACTTATTTTTGGGATGAAAATAACATGTATGTAAGTTTATGATAGTTGTTTTCTTTTATCTTTACATGTTAACTATATAAAATTTATGTATTTTACATTGACGCTTTCTTGTACATTGTTATGTATGTCTGAATAAAGATATATTTGAATTTGAATTTGAATTTGAATTTGTACACAGGCCTCTATGCTAGGAAAAATCTCATTTCGTTGTAATCTTGAATTTAAACTCTTAAAATTTTAACATTGGCCTTATGGATTAAAAAATAATAATAATAATAATATAGTAGTTTTCATCACTAGGAGCAAAAGTGGGTCTTTTTGGTGCGCAATCGTGTTTTTAAAAACGATTAAGCATCAAAAAGACACTTTCGCTACGAGTGATGAACAACGTTTTTTATCATGATGAGAAATTAGACTTTTAATTGTTAAAAATATTAAGTATAAAGTTGTAGTTTTGAGGTTATATTTACAAAGTAAGTATTATGCAGTGTTTACATTTCTGTTATTTGCAAACAATGCTCTTTATAACGTATGAATTTCAAAATTCTGCTTCTCAACATTAAATCAATATACTTAGCAAACAACTGACTTTTCAGTACTAGGACTTAAAAAATTCTCCAGATGATTTTTCAGTCCTAGGACAAAAAAGAATCGGTTTTGGTACTATTAAAAGAGCAAAAACCAGGCTGATTTCGTGCAGAATGATAAAAATCTTTTTATTGCTATTACACCAATGAGTAAGTTGCAAGCAATGTTAACGATACAATAATTTTGATATGACAACTTAAATTAAAATATTTTTAATATATATAAATTTATGTGTAACCTAGTTTAATTCAATAACTATGAAATACCCGCTATATAGTTCAACCTAGTTTAAAATGAAATTTTGTTTATGTATTTTGGCAATGATCCATAAATTCATCAACACGTTCAACAAGGCGTTCTCAACTAAAAACATTTTAAATTTATTTTTAAATGATCTTAAGTTTTGCTCATTTATTCTGCCGTGCTAAGCACAAAGAGGGTATCTGCAATTTTTGGCTATATTGAGATATTGATACCTAGTAAATCAGCATGATTTTATCTACTTCTTACTAAGGTATTTTGGCCGTAACAACCAATAGTTTCCTTTAAAATGCTATTTATTAGTTGGTCGTATCTGCTCAAATGGCATGTTTTACTAGAGGATTTTAGAAGTAACTAACATTCACTAAGTATTAAAAGTCGTATCTGCTGTAGATACGACTTTTTTCCTTAGTAATATGTATATACGGCATGTATATTTTGGTAAAGTAACAAAAAATTAAAGTAACAAAAGTAATTATATATCTATATATTAATAGGCAAGCATGTTTCATTTCCTCCTTTTTTCTCAGCTCGTGTGCATCGTAGGATAAATCCGCGCATAACGTTAGAAAGGTATAGTCCTGTAGATGAGCAGAATCACATTCTAATTCACATCGGACTCCAGGGCTATGCCCCACAGGATTTCAAAATTTTAATGTTAATCTTAAGGAGAAAGGAGAATTGAATGAATCATAAGACAGCTGTTGTAAAAACAATTGCTCGAAAATAAGAAAGCACAGATGTTTTAGTTCTAAAATGTTTTAAGCTTCTTGGGTCCAGATCAACTGTAATTTTGTTCGAATTTCGATCAGGAGGCGATCTCTAGTTTATATAATTTAATATAAATAAATCATTCTTAGTGTTTAGAGGGGTTTGCGAATAATTAAAAATAAAATGAAGGACCGTGCGGAATAAAGTAAAAACATTGAGGTTTCATGATAGAAGTGTATTTTTCTAAGTAACAATAAAAATATAAACAAACAGTTATTCATTTGATAAACATGTGAAATTAAATCATGTGTTAGTTAATTACAGGTCAAGAGAAGAAATACTAAACATACCGCCCCCCTTGAAGCGGCATAGCTTCAATCAATGGGTAACGGAAATAACTTGACAACAGGTCGGGTGATTGTTCCTGAGGCAGTCTTGACCTGGGCAACTCTCACTATTCCATCTGTGCCGGAGTTGACAGCAACAATACGTCCAAGAGGGCATTCCAGAGGAGGAGAGGGCGCATGAATTAGAACTAAATCTCCAACTTTGAGGTTATCTTGATGGACATTCCATTTCATTCGTTGTTGTAAAGTGTAAAGATATTCTTTACTCCATCGACGCTAAATATGTTGATGGTATTGTTGAATGAGTTTCCAGTGCTTGATGCGATTTGGTGAAGTAGCTGTCAGATCCATTTCAGGTAATAGAACAATGGGTCCACCAACCAGAAAGTGCCCTGGAGTTAAAGCTGATAAATCTGATGGATCGTTGGAAAGTGGGGTTAAGGGCCGAGAGTTCAGCATAGCTTCGACTCGAGTTGTGAGGGTGATAAATTCTGGAAGTGTTGGAATATTATTTCCTAACACGCGGGATAGATGATATTTTGCACTTTTAATGGCACTTTCCCAAATTCCACCTTGATGGGGTGCAGCTGGAGGGTTGAAATGGAACTTGATGTTATGACTTGAGGCAAAGTTGTGGATTTGTTCTGATGATTGTGGGGAAGCTGTAATAGACTTAATGATTCTTCGCAGTTCAGAACTTGCTCCAACAAAGTTTGTTCCGCAGTCGGAGTAAATATCTTTGCAGACTCCACGACGGGAAATAAATCGTGTCAAGCAAGCAAGAAATGAGTCACTTGTGAGGTCAGTAGATATTTCGATATGAACCGCTTTAGTAACCATGCATATGAACAAGCATATGTACACTTTAACTTGTTTCATAAATCGCATATTGGCCATCTTGACGGTGAAAGGTCCGCCGTAATCTAAACCCGTTGACAAGAAGGGTTTGGCAGGGACAACTCGAGAAGAGGGAAGTTCCCCCATTAACGGAGCTTGATTTGTGGGTCGGTGCTTGAAACATGTTATGCACTTGTGAAGTCGTGAACGTATGATGCTTCGAGCGCTCATAATCCAGACATGTTGGTGAATAAGGGATTGTACAAGTTGAGGTCCTGCGTGCAGATAATGAATATGAAAGTAGTCAATGAGAATATGTGTTACATTGTGGTTTTTCGGAAGTAAGATTGGGTGTTTGGCATCAAACGAAAGGTTAGTGAATTTCAATCTTCCTCCCACACGGATTAGACCATGATCATCAATAAACGGATTTAGCTTTGAAAAGCGTACACTGCAATGCTTATTTTGTGTGATTGATGAAAGCTCTTCTGTGAACACTTCCTTCTGAACACAGAAAAAGATTTTCAAACGTGCGTCTCGAAGCTCTTCTGTAGTGATGAAACCTGTGAGGTGATCATGTGATCTGCAGTTGCGAATGAAGCGCAACACTAGAGTCATTATTCTAAGAAGTTTAGTCCAAGAGGAGTATTTGCTCAAAACTGGCCATTTTTCAACAGTATTAATCGTGAGTACAGGCAATGGAGTTGATTTTACTTCCATTGTAGAATCAAGAGGTAGAGGATTGAAGTCCAGTTCAGGCCAATCACTTGAAGATGAGCGTAACCAAGCAGGGCCATTCCACCATAACGAATGATGCGTTAACTCTGAAACTAGCAGACCCCTTGATGCACAGTCTGCAGGGTTATCAGAAGAAGATACATGTCTCCACGATTCAATGGAAGTGAGCTCTTGAGTTTGAGCAACGCGGTTTGCTACATATGTTTTTAACTGGTAGGAAGGAGTATGTAACCAAGTTAAGACAATTGTAGAATCACACCACAAATAGGTATTTTCATCAGATATTATGTCTGAAAATAGGTTTCGGCAGTAGGCTACAAGTTTAGCTAATAAATGAGCTGCGCAGAGTTCGAGTCTTGGTAGAGTTACTCTTTTCAGAGGGGCTACTTTACTTTTGGCAATGATGAAATTTACACTAACATCCTGATCATCTTCTTGGTTACGGAAGTAAAGGACCGCTGCATACCCTGATTCTGAAGCGTCGCAAAAGCCATGAAGCTGAATGATGCCTGAAGCGGGAAAGTGTAATGAGCGAGGAATCGAGACGTTTGTAATACTTTGAACGTCAGAAAGTATTTGTTCCCAATTGAAGGTCATGTCAGGAGGAAGTGGTTCATCCCAGTTGTTTCCTTGTGTCCATAAAAGTTGCATGAAACGTTTAAACAATAAAATGAAAGGAGTGAGGAAGCCACAAGGATCGTAAAGTTTTGCTATAGTGCTCAGAACTGATCGTTTAGTTACAGGTACGTTAGTGGGAAATTGCAAATTATAAGAGAAGGCATCACTAGTAGGAGACCATTGAAGGCCAAGTACACTAAACTGTGGAGTTTGAGATTCTTTCAGAAATTTAGGAATCTCCAAATAGTTTTCTGGCAAGTCACAAAGCAATTTAGGAGAGTTTGATATCCATTTTCGGAGTTCAAATCCACCTCTTTTAAGCAAAGAGATGAGTTGCGTTTGCAATTGAAGGGCTTCAGTCTCTGAGTTGGCTCCAGTTATTATGTCATCGACATAGGTTTGATTCATCAAAACATTTGCAGCATCAAGGAAATTTTGACCTTCATCTTCCGCAAGCTGATGAAGTGTACGAATAGCTAAGTATGGAGAACTATTCACACCGTAAGTTACAGTGTTAAGTTCAAAGATTGACAATGGATGATTTGGGTGGTCTCGCCATAGAATCAATTGCATCTTTCGATCATCAGGGTGGATCAGTATTTGACGGTACATTTGCTTAATGTCGCAACAAAAAACAACATTATGCTTTCGAAATTGCAAGATAATATCACAAATGTTAGTTTGCAACTTTCTCCCTGTCATCAGAATATCGTTTAATGATATCCCAGTATTCGTTTTACAACTAGCATCGAATACTGTCCTTAGCTTAGTGGTACTACTATTGTCCTTGATGATACCGTGATGAGGTAAGAAATAGTGAGTTTGTGGTATACTATTATTATCACACAATGACATATGTCCTAATTCGAGGTACTCGTCCATGAATTCATGGTAGAGTTGAGAGAATCTAGGGTTGGAAACGAATTTTCGTTCCATAGCGTTGAGTCGAATTTCAGCTGCGTGTTTGGAGGAACCGAGAATTGGGTGTTCATGTTTAAAAGGTAGGCGTACTACATAGCGTCCGTCTTTGTCACGAGTGTGTGTTTCAGCAAAATGTTTGTCACACAACTCTTCGTCACGACTTTTCCTAGAAGCGATTGGTGGTTCTTCTTGAACCCAAAATTTTTGAAGTGAATCATGTAAATTCGAGTCACTAATGGCATGCATGCAGAGATTATGATTAGAGATTGGAGGATCAGCGAGCGATGAAAACGAACTTAAGTTATGTTTCACTGGAGCAGACCCCATGACCACGTAGCCGAAATGGGTGCCTATGAGATGAGGCATCTGTGGGCCAAGGGAATGTTGTTCATGAGTGAGTACATGAGGGTATAATGCAGCACCTAGAACAATGTCGATACGTCCAGGTTCATGGAACGATGGATCTGCAAGTGCGTAAGATTGTGCCTGTTTTAATACATCAATAGAAACGGGCACTCGAGGGAGATTGGCTGTTAATTTATTCAATATTAACATTGGATGTTGAGAGGCGATTGTCATTCCAGACAATGTTTCGATATCAACACATGTCTGGCCGTTAGTGCGAGCGGTTGACTGCTGAATACCTGATAGTTGGATACTGGATTTTGATCGACGGGCTCCTAATATATTGGCTGCATGTTCTGACATGAGATCACACATACTTCCTGAGTCCAATAATGCTCGAAAAACATGAGAATTTCCTTCAGTAGTCTTGAGTTTTACCAGGAGGGTACCAAGAAGAACTGTATATTGAAGTGGAAGAGTCGAGGAATGTGGTTGAGAGGTAAGAGTTACAGGGGTTGATTCAGTTTTCTGAGCTACATTCTCAGAAGGTGCGGTTTGAGAGCATGAAGATGTGGTTTGGGGGCATTTATTCATTGAAGAGTTGTTATGAGATGCGGGTTGGAAATGAAGCATGGTATGGTGACGTTTATGGCACAGTTTACAAGAGGATTGTGACTTGCATTCTTTCAGAGTGTGGTTACCAAGACAGGAAACACAATGATTATGTTCTTTGACAGCATTAAAGCGTTCATTAGGTGTTTTAGATTGAAACACAGGACATGCGTAAATTTTGTGATCAGATTTATTACAAACAAAGCATTGAACTACTGGTTTATTACCTGAACTTCGTAGTGATGGACGCTGGCAAGGCTGTGACAGTGGCATGGTCACATTTTTCCTTGGAACAAATCCTGAAAAATTATTAGGCTTCGCATGGTTACTCACTTGTTGATCAGGAACAACACTGATTTGCATTGCATCCTCTAAGTAGTTACATTCATTGGTAAGAAACTCAATGATCTCTTGGGATGTCGGTAAAGTATGGTTTGAATTAATTTTAGAGTCTCGACATGTTTCCCTAAAAGATTCTAGTTTGTGACGAAGCTCTATGTCCATTTTTCTCAAAAGTAATGCCACCAGCAAAAGGTTTGAATCCTGAACATTATGTCCTAAAGCTGTAAGAGCTTGAGTATTCTCATTAAATAAGTTCACAAAATGTCGTACCCCTTGTATATTCGACTTTGAAATGTTAGGTAAGTCTAACAATTTATTCAAATGGAGGATTTGCAGACGTCTGTCATTTTGGTAACGATTACGCAACAATTCATAAGCTACAGTGTAGTTTTCTGATGTTATACTTAGACTACGTATGACATTCAGTGCTTCACCTTCCAAAGAACCTAGTAAGTACTGGAAACGTGTGACATTAGAAAGAGATTCATTATTGTGAATGGTCACATCGTATAAATTAATGAAAGAGAGCCAGTTTGATAAGTCTCCCGAAAACTTAGGAAGGTTTATCTTCGGTAGTCTGACTTGAGAACAGTTTTGAGAGGAAGAAGAAATATTAGTGTTACTTTCATTTTGAAAACCTGGAGAATGAAGAGGTTGTAACAGAGACTGAATGTGACCCACTATAAACATATATGATTCATTTATTTCTTCCTCGTCATTAATTATTGAATCAAAATCAATATTTTCAGACGTAAGGCTAGTTACCAATTTAATGTTGGCGTCGAAGTCTTCTTTCTTCTTATCCACTTCTTTGAGGCACGTCGATAATGTCTGTAGTTGGGCTGACGAAGGAGGATCCACTTGGGTTTCAATAGTTTTTATAGTCTTTTGTATGGATTTGTAACGACTTTTAATGAGTTTCACGGAACGTTCATAAGTCTCTATTGAGAACACACTTTCACGTGGAGGAGCCATTTATGATAATGAGAAAAGGTATGTCAAATAAAACAGATGAAAAAAGTATATAAAAAATAAAAATTGGAAATGATAAATTATTAGGACTGTAAACAAAGTATAGTTGGATCAATCCGGTTCGAATCTGACCATGTTTAGAGGGGTTTGCGAATAATTAAAAATAAAATGAAGGACCGTGCGGAATAAAGTAAAAACATTGAGGTTTCATGATAGAAGTGTATTTTTCTAAGTAACAATAAAAATATAAACAAACAGTTATTCATTTGATAAACATGTGAAATTAAATCATGTGTTAGTTAATTACAGGTCAAGAGAAGAAATACTAAACACTTAGGATTCTTAGTCCTATGAATGCTTGTAGTGTCTTTATTAGCTTTAAATCAAGAAAAAAAACATTAGCATACTCTTCAATTAACAATATAGGAATAATAGTCAGCGAGTCAGCTATTAATAAAATTAATATAGTATTAATTTATATGGTTATTTACTCTTTTATTGTAATTTATACTTACATACTTACTTAAAACTATAAATATTTATTAATCACATAGTAATAAATCAGAAAAAATTGTTATTGAAAACTTTAATCTGGGTAAACATACTATCAATAAGAGGATTCCCACCCCTATTAATAGTACAAAATAATAATTTTTGGTGACAACAATCCTGATCTTAACATCAATGATTCCAAAATTCTTCTATACACGAATAGTATTTTCATCAATTACAAGACAAACATCTGTAAGAAAATGAATAGTAACAAGAAATCAGTTAAAATTATTCTTAATAATAATTTAACAATATTACCTGCTATAATAGATATAATATGTTTAACGTAAGACTTTAACTTAAGACTTTAAATGAAAACTTAAACATAAGACTTTAAACCCTTCAAAGTTATCCATATCTAAATACGGGTAAGTCTTAGTTAAATTTTATCATCACCTGTAAACTTGCAATTAATTTAACGTTTCAACAAACTATAAGACTAATCAAAAATATTTTAAGTTTTTTCACTAAACAAATAAGACTAAATAAAGAGAACAATTTCTTAAATAAAAATTTACAGTTTACTACTTAAATCAGACATCTTAACAAAAATATCATACCTCAGTAACATGAGGAAATGGATGTTTTTACAAACCATAAAGATACTGGAAATGTATATTCTCTGTTTGGAGTTTTATCAGGAATAAGTTAATTGGAATAATACTAAGAGTGATTACCGTATCCGTATTGAATTAGCTCAACCAGGATCATTCATCAATAATGATCAAGCTTACTACGTAATTGTTATAATTTTATTATAATAAAATTGTAACATTTACACATCAATATATATAATTCTGTAAGCGATATTTCTTGAGCAAAATTGTGAGCGTCATACAGATTGCAGAAAGATGGGAGGGGTGTCCAATTAAAGGTCTCGGTGTCCTGCACGAGGGAAAACTATCGGCGTGTCCATAATGTTAACAGGAAATGAGAAATCACGTAAAACATCCTCCATAAGAATAGCATGTGGATTCGAAAAACGTCTCCTTTGTATACATTAGAACATGTGTTATGGTTTAATTTCAAAATGCGACACAGATGATAACATTGAGTGAAGATAACAAAATAATTCACACCAAGAGAAGCAATCTATATAATAATTCTGTAAGCGAAATTTCTTGGACAAAATTGTGAGCGTTTTAAAAATCGCAGGAAGATGATAGGCGTCTCAAATTAAAGGCCTCGGTCCATAAAGTTACAAGGAAATGAGAAATATAGTAAACAATCCTCCTTAAGAATAGCATAGGGGTTCAAAAAATGTATTCTTTGTGTACATTGAAACATAAGTTTTAGTTCTATTTTTAAACGAGAGACAGATGATGATATTGAGTAAAGAACTATTCATAGCCAAATGACAAAAATTAACTCTAGAGTGGTAATACTATAATAAGACGTTTTGTTGCTTTGAGCTACTAAAAATTCTACCAGGAGAGTTAACCTTACATACTATTACAAATTGACTGCTGATTTTACTGTTGTTACTATAATTTAAATTGTAAAAAAAAACCTAAGCGTGTATGCAAATCATAAAATGCTTTTTGATCGTTGATAGAGATGCAATGGGCGATGAATTGTGGTTAGAGAAACACCTCCATTATTTACATTGTTTTGGTCTTATTTTAAGACGAAGAGTGTCAAATGATCATATTGAATGACGATGACACATTAATTGATACTTAAAGTGTATCAGTCAGTGAAGTGTTGGTATTCTGTTAACTGAATTTTCCGAGAAACCTTTTAGTCATTTCATAGATTGTAGGGTTATAGAAGACGAGTTAAAATCAAAGACGTTTGTCCTACATACTAGAGGAAAATGCAGCAGGTAAAAAACTTTACAACAAAATGGGAAATATATAAGAATGATTATTTTCTGAAAGATTCTCCATGTAGGTAGTGATTTTAAAAAATCTGCTTTGTTTACACAAAATTAAGAGTTTTGATTAGGAGGGATGAATATTCACAGCAAGTAAAGATGCACTTTGAGGTGCTGTGTTTAAATTTTGTGACGAAAACATAAAAAATAAAAAACTGACAGGAGTTAAAAAATCAATGTTTTTTTTTAATTGCCGATTTTCTTTTTTGACTTTGACTTATGTTAGGGGCCTATATTAAAAAGCTGTCACAGCTCAATTAAGGGACTACGATTTCTTTCAAAACTTATTTTCCATAGATCGATATGAGTTTAACAGCAGACAAAATAGAGCATTTACAAGCGGGTGACCTAATAGTACAGGATTGATAAGAGTACTTGGGGGCGAATGGTGTGTTCAAACGGTATTGTTAAAATATTATATAAGTTACCTCAAATTATAATTAAATTTTCAGGAAACCTTCGTTGTGGAAGAAATGGTAATACGCTATGGTTCATACTATTTTAATTTTATGATTAGGGGCTTTTGCCCCTATGAGCCACTAGTTTATTATAATTTTCTTCATAGTTATGGCAATTATAATTGGTGGATTTGGTAATTTACTTCTACCGTAAATAATATAAGATTTTGGCCATTCCCACCTTCAATCACTTTTATTAATAAGATCTTTCACTGAAATAAGCGTAGGAATGATGTACGACTGTTTGTAAGGTAGGCCTATAAGCTTTTAAAAGTATTTTTAATAAAGAAGTTTCATTAGTTAGTTGGCAGAGTAATTTAATAAAAGTTTTTTTACACAAATAAGTTTTACCATATTTGTGTAAATACGTTCTGGTTTTCATCTGCTGTTTTATTATTATTGCTCCTGAAATCATTCTGATAACCAGGTCAATAACTTAAGTTGCCTAAAGTGCTTTTAGTTTTATAAAATTATGTTCAGGACTTGGCAAATACAATTATATGAGTAGATAGTTCTACATACATTACTAAGCTTTCCTAGTTGTAAGTGTCAACTAATAATGTAATTTTGCCGTAACTACTGCAGATACTACTTTTAAAATCAGCTTAGTAAGTTGTACATACGACTAAATAGCCTAGTATTTTTAGTTTAATTAGTTTTTCCAATAAGCAGTATCTGCCATAAAAATGTGTTAAATAAGCATTTTGATGTAAATGTACTATTTTTAGATAAAGAAAAAAATACAAATTCAGTGGTTATGGCGATATTATTGCTAGGCTCATATTTACCGAAATTAAGGGGTTTAAACTTTGAGCCTCTTTTTCTCAAAATCAGCTCAAATGCAGATACCCCCTTTGTGCTTAGAATGGCAGTATTATACATTTTGACAGTAGCCTATATTCAAATATTTATCACCACAGCATTACATGGTCAATTTTGACTGATATTTAGTCTAAGTTGTTGAGGTCTGAAATTTTGGTGAAATCGAGTATTAAGTTATATTGATGAATATCAATCAAAACAAAATCAAAACAAAACAGCTGACTCAATGAGCACGTTCACAAGCATCCACTGCAAGCGGTTTGTTTACGTTTTGGCCTATCACGTGACAAATTCCAGGCACTTTATTTGTGGGATTTGTCACGTGACAGGCAAAAACGTAAACAAACCGCTTTGCGGTGGATGCTTGTGAACGCCCTCAATAAGTTTAGGTATATATATCATTCTTAAATTAAAAACTTTTCTTTAAAAAATATAAAATGGCAGTTGCATGGCTAACTATGAAGTTTTGTAAATTTTAAATATGATATTTTGACTTGTCTTTAGCTCAGGACTAATACCAGGGTTACCAAAAAAAAGGGTTACCAATGGGATGAAAAAGAGTTCACCCAGGTATCTGTTGTGAGTTGGATTTAATGAATTGCAAAAGCTTGAATTCCTGACCCCTCCCCCTCCAATTTAGAACAACAATAGGTAAACAAATGTTACAAAAAAATAATACTGTAATAATAAAAATAGCTTAACCTTTACCTTTTAATTTTCATATTAATAAAAATTTTCTTGTAATGCTAGAATGTATGAATTTAGAATAATTAGCCTACAGGATTTAAATTCAATATATTGTAGGATAGCAATAACGTTTTGGCAAATCAGTAGCTTCTTTTTTTCTTTTCTTTTTATTTATTTTTTATAGCTATACACGGTAGGCTTAGTTAATAAAGTTAATAGGATACTCACAACATACGAGAGAGGAAAGATTGTAAGTTATTTCAAGGCTTTATAACGTTAATAATATGAGATTAAATAAATATAAATTCTAATAACCAAGCAATAACTTATTAAAGAGAATTTTTAAGTGCCCAGAAAGAAGAGCGGTTTTAGTATTACCCTTCCAATAATACTTACTGTATGTAAAAAATGTGGAAAAAATACCGATGACTTTATTAAACTTAACCTATTATTTTATAATAAAATAGGCCTAACTTATAATAATTTAGGAACAACTTATAATAATTCTATACTTGACTAGACCTTTGTCTGTAAAAAAAGGCAATTTGAACAATGTTAGGGATTTCAGCTCAAACCAGCTGTAGAAATGCATTCAAAGAACTTGGCCTTCTCACAGTTCCTTCACTTTATATCTTTGAATTAGTTTGTTGCATAAAATCCCAGAATATCACACCAATCTTCACATATCACAACTACAACTATACATGCAAAGGGCATACATGCAATCCAACGCAGATCAACTGCCTTTGAACATAAACCAGATTACATTGGAATGAAGTTGTACCAGGCCCTGCCAGGAAAACTACGGTACCGGTACTAGAAATACAATATAGGTAGGCCTACAAGAAAATTTAAAACAGAAGTAAAAAAATACTTGGTAGAATCTAGTTTTTACGATGTTGACAGTTACCTCAATGGTAACAATATTATACATTCAGGCTAGGTTATTTGTTGTTTCTAATCTTGACCTATCTAATTCCTTATGGCAAAGGACCACGGATGGAAACATCATGTATCATATTAACAATATAAATGAAGATTAAGAGTAACAATCTAGAAAAAGTAACAAAATAAAAACTTTTTAGGGGTTTATAGAAATATTAAAAAAAAAAATTAAGTTTGCTGCTTCCAAAAAGCAAGACAAATGGAAGGTTTCTAAAAAAATCCACCCTAAAGTTTTTTATGCTTTAAAAGAAGGACTTGTCCAGGGAAAGGACGATGTATGGTAACGCTACATTCGATAGGCCTAGTATTGTAATCAGTTAAGAAGTTGGGATAAGTTACCGTAACGAAGTGCTGCCAACTTGTGGTAGAGCCTAAAGTGTATGTGGTCAGGACTGGCAAAACAGCTGTAGGCCTAATGTAATAGACAAGGGCTGTTTCATTAGCGGGTAAAACGATGTAAAATTAGTACCCAAAACGTCACTAACCTGATCAGCTGGTACATGTTATTTTTATGGACATCAGATTGATTACGTCACCAGCCTGACTCAAAAGCGGCATTTTTCAACATCAAAGGAATGAAACAGCCCTTCTTTTGTTCATATGTTCTCCACAGTCCTGGTATGTGGTAGGCCTAGTAGAAATTAAGCTTAGCACTCACCCAAATTCAACATTCTTCTTTATGATGACAAAACTGAGCATGATAATACCATCAGCAGTTAACCTTAATAGTTATTTCATGACACTGTATCTCAAAACAATTAAATTAATTGTTAAAACAATCCAAAAACCGATAATCACTAGCTTCTAACTGAATAACGAATAATTATTATCCCGTTAATCACGTCGTTTTAATTATTAAAAAACGGAATTTGGTTTGAATTAATCAGTAATAAGTTATTTGCATTAACCTTTTTTTAAGAACAAAGAAAATTATTTGTTTACATTTCAAATCAAAAATACACCAAACACAAAATCAAACAAAACATAACCTTCATCAAAATTCAAAACAACAAAATCAACAAAAACTAGTGATGTGCGATACGTATCGTATCGTATCGGAATATCGCGATACGCGGAGGGGCGATACGATATTTCGATACGATATTTTGGAAACGATACGTATCGTATCGCCAAAAACGATATTCGATTTTATATCGGCACATAGAAAAACGATACTTTTTTCCCGCGATATTGTTTTTTTCACCATCAACCACGATATCAGGAAGAAAATGGATTAAGCTGCATCCAATTACTTATTTGACCATTAAATAAACAAAACTCCATAATATCCTATCTTGTAACCCAAATTGCACAATCCCTTAGAGATAAAACAAGTTTATCAAGTAAGATTTGACAGATCCGAAATGGCCAGTGTATGAATGAGCATGACAATAAACAATAATTTTATTTATTTTTAGTACTTATTATAAACAATAATGATGTTTACCAAAAACTTCTGATTTTGTTTCATTACAATAATAGCAAATTTCTATATAAAATCAATGGCTTAGCCTATTTTTAACTGCTTTGTTGAAAATGATACGATACGTATCGTTTAAGCGATATTTTGGCCGATACGATACGCGTATCGCGATACACAGGTCCGATACGATACGGCCGATACGATATATAGCTCCGATACGTATCGTATCGCCGTATCGCGATACACGACCGTATCGCACATCACTAACAAAAACAATTATTTTATTAGGCAACGGCAGGCTTGGTTTTACCATGTACTTTATCAGTTCTTGTTAACTTCTCGCTTGAGAGTTATTGTACACTATATTATATATTTCAATTTGCAGTGAAATTGGTTACTGCCATAATTTTTGTTTTGGCATTGACAATAAATACGATTGAGCTCTAACTGGAGTCACTAATCTCTGAACAAATATTTGAATAATCAATGGAACTGCCATTTCCAGACATTTTTTCATTTTCTAATTTATTAAAAAATTTCATTATATTATTAAAATTATATTTAAAAATAAAACTCAAATTATATTTAATTATTAAAAAAAAAATTAACCAGAGTATCTTAAGGATCAAAATGTATCAGGCTTTGCCAAGATCGTTAAAACAAATATGCCTAACAAATTTTAATAAGTTAAAAAAAATTTTGACGTAATTTTTGTTTGATTATAGTTTTAATAATTTGGGTGCATTTTGGGAGATTTGTAAATCCACCCTTAAATCCCACCTTACCATTGCATGATCCCACCAATGCACAAAATGCACTCGAAAGGGGTGAATGACGTAACCACGATTGCATTTGAAGGTATGACAGATCCCACAACTCCTTACGGGTCATTGGACGTCTTGACATATCTTAAGGTGACTTGACATAAGTCAAGTTACGTTATTTGTGATTCTATATCTTTTAATTTTATTGCATGTATGCATTAATTATATCGTCCCATCTTGCCGAGTTGAAGGCATTCTTGACATCAAGCGTAACAAAGAAGCACTATTCGCCGGGAGAAATGGTTGTTGCTCTCATCTCTCTCCACAGCTCTCTAGACTTCGATGATAGTGTCGATCGTTGACCGTCCCTTTCTGATTCCGTACTGATGGGGGCATAAGTCACCGGTAGCTTCCACGGCAGAAATCCGGCGGGAACGGATCAGCTTCTCGAACAGCTTCCCAGCCGTGTCTAACATGCAAAGAGGCCTGTGGGACGACGGCAGCTCGGGATCACCTTTGCCCTTGCTGATCAGTACAAGAGCCTGGCGGTTTTCCAGGGAGCCGTAAACACCCCTTCTACCAAACAGGAGTTGTACACTCTCAACGACAAGTCAGTGTTAATTGTAAAGACATTCTTTAAAGCCTCGCTGGGAATCCCGTCCGGGTCAGGAGCCTTTTTGCTCTTTAGGGAGAGAAAGGGGTGATTCCAACTCCTCGATTGTGAAGAGTGGAATGTCCTCTACCCATCCGAATAAGTCAACCGACGGCCGCTGTGGATGTTCAGGAAACAGCGCAGCGACGATCCTTCCCATGGTGGTGCCCTCCATGATGGGAGGAGGAGAGCGGACGCCGAGTTTCTGTGTTACAAGTTTTTAACCTAGGCCCCATGAGTCGGAATCAACATCGTCACGAAGTTCCCTCCAGCTATTCGCCTTGTTCCTGTTGATGGCCTGGCTCAGAGATTTTCTCGCAGCTTGATAGGCCTCCGATTTACGAACTCTGGCTGGGTGAATTTATCGCTCTTGTGGAGGCTTGTCTAGTTCTTAAACATGTTCTTCCGCAATCTCTTCAGTCCACCAGTAAACGGGTTGTTTGTCGCTTCGAGGTTTCCTTCGTGGCATGGACTGGTTCCAGGCCGAGACGATCAGTTCCATCGTGGATGTTACTAGTGCCTCGGACCCAGCCTCGCCAGGATTCCCTTGCGCTCTCCGGGAGATAACTTCAGTGAACTTGACCACGTGTCCAGTTTGTTGGTGTTCCACCGGCGTGGCCCTTCACGAGATGCAGAAAATCAACAATAAATTGCCTGGTCATACAGGTCAAAGACAAATGTACTGGTGGTCACTGACCGTGTAGTCCTTTACAGCCCTCTAGCCAGAGATCCTTGGAAGAAGCGACTCAGACGCAAAGGTGACGTGGGGGTTCGTGACTCTCTGCCCGGGGCGCCGAAAAGTAGGTGTGTCGCCCTGGTTGAGGACGACAAGACTGGCCCTGGCGATGAAGTCAAGGATGTATTTCCCCCGGGAGGTAAAGGACATTCTCCACTCGACGGCCCTGGCGTTGAAATCGCCACCAATGACGACGTGCCCGGTGGTGCCGAGAACACACTCCTCTAAGCTGTCTATCTTGTCGCGAAAGTCCTAAACGGCCTCGTAGGGGTGAGATAGAAACTGAAGATAGTCACGTCCCTACACCTAACCCAGACGAATCCTCGGCCACATCCGTGACTCTGCACCATGACATCCTGCGTGTTACGTGCCCAAAATGCAGCAGTACCAAGGCTGTCGGAGATCCAAATGTTTGGGTCACTGTCCCGATACTGTTCGCTGACAAGGAGCGCGTCAGTGCCGAGTTCCAGGGCGAGCTGATCGAGGTTATAACAAACGTTTTCGGTCCTATATTAGCAGGTTCTATATGTATTTAAAAAATATTTACGTTGAATTTTAAATTAAAAAATTAACTTAAAAATATACTTTTTTATGGAGATTTAACATAAGAAAAATATAACTTTCTCATTCCAACGGAAAGTTTTTCTTAGACTTCCACTGGACCGATGTATATGCAGTTTGTACCAAATAAGAGCTAAACCTTTCTTGTATGAGCAGGTTGTATTTACTTTATAGTCATTTTACGTTCTATTTAAAAAACTGAAATTTCCAAACCCTTGCAATTGAATCTACTTTTACTTTACGACTTTTACGAGCTTTCAATCAGATGATTGTAAACACACTAAATGCAGGGTAGAAGAGCAAACGCTCAAGAAGGATTTGGTTTATTATGGCCAGTACCTAAAAGTGTATGTAATTAGTATATTATTATTTCAATGGAAAGGAAAAAATAATACAACCACAACGTTATAGTATTTTAACTACTTAATTTTATAGTTATTAATAAATAGTAATGTCCAAGTATTTCGTATCCATAGTCAATGGTCGAAAACAATTATTTATGATATTTTATAAATTAATTAGGTTGGAGACACTGTAAACTTTTATTTAATAATAATTACACAGGTCTGCGACATAAAAGTTGTTTCAAATTTAATAAGTGATTTTGATGTGGTTTTCAACGCTGATTTCAGAAAAAATATTTAAAAAATTCCATCATGTACAGTTATTTTACAAACTGCTGGTATAGTTTTAGCTTTTTACGATATTTTCATACATATCTCTGTCCTCAAGTGAGTTTCAATTTTGGTATTTTGGATCACCAGTAACTGTTATTTAGACTAAAGTACTTTTAAAAAGTATGTAAAAAAAACTATAATGCATTTTCAGTTGCATAGCAATTTTTATACTACATGAGTTATACGTAAAATAAATGGTAATTTTCATGACAGCCGGGGGACGGTTCAACCCACGTCCCCTGGCTCCCGGTGTTGTGTAATATCTTTCCACCTGAAACCAGACGAAGGGATGCACTCATAAGATATTATCTGCTCCACATCTGCCCATCCATGATTACCTACCCCAGATGACGGGCCGATTGACCACCACTGCCCGAAAACCACCCGGTCCCGAAAACCACCACTGCGGACAGCATCCCAGTTGACGGACTCAAACTTTTGCATCCATGGTCCTTGGTCCGTTCCATTGGAATACCAATTGTTTGGAGGGAGCCCAAAAAGCATAGTGATGACTGCTATTTTTGTTCTAGCAACGTAAAAGGTTTCAATTTGAAAAACAAAAAGGATATTTCTTACCCTAACATTCAATCGGCTATTCGCCCTGTTCCTCATGACCCTGAAGTACTTACTTCCACCACTTCAAATTAAGTTGGGCCTGATGAAGCAGTTTGTCAAGGCATTGCCAAAAAAAAAGGAGAATGTTTCAGATATCTTTGTGGACAGTTTCCTGGTTTATCCGAGGCAAAGCTGATCGAAGGAAGGAATCTTTGATGGACCGGACAATAGAAAACAAATGAGAGATCCCAACTTTGAGTACACAATGGAAGCAATAGAAAAAGTAGCCTGGATATCTTTTAAATTGTTTGTTACCGGTACCAAGGAAGATGGAACGTCAACATGACAGCGGACTACTGCTGGATTTTGAAAAGAGATGATACTCAATGAGTCCACAGCCGGAAAAGCAACAAAAGAAGCTTCAACAGCAAGAGAAAAAGTGATTATCATGATTTATAAGCTTAAAGAGAAATAGAATTGTACTGGAAACTTTGTTTAGAACCTAATTTATAAATAAAATAAAATGTTATAAATTTGAAAAAAAATGTGAAAATGGCTTGAATCTAAATTATATACTCCCGAATGTGTAACTGACTCATCGGGGTATCAGAAAATGTCGGTAAAGTAGATTCAGCGAAGTTTAGTTATATCACCCATATATCACTTACTACACAGTAATTCCCAAGCGAGAACTAAATCTACTTTACCGACATTTGATGAATTTCTGATACCCTGATGAGTGAGTGGGGAAGTACATACCAAACAAAAAAAATAAGTGTTATGAATGCCTTTTATTCTACCTGTTAGGCCATACTGTTGTTTTACAATTAATTGTTAGGTAACTGATTGTTTTGAATTGTTTGTTGTTACTTAGCGATTTTTTACATTGTTTGTTACTTACTGACCTAAAACTTTGGTTTCCAACGAATCGAGGTAAATTTCTAATTTTTAACTAATGTTTGAATTATCCCTGTAATTCCAACAGGATTTATGAGTAGTATTTATAATAATTATTCTTAAATTATAACATACATTTTTATTTTGCATCGAATAGTATTTTTGTGATTAGCCTGTAGCGGGTTCATAACAGTTTGTTCATGTTGTCCTATTTTTTTCTGACGGTATTTATTTTTTAATTTAAATAATAGTTTATATAATAATTAGTTTATGCAAAATAGTTTATTTAGCTTAGCCATCCTACATTTTCATCCATTTTATCCAGATATTTTTTTTCATACTTTTTGCGCTAGGAGGGTGAGGCAAGGCATGGCGTCACATCCCCTGGCGACTAGTTTACTACAGTATAGTTTCTTTTAAAATCTATTCTAGTACTCAGGTATAGTAGGTACGTAGAAACTACACATACACCCACACTCATAACCTAATCAGTACAGTTAGAGTATCAAACAAAATTAACAAGTTTAACTTAAAATCTGTACTAGTACTCAGATATAATAGGTACATAGAAACTACACATAAACCCACACTCATAACCCTAATCAGTACAGTTAGAGTATCAAACAAAATTACAACGAGGGTTATGGGGTGGAGGCCTCAACTACCATGTTCAGTGCTTGAGATTTTTACGGCAATTAAAGAATAGGGGCAACTAATTTCTGGGAAAGGGGGTGGAGCCTCCATATACCATAATATCTAGAATATTTCCATAATCGATCATGATTTCACAATTCTCAATTTTTTTACGAACTAAGGAGAACTAGGATGTGGTTTTAAAAAACGAGCTACAGGCGATTTTCGTATTAGCCGGTTTTCTTACTGTCTTAGCGGGCAGTTCTTCGGTGGGCCTCACCTGCAACTCATTATCGGTGGATTTTTAAATTTTCTAATATCTTTCTTAAGTATTTTTGTCTTTCATTATATACAGCGTACCTCAATTAAAACTTATAATTTTATTCCACTTTTATTCATTTTGAATACACCAACTACTTACATCATGTGGCCAAAATTTTAACACATATCAATTTTTAAGCATGATATCTAGAATATTTACATAGTCCATTATTATTTCACAACTCCATTCTATCCCTACAATTACTTATATTTAAAATAATCCCATTGAAGGTTTTGATTATTTTAGGTGAGATATTGCTGTACATTACATATATAAATATTTGTTCATTTCCCCAAATGTTTTTTTTCTTTATACAAGAACCTAGATCTACTGTCTAAGGAGGCCTAAGAATAAACAATTATTTTATAAGTTTTCGTAAGTCATGATTTGACAAAACCATTGTCAATATCAACACTCTTTATCTAAAATAAGTTTTTCCATTTTTATTGGTGAATTTACAGGCCGATTATTTTTATTATTATTACCACCATGCACCTATAGTTTTATTTTATCCAAGCAAGGCATTTTAGTTTACAGTTATTAATGTGAACTTTTGCATCGATTTGGAAATGTTTAGAATTTTTTTATTTATTTTCCTAAGTGGGGACAGTTTTTTATGAATTAAGAGACTAGGGAAAAAAGAAAAAAGCCATAAGCAATTTTCAAACTTTTTATTAGTATTAATTGTGAGTAAAGTTAAATTGGCAGTCCACTACTTCGGTGGTACTAACCAGTTTAATAATTTAGACTTAATTATTGATTAACAAGATTTTCTTAATTTTTATACGTTATTTCCTTTATTTGCGCTAAGTAACCAAGATGCGTGATCCCACAACTTTTTAACACATAAGTTTTGTTTTAACCGTTTCTCTACCTTTCAGGTTTAAATTTGTAGCATATTTGAACATTTGTAATGGCTAAGTTCTTTTCAAGTGAACAAATAATTTTTTTTACAAAAATGGACCTTTAAACACATTTAATTCAAATTTAATGATAACTCGATATTTTTGTACTTTTTTCATTGCACCAAGTTCTTAGTTGCGCGATGACGTAATGTCCCTCAACGATTCTTTTACCATTCTTTAAATATAAAAAAATTCTCACATATAAATTGAAGATAGTCTCGCAGCCTGTAAAAAGCTAAGATAATAATTATTTTATAATTGCTTTTTACTTTTAATCTCCAAGTAACACTATGTATCCCCCCAAATTAACACTAAGCTTTTATGAAATCTTGAACTTTGAGCTCTGGCATTCAAATTATAACTATGAAAGATATATCTATGACGTAACGACGACTCTAATTTGGGCTTTAACTACTCAGGGGCAACCCCTGAGGGGGCATGGGGGCGGAGCCCCCATCGAGCCGTAGGCGAGTTTTATTAATACACCCAAAAAGATTCCCTTTTTGCAAGAAAACCTAACGTGACAGAAAAAAACGGATTGCATTTTTGAAATCAGGGGCCCAATTTTTGAATCGAGTGAGTAGTGAGTCACGAGTCACTCGCCAACTCACCTCCTGTCGGACTTTGCTATTTTTGAAACCGTTCAGGTGAGAAGTGAGTTGGGACTCGGCAGGTGAGTTGACTGACGAGATGTATACGGGGAGAGAATTGGCAACGTTGGATTTTATTGCCCCATTTTTACAGTAGAAGGGGCAAATCGAACCAAAAATTCGTCTGCATGACGGAGCAGTCGGGCAGAGTAGTAAACATAAACTTATTAATAAAAAATAAACACTACTTGTTTTTACTTACATAATTTAATGTTTATCGGAGGAAAAGCTATCAATTGTGGTTTAAAATTCAGCGGAAAATATTGTTATTTCTTGTTTATTATTAAACATGTTAAGGTATATTAATTTATAGGCATATGGTACATACCTAGTTAGTTCTTCAAAATGTAATATTGGCTAGCTAACTTAGCCTATTTCTAATTTCAGTATTGGAACGGATACATTTAGTCACTTAAATTTGTTAAAGTTTATTTGAAAACTGCTTTTTTATTTCTAGTCCTTTTTGTATTTTGCGATAAACCCATCAGATAATGCCAATGAACCTAAACTTTATCAACCTAATTCATAAAGTTTTAGAAAGTCCTGTGTTAAATAAAATGTATTTAAATAAATGTACACTCTTTCGTCCTGTGTTTTCTGTTCTCGGTATCCACTTAAGCCGCCCAAACTGGAAACAAAATTGTACAAACTAGACCTCGAAGGCGTGGAAGGAGACATCGAAAAGTCAACGAAGAAGTTTGAAGAATGAAGAAGGAAGAAAAAGAAAGAGATAGAAGAAAGAAGAATTAGGGAATACTATGGAAAAATAATTGAAAAGACTTAGTGAAATAAAATTTTGGCAATGAAATGTTTAAATTGTGAAACAAAGTAAAGGACTTGCGTAAATTCCCCAAACTATGTACATTCCCATACAATGTTAAATATTGTCAGAGGAATAAATGTTATTATTATTATTATTATTATTGAACTTTAGACTTCTTTTAGTACTTCTTAAGTTTATATGTCCTGGGCCTAGTTTTGTATCTCAGGATTATTCTGGACAGATCCACTAACTTTAGAGCCAAAGTTTTTAAATCCATATTACATTTAAGTATTGTGGTAAATGTTTAACCATTTTTAAGTAGTTAGGCCTCCACTTCAACTGAAATGTTAAAAATACAAATGGGGAACGGCACGAGATCCATCATGTGGTGGTTGCAGAGTAGAATAGGCCTATCCTATCAAACTGTGGATTAGTCACAGTAAGAGGGTCCACTGAGTGCTTACTCCGGAAAGTTTATCAAGATTCTGCACTAAAGGTCTATTAAAGCTGAACCGCAATAGCTTAGAACCCTCAACTTAATTATGACTCAGTATTTTTATTTGATATTTATAATCATTTTTTATCCAATTGTTTAATTCTGTAAAATATTGGTTGATATGATGGATATATCGATCGATCATTTTCATTCGAAAGTTCCACCAGGCGTATACGGAAGTGCAGCCACTTTTAGAACTTGGTGGCTAACCAAGCAAGCCACTGAAGTGTTACCTTCTTGAAAGTGTATCACTAACATTAGTTTCGCTTCTGACATAGTGCCTAAGCTACTCAACAATTTTACACTTAATAGGAATTAGTCTATGTACCCACCATAGGGAATCGAAAGCCCTTAAGGGAACAACAAATACGGCCTTCTAAACCAGAAAACCAGAGACAACCTCAGTTGATCCCGGTAGCCAGGCGATGACGGCAGAGTACCTCTAAATTCTCAATATCTTCAATTAATCCCCTTCAGAAAACCATGTCTTAGTCAAATAAAAAACTATACATGACTCAAAATAAATGTTTATTATTATATTATACCTCTATAAGCAAATAAAAAATTATCTCTATAACTATTTCAGTACATATCATGCAAAAGAGAGCCCTAAGTATTATGACTGATCTCAGGGTCAGAGAATCAGTGAGTCAGAAATTTGTTGAACTTGGCATCATGACGATTTTTAATTTGAACAGTTTTATTTATAACAGTTAAGTAAATAAATAAAAAATTGTCTTGTGTGCAAGCATAAACAATCCATAATAAGTACCGTACTAGCTCAAATTTTGTTGTCGAGCCTCACAGACTGGAATATTTTTTAAAGAAACCATCTTATGTGGGTGTCAAGTTTTTTAAATTTTATTCCTCTATAAATAAGAGATGTATTTTACACTGGGAAGTTTACTAGGCTTTTGAAAGGTTTTTTTTTAATTGAGAACCTATTTCATTCTTTTGATGAGTTTTCTATAGGCCTAGTTAAGAGATCCTAGGTAATAACAATTGTATTTATTTATAAATTATTAAGATCAGAATTGTATTGTTTGCCTAAGTGAGTTTGTTACTTTTGTAAATTGTTTCGTATGACTTAATTTTGACACTACTCTGTCTGTAATTTGTATGCAGCTATGAATAAAGATATTTCTTATATCACTATTTTGAGACAGAGACCTAACCCTGGTTAAAAGGTCACAGAGAATCGGTAACACATCCGATGTAGCATCTGTTTGCTGTTACTGTACTGTTGTAGGACTGTAGGCCCTGCTAAGTTATACAGTACTTTTATCTGTAAGTCCATTTAAAAATTATCACTGTACCTCAAACCATTCCTAAAATTAACTTAAATTTGAAGAAAATTTTTTGAGTTACCAAGAGTCAACTGAGTTTAAAGTCTCTAAAAAATATAGACAGGTAGGCCTAAGCTAAATTTAGGGAAAATCAATGCCATAAGTTATTGGTCTTGGGGAATTGCTAGCCATTGCCTGAATTTTCAACTTAAATAATATACCGTAACTGAAAATAACTGTTGTACATTAATACACGAATGGTTACAAATTTTATACCTCCCAAGTTCCATGAGATACTAGAACTATTGCAAACTAACATAGCAAATACTACATCTTTCTGTTTTGTCTCCCATCTCAATTTTACCTTATGACTGACAACTGTGACATGTCTAAGTTTTTCTCCTAACCGTTAAGGTCACCTATTTTATTTAAATGTCAAAGAGTCCAGTTAATGACCCATTATTTCAAATAATTTCTCCCTTTTATAATTTATAAAAATTGTATTCAAACATTACTACCAAGGGACCCATCAAAAATGTATTTTCAGCCCAAAATTAACAGATTACAGCAGTGATAGGAATGGTCCATGAAAAAACTTAATCACAATGGAGAAATTTTCTTCAAGAGAGGAGTAGATAAGATTTGGGCCCTGTTAAACAAAAATCATTCCGTCGGAAAAACATTAAATAAATAATAATAGTTTTATTTAACTGACAATGTCCAAGAATGCGCGGGAATTTACACATCAGGATTCAAACAATTTTTACTCTTTTTAATTGGAATAAACATCTTTATTCATTCATTCATTCACTCTTTATTCACTTAATTAAATTTCATTTATTTACCACTCAGCTTTTTCCAATATCAATATTAATCTCAAATAGTGAGGTAAAAGAATGGTTTACAATACCTGCTCTCTAGTAATCCAAGCCCTTGGATCACTAGACAGGAGGTATTGTAAACCATTCTTTTGCTATAAGTACGTGATCCAGTGGCTAATCCATAGTGAAATAGTGAGGGCTTTGTTAAATTATTTAGTTCAATGATGAATACAGTTAACTTATATCTAGATCATTATGTGATAAGGCAAAAATTTGTCATTAGGCTCATCGCTATTGTTGATATTTACAAAAGTAATATTGAGCTCTTGCTAGAGATGAGTGCAACATTTTAAAATTGTATTCTCGGTAACATATTTAAATTTGTAGGAAAAAGGCAAAACAAAACTAGAATAGTATCAATGAATGTGATAAGAAAGTGTATAGTCTATGGAAATAATATCCTAGACAACATGCTTATCATTAAATTTGAGCACAGGCCTACTAAATTTGCTAAATTACACTACTTATTATCATAAGTATAGGATATGATCCTTAAAAAAACCAGTTTAAATTTTAAGTTTTATTTTATTTTTAGAGTCTTATTTTACTTTACACAAAAATAAATAATTCAATTTTGCTTATTTCACATGAAATACGAGTATAAAACAAATATGGACATTATTATCAGACTAATGACAAATATAGTATCTTTCATTAAAGACTGAGTGATGATGAGGATTCTTCGGACAAACTGATTCATCAGCCATCCTCTGCTCTTGGATCACATTATGAAGTAGTAGCTGGAAAAATAACAATGTTGTTAGTACTCTTTGAAAATACTGTCTGAAATATAGTAAGCCTAGTATTTCTTTGTGAAGTCAAATAACAAGAGAATCATCAAACTGCATTCCAAATTGAAGTACATCATTACGATTAATTAGGCCTAATTCAAGATGAAAAACATATTTCTGAATGTCTGGGTTCTCTAAAGTGTCTGTAAAGGGTCTAGTCCATTCAAAATAATTGTGTGGTTGAACTGCTGATTATTATTCTCCCTATTTTTAGGCTGAAGAATATCCATAAAATCACAATCAAGGAAATTTAATGCAGCTGCATAATGTCACTTAATACCATTGTTTTACTTTTTCATAACAATTGTGCTTATGTTGACATTTTATATGTAAAAGGAAGTGCTTGCCATGGACATTAGGAGAAGTAAAATGATCCTAATCGGTATTATCTATTTAGAAGTTTAAGGTTGAAATACAAATACAGGTACCAGATGATTATGAATGACAATATGGGAGTGCAGGACATAGGGAGAGCATTTTTTCCAATTGGGAAATTAAATTTGGATTTAAATTTTTTTACAGTGCATTATACAATAAGTTCTTCTAAAAGAGAAGGTCAAAATAGTATTTGTACGATATGAAATACTGCACAGTGCAGTATCACTGGTTTGTGCTCAATTAAGCGTTATTCCTTATGTTTGTTTATTCTAGGCAGTTGGATGAAACACCTTAACGTATATCAATAGAGAATGTTCAAATAAGCATGTTCTGAATGCTGAGAAAGTTTCAATGAAATAGCACAAGTTTACTAAAGTAAACATGGTTTCTGTCTATCAAAAATTTTCTTTAATGTGACCCCTGTAACTTAGCGTACCGGTATAAAAATTTTTATGAGAGCTGATAGTCAAAGATAATACCATCTAACAAAAGTGAAAATTCGTTGACCTGAAGCTCTGTAAAAATATAAAATTTATTGATTGAAGGTTATTTAAATTGCAGAAGCGTTTGGACTAAATTGTGATTAGGTTCAGACTTTCACCATTCACCATAATAATTAACCTAAAATTTTTTAAATAAAAAAATAATTACAGTAACGTAAAATTTTTCAATACGCTACCGACTGAAGTAAAAGAATTAATCGAGAGAAAAATTCAAAATGTTACAATCAAGATACTTCAAACATAGCATCATCTCTACTCTACAAATGAATATTTTAAAACGAGGTTAGGACCATTTTCCGTCAAAACGTTAAAAAATTTCACTGGCGTAGAAAGACACAAAACAAGATTCTTACAAATTAGTAACCTATAAACTTTTGTATAAATAATTATATTGTGATGCATGAATGATGCCTTTTACAATTGGTAAAGATTATTTATTAATTTTTTTAATTGGTCATATTTTAAACTAGATCATGGACAGTTTCATAGATCTTAAATGAGGGCACTGATTCCTAATGATCAGGTACTTATTTTACTAACTACAGGCTACCGCCACAAACCAGTTAATTATAAACCATTCCAAATAACATATTTCATAGAAAACATAGGTGGAAATTTAAGGAAGCATCCATGAGCCTACTATAACGATTTATCGTGCTGACTACGTTAATAGTTAATGTCTTACATAAAAAAAATCACAAAGTTTACAGTTGAATTAAATTGTTGAATGCAAAGGTTGTGGTACAACTATAAATCCTATATACTATAATACGAGCACTGTCTGAAGGGATGTGTGTTCCACGATCTAGAAATCTAGCGGACGTAGATTTTGCTTAAACGTTGTATTTAAGAGCATTTTTGCCCAAAAATAAGTTTTTAAGTTTTTAAATCCTAATTTTTAACATTGGTCTATGGGTTGCTATTTTGGTAACGAAATTACATCGAAAGGTGCGGTATACAAAAATGAAGGAACATTAATGTTAAGCAGTCCTTATGAAACAGCTGTTAACTGTGAAGAGGTATAGTTGGTAGAAATTTAATAGCTTTATTACCATGACACTGTAACAAAAGTGAATTCAAACAAACAAGCAAGGCTCGGTTAACCTGGTAATCTCTATGAAAAAGGTAATATGTTCTTTCTAACAAGGCTATTTAGAAATCTAGTAAGAGCCAGCAAAATGCAGGTGTTTGATATTTTCAATGTGTTTTCTAGCTTTCCACGTGGTAAGAACTATAACATTTTAAACAGTGCAGTTTGTTCCTTTAAATACTTGGATTAAATTTGTTTTAAACTCAAATGTATCAATTAAAGCTCTTTCCTTGGCTCTTTTATGAGGACTAGAAAAATGGATCTTTAAAAGGAATTTAAACTCACTGTTTTGTAGCATAACTCAATACATACTTAAACTCATAGATAGAACCAGCTTGGTTCATATTATATGGCAAAAGAAGGCAATGTTGCAATGTTCCTTATCTCTTTGAGGGACAGTGACATTTTTCCCGTTAGCAGATTTGTTTTTCTTACCTCTCCTCTGCAGCAGAAGATGGCCTTGGTATATTTTCACGGAAGAAACAACACAAGCGCTTCATGCTCCAAGAGTCCAATTTGAAATCTAAAAATAAAATAAAAACTCCTTAGAAAACTTGTTAGGCCTACCGTACTTAATAAGTTTCCAACCTCTAAGAGGCAACAATAAGACAAATAATAATAAAACTGTACAGTATCATCTGATCCACTAGGCCTACACTAAAATTCTTACATCAAATTCACCTTAGAATAACTACAAGCACCACAGAGAGTGTAAATGTGTACACACGGTATCTGATGTATAAAACACAGATTCTAAAATGAAAGAAGTTAAAAACAAAGATACAAGAAACCACAAATAGATTATTATAAATTTAGTTAAACTTTCATACTTAATCTCGAAAAATGCAATAGGCCAACATGTACTGTACAAATGCTAAGAGCCAGTGTCAAGGCTGTAGGCCTACTAGGCTGAGATGCATTTAATGTGGAAAATTGCGTAGGGATGGCTGTCTTTTGGGATTTTGAACTGAACAACTAAATATTCAACAGAAAAATAGCGCATTTTTGACAAAATATTTATAGAATAACTCAACACTTCTTCCAATTTCTGAAATTCTTTTAAGTTGATTTTCTATTAAAAATAATTGCATAGGCCTACATAAAACTTATAAAAAGTGCCCTGCCTTCTTATTTTTGAACACATAATTGTAGCTTAGTTTTAATAAAATATCTTCAATAACTTTTAAAGAGCAGAGCCTATTACCATTAGCCTAAGTTATATTATTATTTACAACAGCTTTGTCGTTGGCCGTAAAGAGGGAATTGACTGTGTGAGAGGAACAAATAATGGGATAATGTGTAATTGCAAACACTGATAGGCCTAATGATGGAATCTAACAAACTTTAACCAACACTAACATAAAAGCCAAAAGCACTGCTGACAATATAATATAGGCTAGGTCTAGCAAGGGTTCAATGATCCTGCGGAAATTATATGGAATTATCTGTAACCTAACTTAGGCCTGTGCGTAAAATTTGTGAAAGTAAAATAATTGAGGTAGGCCCTACCCATCTTGGGTTAGTAACCCTCTGAACCGCTTGAAGACCGAAATAAAGTCTCCCAAAATTTATCATTATGATTTAACCAAATAGAGTTTAGGATCTAGATGCACAGCACAATTTTATGTTTCAAGCTAACGTGTCAGTGGCAGGCCTATGCCCAGTGTTCCATAAGTTAACTTAAACAAATAAGGTTGGTAGGGCCTAACTGAGAAGCTGTAATAACAAACCGTGCTCTCAAGCAAACTAAGACTATTAACTCACCTTGATAATTTTTGAATAGAGAATTGATTTGGCTGCTCTGTCAGACACTCTTGTTGAGGGTTTGATGGCTTTTCCATCAATCACTTACTCCCAAAAATAATAAATATAGGCCTAATGCTATGATAGAGACCTAGCCTAGGTCACAGTGGCTGCCTAGTCTACCATCAATGAAAAGTAGTTTTGAGGATAAAATTGAAGGTATAATAATTATTTTAAGTAACAATATACGTGTTAGAATGATAAAATTAAAATAATAAATCAATTTAGGATGTTTAACAGTTTAAAAGTAAAATAAAATGCCAATAATAACCTTATTACACAGTTGCAATATGGCGTCGATCAAAATAAAAATGTAAACAAACCGACCAAGAAAAGAAGCAGAAAGTGCAAGAAAAGAAGAAGAAAGTGCACTCACTAGCTATCTCACCATCAATTTAGGTGGCGAGTGGTTTGGGTGAGTTGACGAGTGGGGAAGTCACCAACTCAACCATTCAAAAATACCAAACGGGTGAGAAGTGAGTTCCCACTCAACAACTCACGACTCACTCGATTCAAAAATTGGGCCCCAGCGCTGAAAAGTATATAAAATTCAGTTATCAAATTTAAAACAATTTTTTGAAAAAAAATTTTTGCAGACCTGTGTTATCTCTCATCATCTCATTTCATCTTCTGCTTCTTCTCTTCTCATTCTCAATGGTTTGCTGTTAGGGATGAGCATCGATAGAAAAACATCGATGTTGACCATCGATGTTAGCATCGAACCAAAACATCGATGTGTGGAAAACATCGACCTCTAAACATCGATGAATATCGGACCTAAACATCGATGTTTTTATGAAAATCCCGAATTTTGTAAAAAAGGTTATTGGATAAAAACATCAATATTTTAGTTAAAATTCCGTAGTTTCCTATAAAAGAATACGTAAACCACAATGACACACAACAAATTTAAATCAAACTTTATTCAAAATACATTTATTTCGTCAGTTTTAATAGTTACAAATTACAATGAATGGATTAACTTATTGCTGCCTACTTTCACTCCATAGGGTATCGTATTTTTATTTTGAGAGTAGGGGGTTTATTTTTTTCAAACTTGGTAAAAATAAAACTAACAATTTTATTCATTTTTTACGACTAGAAATATCAAACAGAAAAATACATCGTGTATTGCAAATTTCGAAAAACATCGATGTAAAACATCGATGTACGATAAACATCGGTAACTCACCATCGATGGCAAAAACATCGAACATCGAAAGGAAAACATCGATGTTTCGAAAACATCGGCCATCGATGCTCATCCCTATTTGCTGTTTGATGTGAATGATTGTTTGAAATTATTTGAAAAAGCTAAAGAAAATGTCTCAACTAATTAACTTTTCAGTCCATAGCGAGGTAGAAAATCAGCATCTCCATCGTAACACAAAGCAGTGTAAGCATGATGATTTTAGTAACAATATTATTTTATTAATAATATTATTTGCTGAAAACTCTGAAGCGGTGTTACATCCTGTTTTATCCAAACTAACAGTGTATCAAATAGGCTAGTTAAGTTTAATTTAAAATATTTTTTTAATAAATTCCAGAAAGTATCTCAAAATATTTCCGGGAAGACCTGTTACACCTTTTCTAGAAATGCTGGTTAAAAGTTTGTCCGTATAGGCCCTAATCCAATAAAGTATGCCTGTTAGAAATCATTGCGTGTTCATTCAGGTATATAGACCAAGTAATAAACCCTTTTATTAAGATAAATTTTTCTATTAAGTTTTATTTAACTCCAGACTAATGTATTTCTGACCTTCCTAATAGTAAGTAGCCTACCTAAACAGTGCTCTAAAATAATTGACATAATTTGGCCTACAGATTCATATGTTTCAAATTATTTTATTAAACATTCAACAGACAACTTATGCCTTGGTACAGTAGACCTAGGCCTATCTTAGAATGTTGCTGTATAGCCAGGGCTGTATTTCTAAATAGGCTGAAAAGGCTGGAGCCTATAGCGGCAAAATTTCAGGGGCGGCACTTTGTCAGTTTACAAAAAATTGGAAATAATTTTAGGCCTACTTTAAGTTAATAACATGAACTTCTTTAGGTCAATCTTTCTGGTTTAAAGTGTATTAATTTTAAGAAATGGAAATATGTTTATTCCTTTTATAAGAATTTACTCCACATAATCTTGTAACACCTTTTTCATGTAGGGTGAAATCGTTGTAACGAGATACTCAAAGTTAGTATAAGGCCCAGACAGAGGGAACTTACACTAGCGCTCCCAGTGTTTAGATTAGCAAATAGTTATTTCCTTTTTGATTTTACGAATAGATTGACCACAAAATAATGACAATAAATGTATGGTTTTGATTTTATAATGACCTCCCCCTGAAAAATGTGATTTTTTATGAAGGAACGAAAATTTTACCGCATTACTTGGCAGGCGGAGCTGTTCTGCCAAAAAATCTAACCACCATTAACATCAGAATCCAGATTAAAGTGGCTTTAAAAGTTTTCAATTAATGAATATACGGTTCATAAAAGCAATTGATACTTTTGATACTTTGATATTGAGACGTCAAATTAATCTGGTGCGCATTTTAAGATGTATACTCCCCTACATAAGTGACAATGTTTCGCTATTTGGAGTTTCAGGGGGGGGGGGGAGCGGCAGAAAATATATAGCCTAGCCTACAGGCGGCATATTCCTAAATCCGGCCCTGTGTATAGCAAGAAATCTAAAATGAGAAGGAGGTAGCCTAACTTAGGTGATATCAACAAAAATAATAACAAAATTGATGATGTCAAAGTCAAAGGTGCAGCACTTAAAATATTCAACAGCAAACCAATCATGTGTCAAGAGAAACAACATGAAGTCAAATGTGCAGGACCTGCTTCAATTACCTGTTGGTTTCACCTACCTTGGTTTTTTTCGAGATACATTGTTGTAAAGTATCATAAGGGCTACTAAGGCTATCTCATTGTCAGTACTGTAGGTAGGCTCTATTTCTAACAAAATTTAATTCATAGGGTTTGTCTTTTTCAAAGACTAAGATTAGAACTTAAATCAAATTTTATATAAGTTTCTCTATAGGCCCCTTTACATACGTTTATATTGCTTGTAAGCTTATGAACTGCCTATCTAGGCTTCATTTTATCCACAAGTAAGTTTAGACAAATAGAGAATCTACATGAGTTAGTAAAAAATGTTTAACCCTCTGAGTGTTCATTATAGCACCCCTGGAGCTTTACGCATTTTCTTAAGAGTTTGCATAAGCCCTACTTTTAGGGCCGGTTTCCGAGTCCGGGGATATTTAATCCCGGAGTTAGTTAATCCGTGGAATAAGATAATCGGTGGGTTAAAAATATTAAATAATCGGGTTTCGGAGATCGGGGATAACTTACTTAACTCTCGGATTATCGTAGTCCGAGAATATATTTATTCTTTAACTTATGCCATCGGTTAGGAGGGAATTGCTGGGAATTCTCTATTTTGAGTAGTGGCATTCACGGTGTACAGCCTACAGACGACACTCTGTCGAAGGATTTAGTTTACGTTTTTGGCCACAGCTCCCGTGTCTTGTCCCTTATCAGTTGAAAACGCAACGTTCCATCTTCGTGGTGTGCTCTCTGTGTATGTGTAATGAACATTCTGCGTGACATTATGTTCAATAATCTCCTTTGATTAAATTTATTTAACTATGGCCAAGTAGAATGTGAGGAAAATGTAGAGAAAGAACTGAAGAATAGAAGGAAACTGGTTTAGTTTATTAAAAAAGTATCAGTGTGGTATATTTTTTTTAACAGTGACATAGAAACAAATGATTGATTATTGAGATTGACTGAATGTCTTTTTAATTGAAAATTCTTACTGACACTTCGTAAAAAAAGGATCTTTTCAAACATTTTATTTTACCATATACTAGTAAAAAAGTGCATTAAATGACTTGCTTATTTAGACAACGTTGTGATTTTATTTGATGAAAATTATATTTAAAAATAGGAACATGTTTATAATATTATTTAAAAAAAATTTTTGTCCGTAGTAGCGTTGATCCCGTCAACTATACCTAGAACACCGAGGAACCCATTTTGCTAAAAAAATATTTTTTCCTAGAATAGTAGCCTGTATAAATCTGTTAGGCTTGGTTTTTTCATTTTCATTTAAATATACAATGATGTACAATTTTGCAAGCAGACGCTTTTGATATGTGTCATGGGGAGCCCTGCGATCATTTTCAGAAGGCCTTGGGGCAATCCGTCTCGCAAGTTCATGAACACTTTCTTAACCTAAAACGGTGTTTAAATTGTTCGTTATTTTGTGTCGTAAAATGCGTTTACAGCTCGCACACAAGTCTCAGTTGAAAGGGTGGATGCGCATATCTGGGGTAGTCTCAATAATCGAGGCATTCCATATCACATTAATCTAAAAACAACCGTAAATGTCTAACTGCCAACGTAATATTGAGTGAATCTCATCACTAATCTCAGGTTACAGCGCCTACTGAAAAAGATATTCCTCAACTTTACCCTACCCTTTGCCAGGATTAAAAATGCTCAAGATATTCCTCGACATAGCAAAAAAATAGTCCTCGACTAACCAGTTGTGGGTTAAATTTTAACTCCGAAATTCAAAAGAATAAAACTTAACTTGAGGATTAAATAACACCTGACTCGGAAACCCGCGAGAGTAAGTCCGAGAATATCCCTCCCAAGTTAACTCTCGGGTTAGCGATATTCCTAGAGTTTAGGTATCCTTGAGCTCCGAAACCCAATTTCTTTAGTCCTAGACTAAAAACTGGTTTATACTGGATTTTAGTCCAAGAATAGAGATAACCCTGGACTCGGAAACCGGCCCCTAAAGTTTAAATAAAAAATAACTAGAGAGGCAAAAATTCAGTTTTAAATTATGGAAAGCAGGGATATTGTTAGTAGGCCTAGGCCTTCACTCAATGTGTTTAATTGATAATAAGAATGATATGCAATACTCATGAATCCACTGGATTCATAAATTCAAAACTGATGAATTTGAAAATGAAATGAAAAAATCTTTATCATAACAGGCAAAGTTAGGGCCATATGGCCCTTTCTTACACTTAACCTGAAACCTAAATTTGGACGTAAAGTATAAAAAACAATGTAAAGTTTAGACTCCAAGTACAATTTTAGAAGTTTTTCATTTTGTATTTTAATAGTTTGGTTTTGTTAATAAAAACCTTTTTCCTATGACATGACAATGACAGAGAAAGGAACCTAATATAGATAATTGAAGCCTTTTTCTGTGGTATTGTCCTCTGACTTACTGAACTGGTAGGCCTATATGGGTTATTTTCTGTCTGACCTCACCTTCCGCAACATTACCATTTCTGAAAGTGCATCCCATTTTAAGTTATTTTTTAACCTCAGAGTCATTTTTATTACAGTAGGCCTGTAAATTTTAAACCTAGGCAACCGTACCTAAATCTAATTGCTTCAATACACCGACTTGCACTATTGTTTATTTGGACAGTACAGTACATGCATATGAAAATAATTCAAGTAATTATTTTTCAGTTGGTGCCTCTGAGCTTTCTCGTTCCTCTACAAAGAAAACAGCCCTTACTGATGTGAAAAATATCCTAACCCAAAGAACCAAGCAATCTGGTAAAAATCAACTGAATTCAGCAAAGAAACCAGACATTCTTAAGAAGAATATTAGTGAAAAAGATTGCAAAACAGATTGTAATCCAAAGGATTGTAATGATATTGATGAAGATGCAGGTTTTGTGGAACCCCCTTGCTCATTCTGCGATAAAACTGAAGGTTAGTCAATTACTAGATTTATACAGAGAACCACTTAGGCTAAGGCTAGGTATTGTTAAGACAGTAATTTTGCTAACTCCCAATTGGTTCCTAGAAGAACTTAGATTTTCATACTTATTTCTGTTAATCTTGCGGCAGGCACAAGACTAAAAAGTTTAACAATTTACCCCTGGTATGTTTAAAAAAAGGTACCGCAGCCTAACGATTGAATTTGTCATAGAGCTGTTAACACAATTAATACAAACAAATTTGAAATAAAGTAACGTACATTATTAAAGATGGCCTAATGGGAGATTTTAATTTTATTACTATTAGAGGTATTATTATTAAGTTCCTTTTTCACAAGTGGTGGGCGGCCAAACCCTCGCTGGCGTCCTAGAGAAGATCTGCAAGGATATCAACCTGGATGCCTGCGCTACTAAGGTGGTCTGTGCAAGGCCACCCTCGAAGGGGATGTTCTCCTCCGGCTAGGGAAAGGCTCTGATATGCGGCCTTATGCTTGCTGTTCTCGAGGTAGGGGTTGGAGAGGTGTGAAATAACATCGCCTCAGATAAGCAGGTGATTGTTGTGGTGAGGGATCTTAATTCTCTCACTGAGACACCTGAAGTCATCGAGATCTTAAACAAGGTTTTCGGTAGCACCAGTGAGACATACAAAGTCTCCGCAGACCAAACGAGCGGCAACTGAAGATGGCGATCCTCGACCTTTCAGAGGAAGAGACCACATGGCTTCTTAAACTCGGCCATCTTCAGGTAGGAATTCCTCAGCTGTGGGGTGCTTTTACAGACTATGGTCCTTAGGTGCTTCAAGTGCCTGGACTATGGGCACCGTCGCAATGAGTGGGCGGGAAAGGACCGGTCCACTCTTCGCTACAAATGTGGGGAGGCAGAACACGATCATAAAACTTGAGAAATCGGATCACTGCTTCCTATTCCTCTGCAGTGAACTGAAGTCTGAAGATGTAGTTGCAGCAGTCGACCATGTAACTGGATCTTGGGAGTACCACGTTGTTAGGCTCGCATTGGAAAGGGATAAGTAAGCCAAGCAGCAAGCACCAAAAGAAGTGTAGACCAAAACGAAGACAATGAAATAGTGCTCTCTTCTTAGAACAAGGGCCCAACCCCGTGGTCCCCCTATCAAACTAGGGGGTCCTCCTGAAGTAATATGATAAACGGTTCCGGGGGATCAAAGCCTAGAAAAGGTGTGGTTTTAATGGGTATTGCTCAGGCGAGTCCCACACAACGTCTGTAACGAGGATTCCAACCTCCTATTTTTTCTTTAAAGTTCCCTTTTCAATGTTATTATCCATCCCTTCTTTGTAATTTAGGATGTAATTTCCTCCGTAGTGTCTTAAACAATCATGCTGGTAGGCATCCATTAAAGTTAACCTCTGGTTAATGAATGTTATGTGGAATGACCCTGTTCTCTTTCATCCCGTCAACAATTACTTAATATTCTTTGTCGATTTTTCATCTTGAAAAATATGGCAAGGCTCTTCAGGAAATAAAGTCATGGAGGCTTATTCAGTTGTATCATGGGCACAAAAAGAAGTGACCTCTTGTAGTTGTTCGATTTTGCTCTTCAAATTAATCTGATTAATTTAACACTTTTTTTTTTCATTACCTAGTAGGCCTATGATACATGTTTGTAATCAAAATTGGAAAACAAATGTCTACAACACACAAAAATATATTTACACTTATACGGCAAAGAATACAGAAGGTAATATATGAAAAGTTGGAAAATTGCAATTTATTTTGATCGGTCACACCGATCATCATCAGGTCCAAAGAGAGAATCTCTTGGGTAAAAGGTTCTCTATATTTTATATAAGTGAGTTTACCGGGTTCTATCATCTATAAGAAAAAAATTCATATACCAGTATGTAATTTTGCATATTTACTAAATTTGGGTTTTATTTAACACTACATAACTGTGGTGCATATTTGCACCATGTTTTGCAACACAACTAGTTTTGGCATCGACTAGTAACTTACAGTGTTTAACGTGCAACTTCTGATAACCTTTGTAGCTGAATTAATCTGGAACAGATCTGGGAATATTAGGCAAGTGGTGTTTTTACATTTTTACCTATAAATTAAAGTTTTTCCCCATTATAAATTGCCATCTATTCACAAAATATTGCTGTGTTTAAAATTCAATTTGTGTGACTTTTTTTGTTTGCTTGTATTAGATGATTCTGCGGACATCATGCTCCAAGATCTAATTAAACTTACCAAACAACAAATTGACAACCTTGCACTGAATTGGGAGAGACCGCCTTTGGTCACTGAGGAAGACATGATAATTGAAGAATTACCACCTCTTCCTGGTAAGGATACGATCATAATTTTTATTTCCGCAACCCGGTTTACCGTCCCCAGATAGTCGGGAGTTGACAGTACGAATTAAGGAAACAACGAATCCTGTATGGCTATAGGGCCTGCAAGGCACATTTGTGTTTTGCACATTTCCTTTAGAGCTCCGCCACACTGAACCTCAAAAGTATTATAGGCTATAACCTAAGTGGTTGTAATTTGGTATGGAAGTTCCTCTTTGCTCATAGGTGCAAACTAAAAAAGGGTTTAAAAAAAATTTTTTTGAAATTCTTTTGGGCTCCAACCAAAAGGACTTCAAAATTACTCTAGGGCCTACGGAGTTGAAATTTGACGGTGTATGTTTAAGTTTGTTCAGAAATTTTTTTGCCATCTATATTCATTGCCAGTACTGCACTGATATGTTTATTTAACACAGAACTTATAACGGCAACATAGAAGCTTTGCCAAGCACGATGTAAATAAAATAAATAATGTTGTTTTTAAAGCAAAGACGCGATTGATTGATAAAAAATTTGTCCCCGGAAGGAAGTGTAGAGTAAGAGGTTTCCTAGAACTGAACATAAAAACATTGTTCATTTCATGGTATCCGTCCCAACTGTGGGGAAATATGCATGAGAAAGGCGATTTGTGCTATAAAGGTTCCGTAACGAGATACTTCGTGCCACTGAGGTTAGGTTTATGTTACTGAGTTCATTTACTGAAAGATTCAAGTCATCTGGAGATTAATTTGTGCTATAGAGGTTAAGACATTTTGAAGTATGTACATAGAGGTTGGTTATGCGGAGGTATTTACATTAAAAGACTTTGTCCTATAGAGGTATTGTGACATTGTGTGTTATATGCAATTCACACGAACTAGAGAAAAGAACTTGTTATTGAGCTAGTCGGGAGGTGCGATTGAGGGTCGTGGTAGCGAGCCTCTACTTTATTTACAATAATTGTCTCAAAATCTGATGTTTAACATACGGATAGTGAGCAAGTAACATAGTAAGTTAGGCCTATATAAAGTTCTTAAAATGTGAAGAAAATATGTTATGTTTTTATAATTCAAACATGTTTTGTAATTCTAAAGAGAAATATTTCTTCTGATATCTTTGAAGCCTTGTTTTAAATTTTTGTGAGAATTGTTTTGTCATTGAGATTTTTGTTGCCTTTTTCAGATTTTGGTATGAAGCCCATCCCTCCTCTATTCTGGCTCAAGAACAGTGATTCTGATGATTATGAAAGTCTAATCAATGAACTTCCAATGCCTCAAACTCTGTCAGATATAGAGGAAAGCTTTTCAGATTCATGGGAAAGCATTGACTCTGAAAATGAAATGACTCCAAAAGCTTTGTGAAAATGCTTTTCTGTATGTTTTATGATGATATAAGTTGTAAATTATTAACAAGTTTTTATACTGTAAAATATTTTGAAATTTTGAATCAGCATCTAAATGTGATTTTCAAGTTAGTTTTTTGTGATTTCTAATAAAGTCTGGTTCTTTATTAGTTAGCCCACGGCATAATTTTTTCACACCTAATAAAATTTTATTTTAATAATGAAACATTCTCAGAAGTATTTGATATTAACAAAAACAAAATTTGTTTAAGAAATTGCATTGATTTTGTCCTTGTCCTGTCCAAGACCAAACTTTTAATTTCCGAGTGTTATCTTCATGACTTAAAATTTACAAAAAAACGCACGTAGTTAAATGTTAGGGTTTTTAACTTAAAACTCAAACTTGAAAATGAGTGCCAAAGCTGCTTTAAACCAACATTTTTGTTCAAAAACCATTAATTTCATCCATTTAGTAGTAACAAATTGTATTACTTGTAACTTCCTTTTCAACACCATAATGCTTTCCTTTGATCAGCATTTTTATTGTAGGTACCTAGAAATTTGATCTTTTTGAAGAGTTTAATTTGAAGATATACGGTTAAGTATTTTATTTAGTCTAAAAGGCATGGGGATTTTAAGGAATTAACTTCCTAAGTGGGTACATTTAATTGGATTTGGTCTGTAAAATTTGTTTCAGTATAATCACTTTATGATTTAGGTGTTGATTTTTTTATTTTATAGATTAGGAAGGCTCATGCCAACTCCCAAAGTCTATACTAAAAATTAATGTATACATCCATGGCAGCGGCCTTAGCTCAGATATTGAGCTCTGGGTTATCACCCAGCAGGCCGGTTTCACAACCCGACTCAGAGACAAAAATAACATTTCGGCCGCTCCCGTGGTTCAGAGGCCACGTTAAGCCGTTGGTCCACCTGCATAGAAAAAAAAACAAAAAATGCAGGCCTCTCAAGCTAGGAGAACTATCAGTTAATTGTTGATCTCCTTTTACTAAAAGCCAGACAATTATTATTTGTCTATACTTATATTTAATACGCTAATTGTCTAGCGTAAAAATTGTCAGTCTTTATCTTTCATTCAAGAAACAGCTGGTAGCTGTGGCGTGACGAGCTTTCTCCGATTTGGTGGGGAGAGCAGTGCTACCACTCTAAAACTCTAAAATTTGCATTGATGCTGGGCGGGTGTTTTAAGAGATACATGTAATTGCATTTTGCCATTGTATTATGTAATATTGATAGGCCAGCCTTATGCCACACCACATTAGTTTTAGGAAAATATGTATTAAATTGTTGTTAAATTTTTGTTAGATTTGGACCTCGATGATAAGTAGTTAACTTATCGAGGCCAATATTTGTAATGTTTTGAATATATAAATAAATAAAGGTTTTTTTTTAATGAGAATTCATCTTCTTTCACAATTCTCAACCGATTTTCAAGTTTTTGGTGTCGTTGGAAAGGGCTTGGTCTGTAGTTGTTTTTAAAGTGATGACAGTTTGGCTTATTAAAATAAAAGCGCTAGGTATCACTGAAATTTTAAAATTTGCTATTTATTACAATAACATTGGCTTGAACATTTTAAACATCGGTTAATGTACAGCCATTGACTATGTACACTAACGTGAGTAGACTTCTCTTGGCATAGGCGTGTGTGAAGCCTATTGACGGTGGTGCGATCTCGCGCGGCGTACATGGAAGTTCACGTAAAATTTGGTTGATAAATTATTATTACCACTCTTCTCAACCAAGGACGAAACATTTTATAATTGAAAGTTATGGTCATGTTTTTGGGAAAGTGTTTTTGCAGCACTGTAAATTCAGCTGAATAAAACAACATCGATGGCAGCGACTCTGGTGGCGCGTACCCCGAACTTCCAAATTTTTGCCTCAAACTAAATGCATTGGATGAGAGGTCTATTCACGTTAGTGTACATAGTCAATGGTACAGCTTTAAATAAGTGTAGTTTCAGGTGATTACTGATAATCACAATCTTGGATTGGTTGGGGACTAATTTTATCAATATTCAAGCTAAATTCCTCAATTCCAAGCAACTCATACACTTATATCATTGACTATGTACACTAACGTGAATAGACCTCTCATCCAATGGATTTAGTTTGAGGCAAAAATTTGGAAGTTTGGTGGACGCCGCACCAGAGTCGCTACCATCGATATTGTTATTATTCAGCTGAATTTACAGTTCTGCCAAAACATTTTACCAAAACATAAATATAACTTTCAGTTATAAAATGTTTCATCCTTGGTTTAGAAGAGTGGTAATACTGATTTATCTATCATATGTTACGTGTACTTCGATGGACGCCGCACGAGATCGCACCACCGTCAATAGGCTTCACACACGCCTATGCTATGAGAAGTCTACTCACGTAGTGTACAAAGTCAATGCTTATATCATATAATCTGGTGGAGTAAAGTACTGGCTGGTAAGAGTACAATCGGCTATGGTGTTTCATATTGACATTTTCCACTAATACGGGATTTTCACTTTCTGGCACCACACTGGTATGATATCTTTCAGATTAGTAAGAGTCTACTGTATGTTAGAGTACCTATACATCCAGCAGATGTAAGGGGTGTTATTATCATTGACCATGGATCATAGTCAATGCTATTATATTTCTGTTTGGTGCCTCTAGATTATTCCATTTTATATTTGCTAACGTGAAAAAAAAGTATCGGATGTATCCGCCAATAATCTTACAGGAGCCAAAAAAAAGTATTGCCTGTCTTGGGTGATATTTCCAAAAAGAACAATGCAAAATATTTTACACTAAAGTCCAAGACTATTTGCACAGAAAAATTCAGTTAGGGCAGCAAATCAAAACTACTGGGTGACCATTTTAAGTGTGGGGATCCCAAATCTCATCGGGTTCCCAAGCAATTTGTAATACCTAAAAATCCCGGGATTTTTATCTACAATCCCAGGATTGGCAAAATTGTAAAACACCAAAATTTTATTGTTTTTGAAGTGTTTTGGTTCGTAACTCCAACTAAAACTTGTAAATAATTGTTAACTTAGCATGTCAATTTATTCCAAAGGTTTGAAACGGCTTGTATCGGTCCAATCAGCTTCCGTAGCTGAATTATTCCTGATAAGAATAGCTTCTTATCGCTCAATTCTTCCAGTGTGCTTCTTTCCCATGGTTGGCATTGACACAATTTTTGATGATTTTATTTTCGTCTGAGTCACAATATTTTTAGTTGCTATCAATCTCTTGTGAGTGGATTTATTGATATGACATCAAAAATTGTTTTCATGTTTTACAAAATGGATGAGTCTGATGATGATTAGTTATTAGGTGCCCTTGTAACATAACAAAACAAACCACGGGATAAATGTAGTTTAATTAATAGAACCAGTAATCTTAAAAAACAATGTTGTTAATTTTGCTTTAAAATGACCATTTTTCGTTCACATTAGATAATTAATTAATTTTAATTAAATAGTTGATTGTAGTATATATTAGAAGGGAATGTAATATACATCACTAAGGTCTCAATGCAGTGTCACAATGCAAACTCATTATTGTGGATTTATTTTTATTTTAAGGAAATATACTCAAAAGTAGATGATTTTCTGACTACAGAATAAAGGTTGATTCAAAGTTGTAGGCGTGTGAGGTCCGGCACAATGAAACTATACAGACTTCAAACTACAGTAGAAGTGTATCACCATTGATTTCCACATACAGTACAAAACCTGTCGGTTGTACAGTAGACTCCCTCTTAACCGGCCACCTCGGGACCAGGCCGCGACCGGATAATGAATTGGCCGGTTAAACCGATGTTCATTTAAGAAAGCCATCCCACAATTTTATATGACCTAAATATAATTATTTCTTGAAAAACAACCTTAAATACATTACTGTATATGATTTATAGCTAATACCCACCACCCATGAAATCCACAACAAACCTACACTAATATTAATTTGTTTCTTTATTGTGGTCTACTGGATAGTAGGCCCAAACGCATTGACTGCCGGTGGCAGTCACTTCCGCCCAGGACATTATAGTTTAATATGTTTGGAAACGTCAATATGAAATAAAGTTGAATTGAATGATACATTAGATAAGAAAACTTAGTTTCCGGCGATTCGCGGCCGGTTAAAGCGATGTTGAGATAAAAAATGGCCGGTTAAAAAGATGTTATTTTGTGTCAGAGTAGGCCCGTTAAAGCGGAGACCGGTTAAAAGGTGGCCAATTAAGAGGGAGTCTACTGTAAAATGAATTTACCAGATACTGGATAAGCAAAGATTGAGTCTTCCAGATTTACAAGATACTCAATATTGTGAGCACCTGCTGTGTGATCAATCATAAATTAGAGTAAAAATGTCTTAAACATTTCTGTTACAAAGCTGCATAGCCTATATTCTTTTATATACGAATCTCGGGATTGATCCCGGGGAATCCCGGGATCAGAATTTCGGCCCAGGATTGACATCCCTGTAAGTGTGCCAAATTTGAACTCGCATCAAAATTTATTAAGGTGTGAATAACACTTAATTTTTTATAGTTTTTTAAAGTGTTGGGTTTTCTGCAAGGAACCTGTATTTATAGTTTGTTCAACATTAATATGCAATCAAATTACCGACTTACAATTGCTTTTCTCATTCATCCCTCTCCCAAGAATCAAATCAATCAGGAGCACGGAATGTTATTAAATTTCTCATGTCAGTTTATATGATTACTAGTGTACATAAGCAACTTTAGCTCTAAATCAATGACATCCGACCAATCCAATAATGTGAATATCTTTAATCGCGAATAACTACACGTATTTACAACTGATTATTAACAGATGTTTCAAATGCTTTATTCAGTCCCCAATGTTATTTAAATGGGAAATTTTGAGATTTCAATGTTGGATAGCGCCTTTATTTTCAGTCCGATTCTCATCAATTTTCGGCGGAAACAACTACAGACCAAGCCTTATCCAACGACACCAAAAACTTGAAAGTCGGATGAAAATTGTAAGAGGAGTTCTCGGGACAAAAAAAAAAAAAACCACTTAGCGTATTAAATAAGTATAGATCTTGCTTTTTAGTAGGAAGGTAGTTATTGTCCTACTTTACTTTTCGAATTTTTCAGATATCTTTGTAATATTAAAAATTTTTTATCATTCTGCACGAAATCAGCCTATTTTTTGTTCTCTCAATAGTACCAAAAACTTTTTTTTGTCCTAGGGCTGAAAAATCAGCTGGAATACTTTTTAGGTCCTCGGACTGAAAAGTCAGCTGTTTTGCTAGGTGTTATTAATTTTCTATGCAGAATAAAACAATTCAAACGTTATATTAAAACATTGTTTGTAAAAAACAGAAATGTAAACACATATTACTTACTTTGTAAATATAACCTCAAAAATACAACTTTATAGTTAATATTTTTAACAATTAAAAGTATAATTTTGCATTATGATAAAAAACGTTGTTCATCACTAGGAGCAAAAGTGACTCTTTTTAGTGCATAATCGAGTTTTTAAAACACGTGTTTTTTTAAAGTCATTTTGGAAAAAGGCATTTTTTTGATAATGCTATAAAGTACCAAGTTAACCGAGCCTTGCTCGTTGGTTTCAATTAACTTTTGCTATAGTGTCATGGCAATAAAACGCTTAAAAATAAATTTCCACCAACAAGCAACTATACCTCTTCACAGTTAACAGCTATTTCAAAAAGACTTCTTTATATTATTGTTCCTTTATTTTTGTATACATTTCGTTGTTATTTCGTTACCAGAATAGCATCCAGTAAGACCAATGTTAAAAATTATGTTTTTTAAACTTAAATTTAGACCAAATTAGATTTTTCCTCGCATTGAGGCTGTTTCTAAACTTATTTTTGGGCCAAAACACTCTTTAATGCAAAGTTAAAGCAAAATATACTCGCTAGATTTTGAGATAGTGGAACCACATTCCTTCAGACAGTGCTCATATTATTTTAGGATAAAAAAAATCCCCTCTTCAATTTTTACCTGTATTTCTCATTATAATGTTGTCGGACCACCGCCAATTATTGTTGGATGGAAAGTACTTTATTTTTACATGTCGTCAACTTTTATCCGCCATCTTGGATAAACCTTAGGATGAATGTTATTTTATTCAAATGTAAAGATAGTGAAATGACACATAATTTCAAATTAGATTTTTTCATGAATTACAATGCAGTAATCGGTTTTTGAAAATCTTGGTTTGTTTTAAAGATAAACTAAAATTAATATTTATCCTTATACATTTCTTATAGATGTTTTGTACTTTGACGATTTATTTATTTTTAAATATTTTTTCAATGTTTTATACTTTGAGTATTTTTTTTTTACTATTATATCCTGTTCTAATTAATATGTACTAGAGATCACCTCCTGATCGAAATTCAACCAAAATTTCAGTTTATCTGGACGAAAGAAGCTTAAAAAGATTTTATAACTAAAAAATCTGTTCTTCCTGTTTTACTTTTTAATAGCATTTGTAGCACCTGTTGTACTTTTTTATGCATTAATAGCATAACAACAGCTGTCTAATGAATGAATGAATGAATGAATAAAAATTTATTTCCAAAAAATAGACAGTTTACAAAATACAACTTTTAATAATAAATATAAATATAAACTGTTAAAATTATACTTGTACTTATGAGGCCCAGGAAATCAGCAGACATAGGCTAGAACCTGTGCGTCTGCTGCGTTGCACGTTGCAAGAAAAATTGACCTAATTATTATTAAGAAATTAATATTATTTTTATTGAAGTAAGGAAACTAAAAAAAGTATAATAAATCAATTAATTTTTGGAAAAGGAAGTTACTGGAGTTAAATGAAAATAAAATATTTTTCTAACCAATTAATTATTGCAAAATGCTGGCCGGTTGAGTTTGGTGGCAGGACGGCTGGAAAAAGTGAGTCATTAGTTGTCAGCTGGATAAGGTCTTGTCAAGGTCTTGTCAAGGGTCGGGTCTGTCACGCCCGTAATCTGCGGAGATGATAAGGTCGGCAACATCCACATTCAGACTAAGTAACCACTCCTTTACACGAAGTTTAAATACATTCAATGATGGGGATTCAAAAAAATTTAGCTCATTGAAATAATTATTTAAATTACGAAGGAGTATGTGAGAAATGTAATGAGAATTCGTTGTGGAATATCTATTGTTTAGCTGTAGAGTAGTAATTCGAACCCTAGTAGAATATCTGGTGTTATGTGGATGGGAGATTTCTTGAAATATGCTGTGATAATTTTTATAAATGTTTGTCAACAGACTTTTAATATATAATTGGCGGATGCTAAGAACAGATGTTTCTTTAAAGAGAGCATCAGTAGGAAATCTTTTGATTTTACCAAAACCCACTTTTAAAATTGATTTTTGAGCAATATTCAGTGGTTCAAGGATACTTTTTAAGCAACCCCCCCATGCTACAATTCCAAAGGATAAAAGTGATTGGACGTACGCAAAATAAACCATTTTGATTTCTTTTTATAGTATCCCACTCATTTGTCTAAAGGCAAAAATATATTTCCTGACCTTGTTCCTAATAAATTGAATATGATTACCCCATTTTAAACGACTATCAAAAATAACCCCCAAGTATTTGTATGAGTTTACTTTCTCAATACTTTTACATGTGCAATTTATATTTTGAAAATTATTACAAGAGTGAATTATGAGATCTGGTAAATCGTAGTCAGTGTAATTACTAATAGATATTGGTAAAAATTTTGTTTTTGAAATGTTTAAAGAAAGAATATTTTGATCCAACCATTTCTTAACTACTGAGAGATCATGTAAGGCTTTTTCACGTACTTCGGGCCAGGTCTTTCCCTGAAGGAAAAAGAGAGTATAGTCTGCGAACAAAAATAGTTTACCGAATATATTTAACTTTGAAATATTATTTATATAAATTAAAAATAATACTGGCCCAAGGTTACTACCTTGGACCACTCCGTAGTCTACAGGCATTGTATCGCTATTAAACCCACAAATAGAAACATACTGGGATCTATCGGAAAGATAACTTTTAAACCAATTGAGGGTGTTGGGTGCTGGTCATCATGACAACTTACCTTTTATACAGATCTTGACTTTCCCCGCCTACTATTCCTTCTCATTTCATATTCTTTTAAACATCTGTTTTATTTCAATTTCAAACCAAATGTTTTTTTATTTATTATTGTTTACATTTTTCATTCATTCATTGTTCTCTTCTTTGTTCCCACAACCTTTTGTTATGTAGGTGCTTGGCTTGAAATCCATAGTCCTTGTTTGTGGCATGCTGCTGAAATATGCTAGGTATGCTAGGTGCGGTCAGACATGAAGGGATAAAAGATAAAATATGGTGAAATGGACAGAAAATGGACAAAAAAGTTGAGGACTGTAATTAATAGGCTGTAATTCTATGATCCGGCTCCAGAAGGTACCAAAAAATGTACGGTTATGGCCCTAGGCTGGAGGATTTAAACTAATAGAAGGGTGAAGGACCAGACTCATTATTTGGAGTCAAAATTCAGTAGAATTGATTTATTGCGTAAAAATTGAAAGGTTTAAATGATTGAATTACAGAAAAGAACATTGAATAGATGAAAAGTTAGTTATAACATAATAATGATCAGGGACACATAATTCAATTGAATATCGTATTGTAACATAAATTACCAATGATAAAATTGCACTTTGAGAAGTTCAAGTAAAACTTTAAGTCTCTGGAAATCACACTTACGTTGGTTCCACATTTTACCAGGTTTTACCAGCTTCTTCGATATTCCTTGGACTCCTTGGAATCGTGACACATGCTTGTTGCTTTGATATGTCCCACTAGTCTTTCAATGTCTGTCTTGAAATAAATTTAACACTGGTAATTGTTACATATTATGATTTAAAATGGAAATGATTTTAAAAACAAGGGCCTTGGGGGCATAATGAAATTATTATTTAAATGAATGCAAAAGACAAAAGGTTGTGGGAACAAAGAAGAGAACAATGAATGAATGAAAAATGTAAACAATAATAAATAAAAAAACATTTGGTTTGAAATTGAAATAAAACAGATGTTTAAAAGAATATGAAATGAGAAGGAATAGTAGGCGGGGAAAGTCAAGATCTGTATAAAAGGTAAGTTGTCATGATGACCAGCACCCAACATACCGGCCTCCTTGAAGTACTCCTGTACTTCAACGAATTGTCTTCATTGGTTGGAAGAAGGCACAGTTGTGTCGCTGGTCGAACATTGGTCCCATCGTGTGTCTAGAACTTGAGTCTTCGAGGAAGTAAGTTTGGTTGTACCCTGCAGATATTAGGTTTTCTTGATTGTAGAATCCATAATGGTAATTGTTGTTGAATTGTGCGGTTGTACAGGGTGTCCCAAAAAGAATGGTCACATTTGAAATAAGCATAACTGCAATGTTTTTCAACATAACCTTTATTAATTTACATTTTCGAGTTTGTCAATTTGTCCAATTTAAAAAAATCTATAGGTAAATAGAGTAGTAGAGCTTACTGTATCTCACCTACTATTACTTCCGGAAGATGATCTCTGAAAGATGGCGTCCCTCTTCGTGAATGCACATCAGGAGCCTTTCCTCAAAGTTCTCCATCACTTTCAATAGATAATATCTCCTCGCGAATGGCGTCTTTCAGCTCGTTCAAGGTTCGGGGTTTATTTACATACACCCTTGATTTTAGGTGTCCCCAAAGAAAAAAATCACAAGCTGAAAGATCTGGTGATCGAGCGGGCCAATGGACGTCACCAAAGCGTGAGATGACGCGGCCGCGGAACATTCCTTTCACGGCATCAATTGAGTCTCTCGCTGTGTGGGCTGTAGCACCGTCCTGCTGAAACCATACTCGCTTCATATTCACCTTCAAATTTCGAAGTGTTGGTGCCAAAAAGTTACGCAGCATGTTGACATAACGGGCTGAATTTACTGTGACTGTATTCCCGTTTTCTTCGAAGAAATATGGTCCAACAATTCCCAGTTTAGAAATTCCACACCAAACTGACACTTTCGCACTGTGGAGAGGCTTCTCATGTAACTCTCGGGGGTTTTCGGCTGCCCAATATCTGCAGTTTTGCTTGTTGACGTAGCCGTCTATATGAAAATGAGCCTCATCTGACATCAGAAGCACGACATTGTCATCTGAGTACAAAACGTCCAGCATTTTTTCACAAAACAATTTGCGGTGCTCGTAATCACGTTCGTAAAGTTTTTGTGTGATCACTATCTTATAAGGGTGGAATTTCAATTCACGGTGTAAAATCCGCTGTAATGAGCTTCGACTAAAGCCTATAGCTGTAGCACGCCGTCTAATGGAACGTCGCGGGCTTTGGAGCACAGATGCTCTAACGTTCTCGATGTTTGCTGGGTTGACTGCCGTACGTGGACGCCCTGTAGATTTACTACTAATTACTGACCCTGTAGTCCGGAATGCATTTACCCATCGAGCTATTGATCTGCGGTCAGGGATTGGTCCGTCCCGCGGTACATTAAACTTCTGCCGAAACAGCCGTTGCACAGTAATGAAGGAGTCATTGTTTCTAAAAAACTGCTCCACAGCAAAAACACGCTGCTCAACCGTCCACTGCGCCATCTCCTGGCAAACAGGCAAACTGGCTACTATGGCCGACAAAACGACGGCCGGTGAAGGTCACCCCCACTCTCCTCCCTCTATTACTACCCAAGTCAAATCCGACCATTCTTTTTGGGACACCCGTTACAATATGGACGTAGATATGAATTATAGTTATTGATAGGAAGACGAACAATGTATCGGTAGTTGTCCTCTGACGATTGTTTATCGGTGGATGTTGGCACGTCCTTTTGTGGCCAGACTTTTTTAATTGCACTATGCAAACTATCATCGGCAGCAGATGAATGAAGACACACACTATGAGTAGTGGTATGGTGAGATGCGGAGGATGATGTAGAAGCACATGGGGAAGTTTCCAAACTGTCAGGAGGGAAATGCAAAAGCGTGTTGTGGCGCTTGTGGCAAATTTTGCACGTGGACTTAGATTTGCATGTCGTTAGCTTGTGTTTGCCTAAGCATGAAACACAAAGACAGCTCATTTTTATGAGTTTGAACCGTTCTCGGGGACTCTTTGACAGGAGTGCAGGACATGCAAATGTTCGATGCTTAAACGAGTCACAGCAACCGCATTTCAATGATTGATTTGAAATGAAAGCTGTTGAAACATTCTCAAGCTCTGAACCCTGTGAGTTACTCTTCTTAATCTGATTGGGTGAAACATGTAGTTCCTGCAAGTGTGTTCCTAGGGAACAAATTGCGTCTTCATGTTTGTTGCATTCATTACTGAGAAATTCAATAATTTCGTCAACGGTTGGCAAGGTATGTTTTTTAGATTTACTCACATCACGTTTTGTTTCCAGCTTTTTCCTTAATTTTAAGTCCAGTTTACGTAAAAGAACACCTACAAGAAACGGATTAGAGCCAGTAACATCACACTGAATTGCTGTTAGTGCCTGGACATTTTCATTATAGCTATTTACAAAATGCCTGATTCCCGGGATGTTTTTACTGGAGATCTCTGGAAGGTCCAATACTCGGTTAATGTGAAGCAGCTGCAGTCTGCGATCGTTTTGATAACGATCAATGAGAATGTTGTATGCTACACCATAATTTGCATCTGTCAAGGAAAGGTTTCGCACCAAGTTAAGGGCTTCGCCTGAAAGAACAGTTAATAAATATTGAAATTTAATAACTTTAGTCAAAGTTGGATTTTCATGAATGGTTGTATTGAAAAGGTTAATAAAAGTGGTCCAAGTAGCATAATCGCCATTGAATTTGGACAACTCGAGCTTTGGGAGGCGGGCTGTGCAGTTAACAACGATACTGGATGCGGATGCAGAATGCACTGACAGTTCAGTTGTTTTGTCATTTGATTCAGTTATATCCGATATGATCGACATTAAATAATTGTACGAATCAGATATTTCCGTTTGATCGGCAGATAACTGATCATCAGGTACAGCGTCGTCTTCATCGTAAGAAAGAGCGCGATTGACAATTATTGATTCAAATTCATCATACCTACGCTGTATTTCAGTTGCATACCACAAACAAGGACTATGGATTTCAAGCCAAGCACCTACAAAAGGTTGTGGGAACAAAGAAGAAAACAATGAATGAATGAAAAATGTAAACAATAATAAATAAAAAAACATTTGGTTTGAAATTGAAATAAAACAGATGTTTAAAAGAATATGAAATGAGAAGGAATAGTAGGCGGGGAAAGTCAAGATCTGTATAAAAGGTAAGTTGTCATGATGACCAGCACCCAACAGAGGGCGCTGCCTCGAATTCCAACGGCTTCAAGTTTCTTTAATAGTTTTGAACGATCTACGGAATCGAAGGCTTTTTTAAGGTCAAGAAATATTAGCATTGGATGTTGTTTGTCGGAAATTGAACTATACAATTCTTTATTAATATCAAGTAATGCATCCGATATATTTTTGTCCTGCCGAAACCCATACTGACGCTCACTTAGGATATTATTAGTTTGCAAATAAAATACTAATTGATCTTTAACGATTTTTTCAATTATTTTAGTAAAAACACTGAGCAACGAGATTGGGCGGAAATCATTTTTGTTTGTAATTTCATTACCTTTATGCAAAGGAAAAACTTTTGCTAATTTAAATTTATTTGGGAAAATGCCAGTTGAAATACTTAAATTGACTATATGTAAGAGAGGTTGACAAAGTACGTCAAAATTATCTTTAAGGATATCTGCCGACACCCCATCAAATCCCGGCGCCGACCCTCCCCGCAAACTGTAAACAGCGGCGTAAAACGTGTCCAGTGATCGGTTGGAGAGTAAAGTTGCAGTCAGGTCGATAGTCGGAGTCGTTAACAACTGGGTCCCCGCTGGAATCAATTGAATTTGCCAAAAGTCTGCCGACATTGGAAAAAAATGAATTGAAGTCATTTGCCACTTGGTTATACTGACTAACCGACGGAAGATTGTTACTAGTAAATTTTTCGATAGGAAATTGATCTTTTTTATTCACTCTACCTGATTGATTAATTTCCAAAATTGTCTAGGATTATTAGAGGCTTCATTTAATTTACTGCGGTAATAATCTCGTTTGGTTTGTTTCAAATTATTATTAAGGGATTGTTTGAATTCTCGGTAAAAAATAATTAGTTCTGCATTAAAAGGTTGTCTTTAACTCTCTTATAAAGTTTATCTCTAAATCTAATCTGTCGGAGCAATTCAGTTGTGATCCAAGGTTTAAGTTTTTTAAATCTGTTTGAAGTGCTTTTAAATAATATTTTTGCTGATTCTACTGAATTTACGACAATTCTACTAAAATGGGTAGCGCAAAAGTCTACATCGTTACTGTCAATGATAGGAACCCAGTTGGAATTTGTGATGAGGTGTGATAGCGTGACGGTGTCGATGTAGGTGCGTGGCGGTGAGGTGTGAGCGGTGCGTGCGTGCGGTGTCGGTGTATCAGGTGTAATGGTCAGGCCAGTGCTGTAGTGGTCAGTCACGGTCGTCTGGATCACAGCAGATTTGACTTGGGAACTATCGCTATATCTAAGAAAAATATGATCAAGACAGCTCATGGTGTTAATAGTTACTCTGGTTGGTCTGTCAATACACTGAAAATATCCTAATCCAATTAGCAAGTCCAAGTATCGGTCTGAAATTAAGTCTCTTTGCAGTAAATCTATATTTAAATCGCCTAAAAAAATGCTCATTTTGTTTGCGTTAATTCTGTTCAAGTATGTTTCTAATTCATTGACAAAGGAAAATAAATTACTGTCAAAAGTTCTATAAGCAGCTAATAGGTGATAATGTTTTTTACAGAAAATAAAATTTAGTTCTAGTCCGTATACGTCGCCCAAAGCAATTTCTGTGGCAGTTGGTGAAAGTCGTTTGTTGATGTAAACAATAACACCGTCATTTTGGTTGCGTTGTGTGTTGGTCTGGAACATGTCGAACCCCTCCAAACCGGTTCCCGCCCCTCCCTCGCCCAGCCAACATTCTGTCAAAACGATTATATCTAAATCTCTAATAAAATAGTTTAAATAAATTAGTAATTCGTCAAAATTCTTGTAATAACTACGAATATTAGTATGAAAAATACCCAAACTGTCGCTACTACTATTACTGTAAAATATTCTATATTGCGAAATTTCATTCAACTCCAGACAACTAATTGATTCTGAAATAAAGTTGTCATCTTCAGCGTCGTGCAGCATAGGTCACTGACCCCGCCCCTGTCTGCCGTTACCCTGACTTAGTTGCAATATAATATAAACAAGTGCCATAAAAATAAGATGATAAATTTTACCTTTAAAACAATATTAATAGTACAACAAATATCAAAATTGCTTAATTGTGTAAAAGAAAAAATTTCTTCCTAATAATAATTGCATAATATAAAATAAAATAGATTCTGAAACTATTTTTGTGCAAATTATAGGTACTTATAAACAATTATTATTGAGAATCAGAGTGCTGCTCATGGAAAATAAATAATTCAAGCTAATGAATAAAAGTCATATTAAAAATTAATCCCAACAGCTTGATAAAATTTTGCTTTTTACAAACAGTTGGTAAAATCACATTTTTCTAATGAAAGCAGCTACTTTATCAGTATGTTATTTGTTCAATTTTAATTGAAAAGAGAAACAAAATTAAAAAAATATTATAACTTAATTACTGTAACTAAATTATAAGATTCATACATAATTTGTGCTTCTGAAGAAATTGTAACTTGTTGTTCCCTAAGAAAAACCATTAACTGTGGTTAAAAAAAAAAAAAAAAAAAAACTCCCAGAGATTTAGTTTATTCTCTGCTAATTAACAATTATTGTGGCCTAAATAAAATTTAATCGTTAAATTGAAATGAAATATTTTTATTGAGGTAATGATAGTCCTAATGAAAAAATTACCTATATCAATTATAACAAAATAAATTTAAGCTGAACACAGGCAAAACATATGAATTATCTACAAAATTATTGAAAACTCTGAATTATTGAAAACTACTTTTACTAAGGCAACAATTAATAACAAAAATTCTGTGAAAAGACTTAAAATGTGTCCCAGCCACTTATGAATTATTAGAATCTTGTAGTTTTTTACGACCTAAGAGTAATAAATTAATAATCTACTAATTCAATTAATGGGAGCAATTGACTTTAAAATATATTAGGCCTACAAATATAAATGCAAAATTAAATTCTCTAACCTTATTAGAAAGGTTAAATTAACTCTAACCTTATTAGAAACCCACCTTAATCAGGGAACCGAGCCTCAGGTATTGGGCGGGTCGCAGGTGGCGGATAGCGAATGCTCCATCAGATATGGTGGACAGCTGCGAATAAGGGGTAACCCGAATAAGCAGTCCCGGACCGAGGCGGCAGCACCAGAGGGCGTGGGAGGGTGAGCTGTGGCGGGGTCACACTCAGCAAGTCCACATGAGCCCAATGAAAGTGCTGTGTCATGGCGAGGATGTGCCGCCATCAAATAAGCACTGCCCGTACTGCCTTGTACGATAGGGTTTGGCTACACAAAGGCTAGGAGAAGGTCACTCTGATGTAACACCGAGGTCAGGATAGGATCTTTGAGCTGCAGTGAAAGCAACTAACCTAGGAGAAGGTGACTCTGAAGGTAAACCCCTGGCCCTCCAGGTTGGGGGTTGAGCGTCGGGCCGACAACCCACCTCGAAAAAACGCCCTTGTTCAGAAACATCAACACAATGCCTCGGAATTCGGACAGGATATACGGAGAAGACCCTGGACACCCCTAAAAACTTTGAGATTTGGCACATGGAATGTTAGAACACTAGCTACACCAAACGCTATAAACATACTGGCAGATGAGCTACACAGATACAAAATGGACATTGTTGCACTGCAGGAAACCAGGTGGCCCCTTGCAGGAAAATTAAACACAAAGCATTATGTGATCTACTACAGTGGAAATGATGAGGGACGTTATCAGAGAGGAGTGGGTTTTGTAATAAGTAGGAAAATACAGAATTCTGTGATATATTTTGAAGCCAAAGATGAGAGATTTTGTACAGTTAGAATTAAGGGTAGATTTAAGAATATTTCTATTGTAAGTTTCTATGCCCCAACGGAGGATGCAGAAGATGAAGAAAAGGATATATTCTATGAAAGACTGGAAGAAGTTACCAAGAAGATACCAAAATATGATGTAAAGATATTGTTAGGTGATGCAAACGCAAAAGTTGGAAGAGAAGATATCTGGAAAACAGTTGCTGGTAAAGAAAGTCTACATGAAGAAAGCAATGACAACGGTACAAGACTTTTGAGCTTGGCAGAGGCAGCCAATTTTAATGTGATGAGCACATTTTTCCCGAGAAAAAATATTCATAAGATGACATGGACATCCCCTAATGGAGAAACTAGGAATCAAATTGATCATGTTTTAATTGACAACAGACACAAATCACATGTTACCAATGTTCGTAGTATAAGAAATGCGGAATGTGGATCCGAGCATTCTTTAGTCCTAGTAGAAGTAAAACAAAATACCCCGTCGCAGCAGACCTGCGTACTCAGCGAATTTCCAATGGAATTTCAGATTATTTACTTTCCCCATAAAAACACCATATGATCGAGTATGTAGGTTTACTGCCATTGGGTGTTGTTAGAAAATCTAAGTTAATCAATAATTGGTGAATGTAAACACAATATTGTATCAAGCTCTGGCAATTTTTTATTTTCCCCATAAACCCCATGGGGGTGAGTATGTAGGTTTGCCGCCATATGGCTTTTGTAAGCAAGTATAAGTTAAACCTTATCTAAATAATGTACATACCAAATTTGATTAAGTTGTGTCAATAAATAAGCAAGATATAGGGTTTTCTTGATTTCCCATAAGAATAACATGGAAAACACATTTTTGGATTTGCCCCGTAACCAGTTATGCTATGATAAAAATTCAAAATACCAAATTGTTTGTTTTTTTAAGCTCTTTTAAATGGTTTCAGTTAAAATTGATGAATTTTAAAAATTAAGATCCAAAAATGCCAAAAACCCATTTTTGACCCCTTTGAAACCCCACGACACCCCGTTCCCATAACCCGACAATGCTGGTTCGCGAACTCATGAAAATAGATCTGGTCTTACACCTTCATACCAAATTTCATCAAAATCGGAGGTCACCTTCAAAAGTTATCAGTACCACGGACACATAGATAGATAGATAGATAGATATATAGATATATATATATATACATATATATGAAAATGAACGAATGGTGTTTTTGGCATCTGGGGACCTCAAAATGAAAAAGTAAAGTGGTCCCGGGCTTAGGTCTTACCATGGCTACCACCGTAATAGCGTATTCCCTATAGGGAAATTCGCTAAAATTTGCATTGGCACAACTAAACAAGAAAAACCATTAGTTATAGATGCAGAAAGGCTTAAAAACCCACCAATTGCTCAAGAATTTAGATTGAAACTATCAAATCGCTTTGAGGCACTAAAAGAAGAAAATGAGAAACTTCAGATAGATACAGAAAATGGAAGTGTTGAAAGACAGTGGGACGCTCTAAAGAAAACTGTACAACATTGTGCACTGGAGGTTTGTGGAAGAAGAAAAAATAAGAAGAAGAATCCATGGTTTGATGAAGAATGCATGGATAGTATTGAAAAGAGAAAGAAATCGAAAGAGGAGTGGACGAACAACAATACAGAAGAGAGTAGAATAAGATATCATGTACAAGTAAGGGAGACATCAAAAATTATACGTAAGAAGAAACGTGATTGGATGAAAGACTTAATACTTAAAGCTGAACAGGACAGAACAGTGAACAACACAAGAGAATTCTACCGCTCAGTAAGGTTTTTTAAGAAGGGTTATATCCCTAATGCTTTTGGGGTAAAGAACAAAGAAGGAGGAATTATGGTTAAAGAAGAAGAATGCCTAGAACGCTGGAGAGAATATTTTTCCGAACTATTAAATGGTGAAGAGATAGATGTCAAAGAGGAAAACATACAATTTTTGAATGTACAGCCCTTTGTTCCTAGCCCTTCCAGAAATGAAGTAAAAGAGGCCATCAAAAGTCTCAAAAACAACAAGGCGCCAGGAGAGGATGGAATAACAGCTGAAATCCTGAAATATGGTGGAGAGTGTGTAACCGAACAAATACATAATCTAGTCTTAAGAGTATGGAAGTTTGAAACTATACCCAAAGAATGGCAAGAGGCAATAATCATACCTATCCACAAGAAAGGTGATAAGTTGGATTGCAACAATTACAGAGGCATATCCTTACTAAACATTACGTACAAAATATTCTCGAGAATAATCCTCAAAAGATTAGAAGAGTATACAAACACAATCATACAAGAGAATCAAGCCGGATTCATGAGAGGTCGATCCACAACTGATCAAATATACATTTTAAAAGAATCAATAGCAAAATACTGGGAGTTTAAAAAAGATTTCTACTGTTTGTTTGTAGATTTTTCAAAAGCGTATGACAGCCTGATCAGAGACAAGATTTGGGAAAAAATGGAGAGTTTTGGAATTCCAAGTAAATTAATAAGACTAGCTAAGCTGAGTACCCTAAATTCAAGATGTAAGGTAAAAGTAAATGGAAAAATCACCAATAGTTTTGAAGTAAACACTGGAGTACGTCAAGGAGATGGAGTGTCACCTACATTGTTAAACATAGCCATCGAAGAAGCGCTGCAAAGGGTAAAAAACTCAGATAAAGGAATCACGATTGGAGTAAATATAAATATACTGGCATTTGCAGACGACATTGTCGTATTAGCTGAGAAAAAGGAAGACTTAGTATATCTGACAAATATTTTGATTGAAGAAACTGAATATGTAGGACTAAGGATAAATGAAAAGAAAACTAAATTTATGCAGATTAGTAGATATCAAAACATAAACAGACACTGTAACCACAATTTAAAATGTAGGAACTATAATTTTGAAAAAGTAGAATATTTTACATACTTAGGAGTGACACTTACACACAATAACTCAGAAGAATTTGAAGTCACCAATAGAATAAGATCAGCAAATAACAGTTTTTATGCATGTAACAAGTTGCTTAGCTCAAGACTCCTCTCACATACATCAAAGCTAAGACTATACAAAACAATCATTAGACCAGTACTGCTGTATGGATCAGAAACCTGGATCTTCAACAAAAAGGAAGAAAGAAAAGTCCGTGTTTTTGAAAACAAGGTACTGAGAAAGATCTTTGGGCCCACACTAGAAAATGGAGTATGGAGGATCAAACACAACCATGAGATCCACCAATTATTTAATGATCCAGACATAGTGGGCGAGATTAAAAGCCGAAGATTACGTTGGACTGGACACATACTGAGGAAAGTAAACGACTCAATAACAAACAGTGTGTTGAGAAATAATCCCGTAGGCAGAAGACCAGCTGGAAGGCCCAAAACAAGATGGTGGGACCAGGTCCGAAGAGACATGAGGAAAATGGGGATAAGTGAGGAGGATGCTGCTGACAGGACCCACTGGAGAGGCTGTGTTGATGAGGCCAAGTACCGACTGGGGTACGAGTGGCCACGCCAGTAAGTAAGTAAGTAAGTAAGTAGTAACCTTATTAGAAATATAAAAATTCATCTAACCTTATTAGAAATACCTAAGTGATTTATTGGCCGTATTTGTCCAGATCATCGACACACCTAATTCTCACTGAAGGATCCCTCTCCTTCGGCTTGATTAGGATTTTGCCATTGAAGTATCCCGCGAAGTGGATCTTGCCCTCCCGCTGCAGCCTCCGCGCCATCCCCAGGATCGCCTTGTTGTTGGTCGTAAGGTGGTCGTTGACATACACGTTGCATGGTTCAAAGTGGTTGTAGATGACGGTCGACGTCAGCTTTGTCGCCCTGGCAGCGGCGAGCCATCGCTCCTTGACGGTCCGGGAGACGAACTGCGCGATAATCGGCGGATGAGCATGTTTCTTGGAGAATTTTTGCAGGCGGTGGGCAATTGATAAGTCATCTTTTTTAAATGTTACTTTTAGGGCAGACGCAAGCTTCTCCAGGACGCTGTAAACGTTCTCGCCAGAAGTCAGTGGGATGCCTTGGACCTCGATATTGGCGCAGCGCGAGTGTTGCTCCGCCTCGTCGAGTCGAGCACGTACAGACTTGAGCTCCCTCTCGAGCGCAGCGTTGACACCTTCAAGTGCGTTACACCGGCGATGTAACTTGGACTGGTCTTCTTCTAAAGAATTAAATTTTTCATTCAACGTATTGAGTTCAATCTTCATGGTTTCAAGACTTTGAATAACGTTCCCCACTGCCTCATCGACATGTTGTTTCAAATCGTTTTTAAAAGAAGAAAGCTGTTCCAGGAAAAAACTTTTATCTACCACTGATGACGCCTCGTTATTTCGTTGAAGTGACGAGTAATTCCCCGACACACAATTTTCACACTTCCAGTTCTTGATTTTGGCTTTGGTAGAGTTCTGGGAACCGAGCTTGGTGCACGTGGGATGATATTCGTCATTACAGTCACTGCACTTAGCAACGGGTCACTTTGCTTAAATTCCACACTGCAATTTTTGCACTTCGGCGACATTTCGTTTGCGACACTAATAGTTTATAAAAAAATAGAATATAATTTAAAGAAATACGGCACATGCACTGGTCGACAGACAGGTAGCGGCACAATCTAGATAAGCGGCGAGCTAGCTGATAACAGGTCCGCACTCATCGACGTCTATATAGCAACTGGAGCCTTTACGTCTAGCCTGGACGTCTAGATAGCAATGATTCAATAAATTACCCTTTCTCCATAAGAGTAACATTGGAACTTTGAAAGCCTGTAGGGCGAAGCCCTAGAGTCCGATGTGAATTAGAATAGGATTCTGCTCATCTACAGGACCATACTGCTTTTCTAACGGTATGTTCAAATTTCTCCTACGATGCATACGAGCTGAGAAAAAAAGAGGAAACGAAACATGCCTGCCTATTAATATATAGATGGTTTGTTTTAGTATTAAATCACTCATTGAATCATTGACCTCTTTTGAAGCTTTTCGTCATTTGAATTGGCTGAGTTTTAAGCGAATTATATGTCTAAAAATTTTAATTCTAAAACTTCTAAAACCCAATTTTAGTAATAAAATATTTTGTATTGAACATTGTATCACAACTCATCTTAAACTTGTACGCTTTAATGACCAATATCTTAAATTTAAGACAATAATGTACTGTGAAACTTAAGACCAGAACAAATCTTGAGTCTCATTCAAAACTTATTGAGTTGTAAGTCTAACTGAAGACGAATTTCAGCAAGAAATAAATTTTATTTTGATTATAAGTCATATGAAATCCAACGGATTTTAATGGTCAATAACTCTCATGAAGTAATTTATGTTCTGAATAGTTTAAGACCAGAATAAACTTTGTCTTATTTAAAACTTGAGGTATTAATTTTTAACTAAAATTTAATTTAAAAATTGTAGTTTATATTCAATAGAACAATGTAACTCATCTCTAAGTATTCCAAAATTCCATGATCAGTAGCTTAAATTAAAGCCGGTATCACTAAGTCTTTAAATACCAAAGTCACATGTATACCTTACATATGTACTATGAGATTAATAAGTTACTTCCGCCTGCTTGTAGTCCCAACTTGTAGTATTTACAGCTACATATGTTTCGGCAATTCTGCCATTTTCAAGCTGTACAGGAACAGTAAACTATAGTCGTGGTCAGGCTTATTGGCGGGTGGGCGACCAGCTGATGCAACCTATTACCTTAGTAAACTGTTTCCAGAAGGTAACTGTAACTGTTTTTATTGGAATCATAACGTAACTGTTTGTAACTATACACTTTTACCGTTATTTTCTTCACATATTTTTGCCTTGTGATCGATGAATTTGATATTCTACATTATTTCTTTTTTATCGAGTGAAACAGATAGAATGATTATATAAGGGCAGATTAATTATTATCTTACCGCAAACAAAAGGTATGGAAAACATTAATGTAGGCTATAGGAAACGTAAAATCTTGAGGAAACGTATTATAAGTTGTATAAATGCAAGGATAATAGAATAAAAATAGAACAATTCAGTTTCTTATTTAATAGCCTTGGTGTAAATGAAGGTAACGTATAAAGCCTTTAAAAATATCCTAACCTATAACCTAAAAAATAAAAAATGTTGTAATTTTAATTTTTCACTAAAACTGACAACATTAGAGCACAACAAAAACACAAATATCCTATATAGTTTAATTGTTGGTGTGAAGGAGATCTATACACTAAGGATTTACTTTGTATCACTGTAAAAACGTTTTCCCAAATCACTATGCAAACTCAACAATGGTTTCAAAAACAGTATATTTCTCGTCAAAGTAATTTTTAGTAGCTCTCTATAAATCATATAGAGATTATTCGTAGGCAAAGTGTAAATAGAATAGAAATTTATGAGGCTTGTTCACACTTCTCCTCGACCCTACATGCGGTGCCTTCCTCTTTCATCTACGCATGATGTGCACGTAGGTGCAACATTTAAAGATGAACTAAATAAAATACGTTAGTAAAGATAATTTTTATTATAAACTATATAACTTTAAAAGATATTGCTTGTAAAAAGTATGATAAAATGTTTAATGGTTTAACAACAAAAAGAAGGTTGTAAGTTGTTTTCATACGTAACAGCTGACATAAAAATTCAATGATATGTTTGTAACTGTTACTTTTTGATTCTGGTTGAAGCAGCTACTGTTACCTTCTAGAAACAGTTTACAAAGGAAATAGGTTGTAACAGCTGATCGGCCACCCGCCAATAAGCCTGTCCAGGACTATAATCTGCTTCAAGAGCTTCGTTAGATGATTTAAAATACACAAATTTCACAACAAAGAACACATGTGTAATAATATAAAGACTTTTAAACCTTAACATAGGCTTTAATTCACAGAACTGTAGTAGGATTGAGAATACAGACAAGGAAGTTAAAAACAATTACATATAAACAAAAACAAATAACATGTGGCAAACTTGACAGCTGTTGAATAAATATTATAACATTCTCCCCTTCCTTAAGACACGACGTAGTCCTTCAGGTAACCAGGGGGTTTTCGAGATCTAGAACTTCGCCTTACGGTATCTTGAGGTAAACTGCAATTCAATGAATCGTGTACTTCTGGTTGACCAGGGGATGGAGGTAGAGAGTCAGGATTTTCTATAATTTGTTCGGGCTCTTGACATGGCGGTTCTTGATATATACAAATTTCTTCATTTTCAGACTGTGTGTTACTCTCCTCATTTTCTTCATCAGTAGAATGATGCATTTCACCAGCAGGAGCAAGATGTCGGGTGGAGACGGTTGTCTCACGTCCATCTGGATAACGGATATGAGCGTATTCTGAATTTCCATCCACAAGAGTTACCTCCTCTACTAAAGGGTCAAATTTTGAGCGTCGATCAAATCGGCGAAGGAGAACAGGCCCAGGATTTAATAGCCAAGACGGAGTCGAGGTTCCATTTGTTGAACGTCTAGGGAAGGTAAACATTCGTTCATGAGGGGTGGTATTAGTTGCGGTGCACAATAGAGATCGTATTGCATGGAGTGCGTCAGCCAAAACTTCTTCCCAGCGTGATATATGCAAACCACGATCTTTAAGGGCAAGTTGTATTGTTTTCCATATAGTCCCGTTGTAGCGTTCGACTTGACCGTTCCCTTTTGGATTGTAAGGAGTTGTTCTACTAGTCACAACCCCATGAGCAGTCAGCCATGATTTTAATTCTTGTGACATGAATCCTGAACCTCGATCTGAGTGAATGAACGAAGGAGCTCCAAATATTCTGAACAATTGTTTTAGAGCAATAATCACAGAGGAAGCTGAAGTGTCTTTACATGGAAAAGCAAAGGGAAAACGTGAGTACTCATCAATTATAGTAAGAATGTACCTATTTCGAGAATTTGAAGGAAGTGGTCCCTTAAAGTCTAAATTCAAGCGTTCAAACGGAGCTGATGCTTTGATGAGAGTACCCTGGTGTTTATAGAAATTAGGTTTCACTTCAGCACAAATACGGCATGCAGCTGTAACTCTCCGTACATCTTCCATAGAATAAGGAAGGTTCTTGCAGCGAATCCAATGGCATAGTCTTGAGACTCCCGGGTGACACATTGATCTATGGAGAGAAATTAGCTTAGCATCCGAGGAAACTGTGCTAGAAGATATGAGTCCAACTCTAGATAGAGCATCAGCAGCATAATTGTCCTTCCCTGGGCGGTACACAATGTCATATGAAAAACAAGAGAGATCAGGTCGCCACCTTGTAATTTTATCATTTTTTATCTTACTTCCATGTTTCATGTCAAACATAAACGCCACAGAGCGCTGATCGGTAATAAGGCGAAAATGTCTGCCTAAGAGGAAGTGTTTCCAATACCGAATGGCCTCGACAATGGCGTATGCTTCTTTTTCGACGGAAGAATGTCGTTTCTCCGAGTCAGACAAAGTTCGGGAGAAGAATGCCACAGGACGATCTAGTTGGCTTAGAGTTGCAGCTATAGAAGTATCAGAAGCGTCGGTCTCCACGCAAAAGGGAATGTCAGTATCAATAGATGTCACGAAAGATTTCTCAATATCTTCTTTTAAGTTTTGAAAAGCTGACAGAGCTTCGGCAGAGAGAGGAAAAGTACACTGTGTTAAAGGTTTAATTTTATCAGAAAAGCGGGGAATGAATTTGGAATAATGGGAAAACATCCCAATAGCCCTTCTGAGAGAGGATGCGTCTGTTGGTGGTGGGAACTCTTTTAGTGGTGTTAGTCGTTTTGGGTCAGGTTTTATAACCCCATCACATATTGAATGGCCTAATAAAGTGATATTACGTAAAGAAAATGAGCTTTTCTCATGATTGATTTTCAAGTTATATTTTGTGGCCGCTTGCATGAATTTCTTTAGATTTTCATCGTGTTCACTTTGAGTGCGACCACAGATGGTGATATCGTCGAGATATGCAAAAGTGTCTTTAAGCTTTTCTTTATGTATTACCTGATCCATGGTGCGTTGAAAGGCCGCAACTCCATTCGTGGTGCCAAAAGGGATTCTTGTAAACTGGTAGAGTTCTCCAGCAGCCTCGAAAGCAGTATACAAGCGGTCTTTTTCCGGGATTGGCACCTGATGGTAGGCGCTTTGCAAGTCTATAGTGCTGAAAACTTTATATCTAGCTACTTTAGAGACTATTTCGTTAATAGATGGAATAGGGTAGGCGTCTAATTCAGTGTATCGATTTATTGTACGAGAATAATCAATGACCATTCTCCTCTTGTGGTTTGGAGATGATGTAACAAGCACTTGGGCTCGCCATGGTGAGTTGCTCTTCTCAATTATACCATCACTTAGAAGCTTATTTACTTCGGCTTCTATAAATTGAGAATCATTGAGTGAGTGGCGTACAGATTTTATAGCTATTGGTTTGCAGTTAGGAGACAAATTTGTGAACAAATGAGCTGGTTCAACGTTTGCTGCAGCTAAGGTACTTACTACCAAGGGAGTCTTTCCTCCACCAAACTCAAAACTTACAGAGGAGTGGAGTTGTAATAAATCTCGACCTATGATAACCTCTGAACAAAGGTTAGACATGACAGAGAGATTGGTCATTGGATATTTATGGCCGAGCATCTCAAGATTCGCCCTACAAGTACCTTTTATTTTAACTTTATGTGTATTAGAGGCTAATCCTACTTCTTCGTTTGTTTTGAAAATTCTAAGGTTGAGTTGGCGAGCTATATCTTCATCGATCCAACTAATGTCACTCCCTGAATCTAACATCCCACATAGTTGAAACCCATTTACTATAACGGTTGTTTTAACTTTTGACTTATGTGTAACAGGACAAGATATAGTAGATATAGAATTTTCAACACTCGCTGTGTTTTTCTTGGAACGGCAAACATTATGGAAGTGACCCGATTTTCCACAATTGTTGCATACTTTGTCTTTAGCAGGACATTTGCTGCGATGATGCCTAGGGCCACCACAGAAGTAGCATTTTGCACGCATCGCTCCTACAGTTTGGTCATTTTCATTACGAGCGGCTTCCACACTACCTTTACTGCTAGTTTGAAAGTTATCTGTAACAGCATTTATTACATGACTAGGTGATTCGTAATGCTGTGAATGTATCTGAGCTAACTCTAAAGAGCGAGCTTGTCTATGTGCATCAGATAAAGAAAGACTTTCATTTTCAAGCAAACGTTGGCGTATTATTGGATTTAGTAATCCCCTAATAAATGAATCACGGATACAATCATCCCGGTTTGTCTCAGCTGTAACAGCTTTAAATTGGCAGTCTTTACTAAGCAGCTTTAAAGCCTCTAGGTACCTATCTATTGATTCATTAGGCTGTTGTCGACGAGTGAAGAGATTATGTCTGGCAAAGACCTCATTTACCGGTTTGACAAATATATTTTTGAGAATATTAATTGCTTCGTGATATGTATGACATTGACTTACATACTCATAAATCCTGGGTGAAATGTAGTTTATGAGAAGGCGCAGTTTCTCCTCATCATTTGCAGTTGTGCTTCTAACAAAGTTTTGAAATCTATGTTGCCAGTGGTTCCAGCGAGATGAAGCATCAGTTGAGTCAGGATCTAAATCTAATGTGTCTGGTCTTAGTAGTCGGGTCCATGATGATGAATTCAGTTGTGAATTAAATTGTAATAATATAAAGACTTTTAAACCTTAACATAGGCTTTAATTCACAGAACTGTAGTAGGATTGAGAATACAGACAAGGAAGTTAAAAACAATTACATATAAACAAAAACAAATAACATGTGGCAAACTTGACAGCTGTTGAATAAATATTATAACAACATGTTAGCGAATAGCCCGACATTGCCATAGTCAGACTAATGCGGTAGCTCAAGTCATGTCCAAACCACTGTTGATGACGTTATCAGTGGCGTGGCGATCAGCTGATATTCAATTACTTCCTTGGTTTAAAAGGGCGTTAAATATATAATTCAACTTGAACTGCAGCTTGTCATTTAAAATTCTATTTCTTGAGTTCTGGTCCTTTAGGGACCTATAAATTTCAAATTTATAAAATGTTTAGTCTTCTACCTTTTTGACAATGGTGTAAGTAAAATATCCAGTCCAGCATTAATGTCAAACATATCATGGTTATTGTCGATAAGGTGTTGGACAAATGTCGATTTTTGGTTTTCTGTTCTCGGATCAGGACGATGTTCTTAGTAACGGGTTTTGAAAGCCCTACCGGTTTGTCCAATATAAAATTCAGACATTTTTCACACTTTATTTTGTATACACCAGTGCTGTTAGTTTTGTTACTACTAGTATAAGTGTTGCTCGAAATCGAGCAATTTATTTTAATACAATACAAATGATACTTTTAGCTCTAAATCAATGACATCCGACCAATCAATATTGTGAATATCTTTTATCACCAAAACTACACGTCTTTACAGCTGATTATTAACAGATGTTTAAAATGCTTTATTTAATCCCAATGTTATTTAAATGGGAAATTTTGAGATTTCAATGGTGAATAGCACCTTTATTTTCAATCCGATTCTCATCAGTTTTTTGCGGAAACAACTACAGACCAAGCCCTATCCAACGACACCAAAAACTTGAAAATCAGTTGAAAAATGTAGTAGGAGTTCTCAAGACAAAAAACTTTTAGTATATTAAATAAGTATAGATGCCTGTTTCTTGATTTTAGAGCATTGCTAGTTTTATTGCTTGTTTTGAAGGATAATTGTACATTATCTCTACTTAGCTGTCTATGCTTGTAGGCAGCATGGTTTATAGATTATTAAATGTGCCTTTAGAACCCAGCAACTATGATAGAGAACATAATATAATAAAACACATCGCTGTTTTTTTAACGGCTACGCCAGCAGCCTTATTGGTAAATAAACAAAAAATCAAAACAAGATGATTAATGACACTGGCCAGAAAAAGTATGTTTGTGTAGAGTTTAGCAATGTTATACAAGATAGTATTAAAAGACAGCTAAGTAGTAATAATGTACCGCTCGACAGATTATAATGAAACTTTCAGGCATTATTCAAGATGGTTTGTGTGAAGTTTGGTGCAAATTTGTCCATAGGGCTCAGACCCAGAGGGCGTACAATAGTTTGTAAAAAAATCTGAAAATCTCTATTTTATCTATTTTTATTGGTTCAATGTGAAATTCAAATTTTAGGTATTCCAGCGATTTTTTATATGCATTTTTATATACATTGTACACATTATATACATTGGTGAGCATGACAGCGAGTGAGCGTAGCAAACGAGCTTAATTATACCTATGAAATAAAATTAATCACGGGAAACAGCTAGTCATGACCATAAATAGAAAAAACTAAACAAAAATATAATATTGCAATATCTTTCACACAGAACTAGCTTGAGAAAAGTACATTCTATGTAAATTTGAAATATAAAAAAAATTCTAAATGAGAGGAAAGTGCAAAAGTAAAAGTGCGAAAGTAAAAGCGCAAAACAAATTCTCTAAATCAGTGTTCTTCAACCAAGAGCATTTCATAGTCCATGGAGATAGCTCCAAAAAGAGCCATAATATTTCAGTGCTGGATACTGGTCTGAAAGTTTTTTACACTGCTTCTACATCAAATGGTATGTACAAAACCGCCGGGAGACACTCTCTCAATAGTCCGAATCACCCCCATATGACGTCATCAAAATGGCGGCCAACCAAATTTGCAGTGTTTTAGTTAAATACTTATTACTGCCCACCAAGTCAACCAATTTTGACTTTTAATGTGTCGTTTTGTAGGTATTGAAATTCTGCAACTGTTAATACCCTTAAAATATCCATACTCTTTTTGATGATCGAGTCAAAAATGGTAAGCGATCAAACTTTGCATTAAAATCATATTGCTGAAAACAAAAAATGCAGTAACTCCCGATCCACTCGACCTTTTGAGGTCTGGTTTGTGGCAAATTGCTCAAAATACAAAGCCCTTCAAAATGATATGTCATATGACGTAGCCCAATGCAGTTTTCCTGACGACCTCTACTAGGGACGTCCCTAAAAGAAGTCTTGGAAAAAAATTCATTGGATTACGTCATATGATACATCATTTTAAAGGGCGTTGCATTCTGAGGAATTTGCCGCAAACCCGACCTCAAAAGGTTGAGTGGATCGGTAGTTATTGCATTTTTTGTTTTCAGCAATATGATTTTAATTTAAAGTTTGATCGCCTGCCATTTTTGACTCGATCATCCTTTTGAGGCCGGGTTTGCGGCATTGTTCTCTATTCTTTGAGACCGTTAATTTGATGTACATATTGACCTATGCTTACATTTAGGATTTTCTTCTGACTCCTTGTGGACCGTTCCCTTTGGAGGTTCAAGGATACCAAGTACTTTAGGAAGTAGTCTTAGTCACTCAAAATCAATTTGTAAAGTTTTAGTTTTGTTACTTAAATACTTTTAAAAGTATTAAATCGTTTCAAGACTTTTTCCACCCTGTATATTAAATATTAGATGGGCCGCCATTTTGATGACGTCATATGGGGGTGATCCTGACTATTGAGAGAGTGTCTCCCGGCGGTTTTGTAGATACCATTTGATGTAGAAGCAGTGTAAAAAACTTTTAGACCAGTATCCAGCACTGAAATATTTTTTTGCTATCTCCACGGACTATCGGGGGTACACAAGAAACAAAGGAAGAAATAAAAAATTAAAAAAAAGGTTTCGATTGGCAGCACGAAAACGGTTTCTTTAGGTCAGGTCAGTTCTGTGTTACAAACATATTTCCAGTTAGTTTAAGAGACTCAAGTACGTATTAGCACCTCCTCCTAGCTAAACAATTTCTTACCATCTTAGCAGAGTAAATTATTTTGAAGACTCCCGTTTTCCGAGCATATTTATGCTATTAAATAATGATTTTGTGGACAGTACACGTCTAACTTATTTAAAACTATTTAAGTTTTAGATTTAAATTGGACCAATGTAAAGGTAGGTTTACACGTGAGAGTTTTCCACTCTCGGGGAGTAGTTAATTACTCTCATAAAAATCTCAGACAGCTGTTGATAGTACTCGCAGAAATCTAACCATCTTGGAAAATTCGCTGGTTGTATAAACGCCTCTGCGAGTACCTCCTGAGAGTACGAAACTCTCTGAGAGTGAAAAACTCTCACATGTAAACTTACCTTAAGTTACGTGACACCCTTTGCAGAATCAATGAAACGTGAAGTAAAATTTTTGTTTGGTCATGTCCATGCAGGGCTGGCCTTACAGTGCTTCTTTTAAAGTATAAGATTCAGGGTAAATAAATCAGTTTAAGTACAGGCTGATTTTTGGAAGAGCAGAACACCACAAATATCTTTTAAGAAGATCAACAGAGTCGGGGTGAATTAGAAAAAAGTAATATTTAAAACAGTGAAACTTAATTAAATATATTTACTAAACCAATTTACAGAAAGCTCAAAGCTTGCATTGACACTTAAAGAGACAACACTATTAAAACATTACTATTTACAATACTTTTACATTTGAAAGGTTTATTTACAAATCATGTTTTATTTTTATTTTGAGATTGTGTTTTAAACAGATCCTTTCTTTCATTCACAGTGAGGTAAACTCTTAGCTGTTTATAAATTGAATCGAATTTCTAAGAATCCTGCCCTTTCTACACAAAAACTCATAAATATCCCATATAATTTAAATTACACTTTGACATAAAAACGCAACTAGTGTTTTTCTTTTTAAAAGACAACACCAAAGACACATTGTTAAATCTTTAAGAAAATAATCCATTTCCCCAATTAAAAAATTCAATGGAATGTAAGACACTTAAAAACGTGATAAGCATTACTGTTGGAGCCAGATGGCTCGAAATGCCTGAACCGCCCGGAAACCCAGCAATATGGACTCGAATGTTTGGAGTCATTTTTTCATGTACTGTTGGGTGAGTGACGTTTTTAACCGCCTCCAGTTGAGTTGGATTGAGAGCAGCCAGCTGATGTTCAGAAAGCGACAGAAGCGTTATGGCTGGTATCATCCTGATCTGCTGTGGACTCAGAACCTGACGAAACAAAAGTATTAGACTTCTAATGATGAAATCAACTATAAAATAAATCAACGATTGGATACAGCGTAAATGAATCAAATGTTTAATTTGCTTAAAAATCTAAAATCATCTGATTCAATAATTTTATATAAATAATCAGATTTTGAGATTTTATGAGAAAGTATTTAATTAAACATTTTAGAGGAGGAAAGAGAGAGTATACAAGTACAGGCCCGCGGTTTGTATGTGACGCGCTATGGGCCCAAGAGATGTTTGCCCCCCCCTTCCACCCTCCCATCACCTCTCCCGAGGATGTGAATCACCAAATAAACAAACCCAATGCCATAGGCATTTGACGATTTGGGACGTGCATTCGCAACATAACAGAATGAAACAATGACAGAACTATTTTTATTGTGTTCATTTTCGACCGCTAATAATGCGGTTGCGCATTGTAAAAGTAAACTGTGCTCGCACACGTAGGGGCTGTGGGGGGAGAGGGAAGAGGGCGGGGCGGTGCGGCAGGGTGAGATGGACCCGTAATGGGGATTAGTTGTTGGCACGCCGTTCGGGAGGATGGGTGTTCCTGCCACGTCGCCTTCCCGCACTTGTGTGCTACACAGTACAGTACGCGCTTTATACTACCTCTACTGATTGCAAAACATTTATCATTTTTATTGTTAGGAGTACGAAGTTCCGTGGTTATGGCGTCAATGTCAAAATATGCTTGATAAATTGTAAAATATTTTCTTTGTCGCGCTCCCAACGAAACTAAGAAAGACTTCGGGCTCTTGTGCCCCTTGGCTTTGCGCCCCTGAGTCCGGGCCCATTTACAAAATCGGCACTGTACAAGTTTTTACCTCTTTGAGATTGGAAGTGATGTGTTGGGTAACCACGGGGAAAAGAAATTATGGCTAGTATATTTTGGCAATTTATGTAGCCTTTGTGAGCTTTCGTTGTAATGCAATGTTATATATTGTTCCTCGTCTTATTCCTGAAAAGTGCTAAGGAATGATGTACAGTATCAGCTGGCTCCTGCTGTCAATACTGAACATTCCCTAGCAGTTTTCAGGAGTTGTAAAGGGTTAATTACGAGAAGTTTAAATAATGAAATAACAATAGTATATTTAACTACAGCTACATAGATAGCCAAAATATTACTAAATATATGATGTTTTTTCTTAGTAAGTCTGGATAGAATCACCATTACTCCCAATGCTTGACATTATATGTCCTAGCTGTGACCTATCACTTCGTCGTATGAATTTTTTCAAATGTAACTTAACGGTGGCATAGACTCCATCAACATTATGTTATGAAGGGAGCTAGAATTTCTAGATCCAAGTTTTCTTCAAAAGCACGTACCTCTAGGTGGGAAGCATTGAGGCATCTGGCAGCGGAAGGCTGAAGAGCAGAGAGAGGCTTATGGAATGAAACTGCCAGTTGCTTCCAGCTCTCTAGGTCCAGGCCTACAGCATAAAATATAACTATTGGTCTTAGTAAGAAATTCACCAGGTTTACCTGAAATATAAGAGCGCAAAAAAAAACAAAAAAAAAAAAAAAAAACAACAACAACTAGGGCGACTGAAGTTTCTGTCACTTGCGATGGTCAGCTGACTTATTTATTGACTATGAACAATAGTTTTTCTATTTACAGAAGAACATTGATAATTTGGACCTCAAAAATCCAGTATTTGTATCTAGCAAGAAACAAAACATCGTATACCATCAGCCAATGCACTAGGCTTTAAACTGGAGGGTGAGCGATGGGGGAATAGTGCATAGTAAGGAGTAAGGGAGGGATTAAGGGTCATGGGAGGGGTAGGGGTCGTGTTCAAGGTCATACAGCACATTCTCAGTTGCTCCTATACCCTGACACTTTGTAACTGTCCCGTCAGTCACCAGTCCACTGAACCTGAGCGGTACACTGTGTATGCATTATAACGCAGAGTTACGTTTTTGTCACATGTTAAGTTACAGTTAAAGGATTTGCTGCAATAAATGAACCACTATCACAGTTCAAAAGAGCATTCCACAATTTTTTAAAGCTCTAATGATGTTTAAGGTTTTAACTGTACACATGTTGCTATAAATAAAATACAATCCAGTACAGTTGGTTGCACGAGACGTGAGACAGCCTGCCCTCCTGGATAAACTTCAGACTACTAAATACATTTATTTAACAAAAACTGAACTTCAATAACCTGCGACTATTGCTTGAAGAGAGTGTACGAAGTGGAGGGTCCAAGAGTTGACATTCCCAAGCTCCTCGGTGGCTCGCTCAGCCAGGTACGGCAGACAGGGAGGACAAGATGAGCCAAGGTCGAGCCCTATCACGGACAACGCCCGAAGGTTTTCAGGCTCAATAGAGCAAACAGCAGGTCCTAGCGCTGCTATTAAATCTACAGAAAATTCTGAGTTGTGCTTTGCAATTTGGCGCAGAACCTTGCTAATCTGAAAAAAAATTTAAATTATTATTTATTTTGTTAAGAATTATTTAAGAAGATTCCTATTTTAAGATAACAAATTTATGTGAATAAAATTACATCTAGAAGAGTGTAAGATTCAACCTTGTTTTTTGTAAAGTCATTAAATTTTCTCTTTATTGTTGTTTAATCTTTTTCAAATAATAATAAGTACATGGAAAATGACCTTCGCTCTAATATTGTGATGTTTGGAAGTCTTTCTAAAAAAATCAGTCTTAACACAATGATATTCACTAAAGATACAAGATGGTAGTAATGTTGTTGTTCTTTTTTTCTTTTGTACTATAGGCCTAACCAACAATTTGAACTTCTACTATCAATGTTATACTTTAAACAAGCACTGTTTGTTCGGGACCTTTTTCTATCCTATGATTTGTGATGTTTTGATTTTATAAGGGATTTTTGGCTAAAAGAGATGATCAAAGGCCTTCGAACTGTCAATTTTATCCTATGAACATTTTTGTATTTACTAAATTTTAACTACAATCAGCTGATACCAAAGCAATAAACCAAAAAGTTACTTCTCAACATGTGATTCAACAAAGTAATACAAAAATAGTGAACGAAACAAAAGAGCTCAAAGTGAGGGCAAGTGAAGAACAAACGAGCTTGCCTCAAAAAATAAAGTCATGATTTTTTACAATTTTACTGAGCAACAGCTTGGTGGCTCAGGTCTTTTTATATGATATGGGCATTTTAAATACAAATATATAAAGCACTTTTTCAACATAAAAAATATCTTGTAAGAAGAACCTTGCAATAGAACAAATTAATAAATGTCACAAGAGGAAAAACAATATAGTCGGCTTGGAAGTTGTTGCTGATTTTGGAAGGTTGATTTATTCTGGCATTGCAGAGACAATTTGGACCAAAAGTGCCCAGGCAGTGACATAGTGTTTTCTAATGTCAATTCTGTTAGGTGAAACAGCCCTATGTAAAGGTCAAGACCAGGTAAAGACCATACGTTTTGCCGGTTCTTTGACGCTGTAGCATCAAGTGCTCACCATCCACCCAAACATCTGGCTGGCACATGATATGGGATTATAACAGTATCAAAATTATTTTCTTAAACTTAGAGATATTCATTTATTTTTTTTATGAGCCGTGTGTCTCTTAGTGTGTGAAACTGTATATAAGTATTATTTTAACCTTTCACATGAACCTAAAGTTCAACATGATTTTACCTGTAGTCATTTAAGTGCTGATGATCCCCTGGGGAAAAAGAGTGAAACAATTTTTCACCTCTAGTAAATTTAACTTGATTGCCGAAGACGTGAGTTTATTCCATGTTTAAACGGTCTAAAATATATAGGTAGTGGTTGGAAAAAAGATTTATTTACCTGCCTACTAAGAGGCTATCTAAAATAAAAAAAGACAGCGAAGCAGAGAACTAACCGTGGTTGAATCATTGTTGTACTTGAAGACGGCATGAACAGTTTCAAGAATCCAAGGGTCAGACGTGCGAAACTTAATGTCCCATATATCTGCCCACTTTGCAATCCCCAGAAGTCTGTTCAGCAAGTGAATACCATCCTGCAAATGACAAAACATGTTGTTTACAAAGCTTACGAATTTCCTAAGCTTGATAAATGAGTACCGTACCAGTATACAATTTTTACAAGACCAAAAAATGTCTCAGAACTTTGTTAAAAGAGTAATGGAATATTATCCCTGTACTTTTATAAAATATTAAAATCTTTAAAGCGTAATCTATATATATATATATATAAGTAGATAGTATCATGTTACTTCTAGGACACTTTTGGAGACAATCAAAAATCAAACAAATTTCATAGTTTTTCAATACAATTATGCAATATTTTTGCCACTTTTTGGCCAATTTTTAGCTTTTGTCAAATTATCATAAAAAATATGTAATTTTAATGAAATTTTTAACAAATGTGCCTAAAATTATCTACAAAATAAAATTTTTTTTAAAAACAAGTAAAATTATCACATTTTATAAGTATTTTTTTAATAAAATCAATAGTTGACTTTTTATAAGTCAATTTAAGTTTTCTAGAGTATTTTTTCAATAAAATTTGAATTTTTTAAAAACAAGTAAAATTATGGTTTAGTATCAATAATATTGTAATAATTATTCAAATTTAACTAAAGCAGTTTCTTTATCATCAAAAGTCTTAATATCAGTGACAATTAAATGTAAATCTTTTTTATTTAATTCTTTAATTGATTTATCATCAATTACATTAGTAAATCTTTTTGGTAAATGTACTTTACATTTTTCTAATTCAACAATAATTGTATATCCATATTTATCTTTAATTCTTTCAAATTTTTCAATTTTATATTTTTCATTTAAATTTAAACTTTTTAATGGTTTATATTCTTTAAATCTTAATTCTCCAATATTATTAATTTCTTCTAACAGATCCATTTATATAGGAAAAAATATCACAAACAAGTTTGTGATAGATATGTTAAAAAGTCATTGTCATAATTAGGTTTTATACAAAAATCCATATTTAAGTATTTAAAAATCATAGGTAATAATTTTTTGTATGATATATTACTTTTCTTAAAACATAAATATTTATTAAAAAATAGTGTAATTTTTTCTTTATCTTCATTATTCAATTCAAAATCAATATTGTATATTTTGTTTAAAAATTGATAGTAAAATATCCAATTTGTACAATTCCTTTGTTTTAAAAATAATTTTATATTCTTAGGTGTTATTTCAAAATGATTGGAAATACATAAAATATATAATTCATTAATTAATTGAGGTGTTTTATATGGTTGAAAATGGTTAAATTCTCTTAAAATATGTTTAAGATGTTTATTCTTATTACTTTTTCTCTTAATCTTTTTTTCATAAATAATTCTTTTACATATATTACATCCTACACAATTTCCAATAATAGTAAAATTAGTTTGATTATGACATCTATAACACATATCCATTTATTTAAAAAAAATTATACATAAATGAATGAACCAATTCATTGTCACAAATGTAAGAAAAAAACTCAAAATATTAATCCACAAATTGTTGAAATGAAAAATGGATTATATAGAATTGCTACTAAATGTTCAATTTGTAAAACAAATAAAAGTAAAATTTAAAAAAAAGAAGTTAAACCTATAATTAAAAAAGAATTAACTAAAAATGAACAAATAATTGAAGCAAATGAAATTCATGCTCCAATCAGAAAGAAATTTCTAAAAAGAAAAATAATTACATTAGGTATTGATGATTTATGGGCAGCAGATTTAATTATAATGAAAAATTATGAAAAAGAAAATGATGGTTATAAATATATGTTAAATGTGATAGATACTTTCTCAAAATATGTTTGGTCAAAACCATTAAAGAAAAAAGATGGAAAAACAGTTTCTAAAGCATTTGAAGAAATAATTAAGGATGCAATTAAAAGTAATCATAAATCACCTAATCTTTTACATACAGATAAAGGATTAGAATTTATCAATAAAGATTTTAATGAAATATTAAATAAATATGATATTAAATTGTATCATACAGAAAATGAAGAAAAATCAAGTATAATAGAAAGGTACAATAGAACACAAAATGAAAAAATGAAAATACAATTTGAAATTAATAAAAATTATAGATGGATAAATATTTTACCAAAAATTGTTAAAGAATATAATAATTCATATCATTCAACAATTAAAATGAAACCAACTGAAGTAAATAAAAATAATGAAAAGGATTTATTAGATACTGTTTTTAAATATAAACCACCAAAAATAATAACCAAATCAAAATTTAAAATAAATGATAGAGTTAGAATTGGAAATAAAAAATCAACATTTTCTAATAAATATAAAAATAATTGGTCTAGAGAAATATTTATAATTTCTAAAATTAATAATACAAATCCAGTTACTTATAGTATAAAAGATCAAAATAATGAAGATATTATTGGAAATTTTTATGAATATGAATTGAAAAAAACCAATTTGTAAATTTTATTTTATATAAATGGAAAAGATATGTTTAAGGTGTAAATTATATAAAGATATATCTAAATTTTATAAAGACAAAAATACTAAAGATGGGTTATATTATTATTGTAAAGAATGTAAGGATGTGTATTATAAAAAATTATATGATAGTATTAAAGTTATTGAATTAAATGAAAAACAATGTCATAAATGTAAAGAAATTAAAGATATTTCAAATTTTAATAATTATCATTATAGTAAAGATAGAAAAAATACAATTTGTATACAATGTATTAGAGAAATGTTTTTAAAACCACAATTTTGTGAATGTGGAAGAAATAATAAATGGACTAATAATTATTTAAGACATTTAGAAACTAAAATTCATGACAAAAATATAACAAAACTAGAAAATTTAAAAATATGATAAAAAATAATAATTTTACTTGTTTTAAAAAAGTTTAAATTTTATTGAAAAAATACTATAGAAAACTTAAATTGACTTATAAAAAGTTAACTATTGATTTTTATTGAAAAAATACTCTAGAAAATTTAAATTAACTTGTGAAAAGTTGACTATTGATTGAAAAAATACAATTTAAACTATAAATTACCTAGAAAAAAGTGGAAAAACTTCTCATATTTTTAAGAGTTTTATTTCTAAGTAAAAATTATTTCTAATAAATGGAACGAACAAATAAAAATATTAATTGTCCTTATTGTAATAAAAATATATTATATAAAAATTATGATAGACATTATAACTCAACTAAACATTTATTAAATAAACAAAAATATGATAATAAAATATTTGAATTAAAACATTGGTGTAAAAATAATAATATATATAATTATAAAAATAAAACTTTAGATGAATTAACAAATATTAAAGAAACATTTGATCTTACAAATTATTCATTATTTAATGTAGAAAAATTAAATGAAATTGCAAAAAAATTATCTGTCAGAAATTATGAAAATTTATCTAGAGATGAACTAATTAAAAGATTAAACAAAATTAAAGAAAATCCAAATAATTTAAGATATAGATCATTAAAATATATTCAAAATTTAGCAATTAAAAATAGTATTAAAATTGTTAATAAAACTAGAAATGAATTGATTGGATTATTAAATGATTATTTTAAAAATAAACCAATTCCAAAAGAAAATATAATAAATATTCAAGAAGCTTCGTCATTAAAAGGATATTTTCAAGATTATATTTTAACAAATTCAAATGATGATTTAGATATTAATGATTATTTAGAAACTCAAAGAAATTAAATAAAAAAATTGATAGAAAAACAAAAATTCAAAAATATTAAAGGACAGATGGCTTTAGAATGTGAATATGAAAGAAAATTAATAAATGGTGAAATTCAAAATAGTAATATGTATTTTTGTATAAAAAGTTCAGATATTTTAAATATAGATGATTTTATTGATGATCAATTTAAGAAATTAATAGTTAGAGAACAACTAAATCAACCATCAAAAGGCTCTGGTTGGTCATTAAAAAGATGTGTTGAATTAAATCTAAAATTATCTAAAAATAATTCATTAAATGCTGGATCATATATAGAATTACCAAATGAAATTAAGAATAAAAAATGTTGTGTAAATTTTAAAAATAAAGATGAATATTGTTTTATTTATGCAATTAGATGTGCTATAGATAAACCAAACGAACATGCTGAAAGAGTTAAACAATATCAAAAATATATAAATGATGATATTTTTAAAGGTTTTGATTATCCAATATCATTGAAAGATATTAAATTATTTGAAAAAAGATCATTTGATTCTAAATATAACTATCCATCAATGTCAATAAATATTTATAGAATTGATGAAGATGAAAAAATAGTGCCATTACAAATATCTGAACATTATAATACAAAACTAGAAATTGATTTATTATATCATAAAATTGGTAATAATTCTCATTATATATTAATTACAGATTTAAGTAAGTTAGTATCTAAACAATTAACACAAAAAAATAAAAATAAAAAATATATTTGTAGAAGATGTTTGACTCATTTCTATAAAAATAAAGACTTGAATAATCATTTAGAAATATGTAAATCATTAGAACCTTGTAGACCTATAATGCCACATCCTGGTCAAAGAGTAAGTTTTAAAAATTATTATAAAAAGTTTGAACATCCATATGTAATTTATATGGATTTTGAAAGTATATTAGAAAAGATTGATAATTGTAAAAATAATCCAAATTGCTCATATACAAATAAAATTCAAAAACATAAACCATATGGATTTACAATCTATTTAGTATCTAGAGTAACTAATAAAATGTATAAACCTATTTGTTATAGAGCAAAAAATGAAGAGGAATTAATAAATGTACCAAATAAATTATTTGAATATTTAGATGAAATTTCAAAATATATAGCTAAAAAATATAATTCAAAAAATAAAAAGCCTATGAATTTAACTAATGAAGAAGAAATTAATTATCAAAAAACTAATATTTGTCATATTTGTGAAAATAGTGGTTTTGATAATGATAAAAGAATAAAAGTAAGAGATCATTGTCATTTAACAGGAAAATTTAGAGGTGCTGCACATTTAAATTGTAATTTAAATCTAAAATTTCCTCAAAATATTCCTATATTCTGTCATAATAGTTCAAATTATGATACACATTTGTTTATAAAAGAATTAGCTAAAAAATATGGTAAAATTGATTTGTTAGCCAATACAGATGAAAAATATATAAACTATTCAGTAAATTCTGGTTATGGTTATGAATTTGAAGGTGATAAACCTAGAAAATTTATAAAATTCTCATTTGTAGATACATTTAGATTTATGGCTACATCAATTGAAAAATTAGCTAAAAATCTTAAAGAATTTAAGCATATAAATAAATTTATAAAAGAAAATGATATAATTGAATATGATAATGAAACTTTAAAAATATTAGCTTCTAAAGGTGTATTTCCATATGAATTTATTGATAATGTTGAAAAATTAAATTATGATAAAATATTAGAAAAAGATCAATTTTATAGTTGTTTAACTAATGAAAATATAAGTGATGATGATTATAAACATTATATAAAAGTTTGGAATAAATTAAAAGTAAAAACATTAGGTAATTATTCAGATTTATATAATATTCAAGATGTTCTTTTATTAGCTGATATATTTGAAAATTTTAGATCTGTTTGTTTGAAAAATTATCAATTAGATCCAGCACATTATCTAACATCACCATCACTAGCTTGGGATTCTATGTTAAAATTAACAAAAATTAAACTAGAATTAATAAGTGATTATAATATGTATTTAATGATTGAAAAAGGTATTAGAGGTGGTATTTCACAATGTATAACTAGATATTGTAAAGCAAACAATAAATATACAAAAAATTATGATAAAACAAAACCTAAAAATTATATGTTATATATAGATGCAAATAATCTATATGGATGGGCTTTAAGTCAAAAATTACCTTATAAAGATATAACATGGATGAATCCTAATACATATACATTAAATGAATGGGAAGAAACAATATTAGTATTAGATGAAAATGCTAAATATGGATATATATTAGATGTTGATTTAGAATATCCTATTGAATTACATGATGACCATAAAGATTTACCATTAGCACCTGAACATTATAATAATAAGCTTTGCACAACATTATTTGATAAAAAAGATTATGTTATTCATTCAAGAAACTTAAAATATTATCTACAAAAAGGATTAAAACTAAAGAAAGTTAATAGAGTTATAGCATTTGATCAAGATGATTATATGAAAAAATATATTGAATTAAATACCAAATTAAGATCCAAATCAACATCAGATTTTGAAAAAGACTTTTTTAAATTGATGAATAATAGTGTTTTTGGAAAAACTATGGAAAATGTTAGAAATAGATGTGATATTAAATTAGGTGATGAAAAGTTTTCATTAAAACAAGCAAAAAAACCCAATTTTAAAACATTTAGTATATTTGATAAAGACTGTATTGCTTCACATATGATAAAAGAAAAGGTTAAGTTTGATAAACCAATCTATATAGGATTTTCAGTACTTGATTTATCAAAATTACATATGTATCAATTTTATTATGAAAAATTAAAGAAGTTTGATCCAAATATAAGGTTATTGTATATAGATACAGACAGTTATTTTATAGAATTTAAAAAGGATCCATATAAAATTATTAAAGAAAATATTAACGAATTTGATACAAGTGATTATAAGAAAGAACATGAATGCTATAGTGAAAAGAATAAAAAAATAATTGGTAAATTTAAAGATGAGTTAAATGGTGAAATATTAGAAGAATATTGTGGTTTAAGATCAAAATTATATAGTTATGAATTTAATAATAAAAATCCTGTAAAATGTAAAGGAATTAAGAAAAGTGTTGTTGACAAAACATTACACATGGATGATTTTAAGAAATGTTTATTTGATGATCAAGAACAATATAGAGAAATGACTTGTATTAGAAGTTTTAAACATGAACTATATACAATTACAATAAATAAATTAGCTTTAAGTAATAGAGATGACAAAAGATTTATTTGTGAAAATAAAATTGATACATTACCTTGGGGGTATAAAAATAATTATAAATAAATGGAAATTTTAATTGTTCCAAAAGAATTAATAAATAATGATTTTGATATAAAATTATATTTATTTAAAACTAAAATATCAAATAAATTTTTAATATATCTTTTTAAATATAAAAATTATTTTGTATATCATTATAAGTTTAATTTTATAATAGAACCATTTATAAATATTATAAAAAATTATGTTAAAGAAAGTTTTAAAGAAAATGATCAAAATTATATTAATAATTTATAACCATATGATATTGAATTTATACTATAATTTTATGTATATTTTTAAATATTTTCTTTAATAAATTTAAATATATTCAATAATTTATTGAATATCTAACATAAAAATATCTATAAATTTTACTTTATTATCATTATAAGTAAGACCCGTCTTTAAGACGGGTCTCAAATTTGTATATAATTTATTATATTTATGAATATTTTTGAATGTTTAAGAAGGGTAACATTTTGTTACCCTTAAGTTTTTATTGTATAATAAGGTTACCTCCTTTAAAAATTTAAAAATAAATATTCTAATTTATATGGGACCCATTTTGGGTCCTACCTAATTTTAATAAGTTTTGTATGTTTTTTCATTATATGATAGGGGGGGACAAATTGTCCCCTCTAAAAATATCTATAAATTTTAATTTATCCTTATTGTTTTCTACTTTTTTTATTTTAAAATTAATAAATATAAACCAGATTCATAAATAAACATTGTTTTATTATCTATTTTATTGACGCCCTGTTTTAGGGCATCTGAAAAACATGTTTGTACATCAATTTCTAGGGTGTCATAATTTGTGACACCTATAATTTTTATGTAAATTAATTTATCATTATTATGTAAATGTAACTGTTGGTTACACTTGATATATTTTAAGTTTTATATATTTTTCTTTTACATTATCAATTAAAACTTTTCTAGAATTTTTATATTTTAAAATATAACAAATATCTTTTCTTTTAAACCAAGGTTTATTTTGTTTATTAAATACAATTAATTTATTATTAAATATAAAATTATTGTTAATTAAATCAATTATTGTTTTTATTATTTATGTAGATAAATTTTATATTACAAATTTTGTTTTAATGTTAAATATACAATACTTTTAATATTTTCATTATTTATTAGATTTCCATCACTATCTTGAATAGATATTACAATATTTTGAATTTTATTTATATTTTTTAAAGGAATATAATCAATTTCATTTGGTTTTTCACTAATTTTTGATCCATATTCAACATTTGGATAAAATGAATATAGAATTTCTGATTCTTTATGTAAATGTGAATGATCTTTATGATTTTCAAAACTAGGATCAACTAAATTACAATGTATTTCAATAACATCAAAAGGTCTAATTTTTGGTAGTTTTATTCCTTTTGTTAATACATTTGGTTCAATCATTTTATCATCTAATCCTAATAAATCAATTATAATTGTTGTTACTATAATTTTAACAGGAGATTTTATTATAATATATGGTCCATCATTTTTCAGTATAAAATCATTTTCATCAAATTTATTAATTTTCTTTTTAAATTCTTGTAAACTATTAATAAAAATATTTTTTATTTCTTCAATTGTATAATTTCCTTTATTTATATCAAAATATTGATCTATAATTTTATCATCTTCATCTTTAATAGAATATCCATAACAGTTTTTTATAATCATTTGGTATATTTGATATAAAATTATCTGAATAAAATCCACTTAAACCAATACTATATTTTCCATCTAAATGTATTGGATGTTCTAATCTTAATTCTAGTTTGGATGAATGACCAATTATTTTAAATAATTTCATCTTATTTAAATGGAGAAATTTTTAGAAAAAAAAGATAATATAAAATTAGAATCATATGATAAAAATAATAAAAATGATCAACCTATTAGATTATTAATTATAGGAACAAGTGGATCTGGTAAAACTACATTATTATTAAATTTTATTTATAAAATATTAATTCCATATTCAAATTTATATATTTTTAGTAAATCATTAGAACAACCATCTTATAAATTATTACAAAAAAGATTTAAAAATATAGAATCAAATATTAATAAACAAATTTCTTATTTTTCATGTAATGATATGATTCCACTAAATAAATGTAAACCAAATTCATTAGTAGTTTTTGATGATTGTATTTTAGAAAAACAAGATAAAATTAAAGAATATTTTATAATGGGTAGACATAAAAATATATCATGTATTTATTTATCACAATGTTATTCAAAAGTTGATATGCAATTAATTAGAAATAATTTAAATATGTTATGCATTTTTAAACAAAATGAACATTATATGAAAAAATATATAATAATTTTGTTGGATCAGATATGAAATTTGATAAATTTAAAACTATTTGTAATGATTGTTGGAAAGAAGACTATGGATTTTTAACTATTAATTTATTAAAAAAATCAAATGATGGAAAATATATGAAAAATTTTTCTGATATTAAATAATGATAATGGCTTGTTGTATGTTTGATTCAATAATTGATAGAATATTTATTTTATTAGTATTATTTATTTCACTAGTATTTATATATTTAATGAAAATTACAGAAATAAAGTAAAATGAATTGTGTTTAACATAATTAGTGTTTATGTTAACATGATTTGTGTTTGTGTTAACATGATTTATGTTTTGTGTTAACATGATTTGTTTTTATGTTAACATAATTTGTGTTTGTGTTAACATGATTTGTGTTTTGTGTTAATATGATTTGTGTTTATGTTAGCATGATTTGTGTTTATGTTAACATGATTTGTGTTTATGTTAACATGATTTGTTTTGAACCTAAATTTTTCTTTGTAATAAATGGATAAAATATCTGTTAATGAAGCTAAAAAATTAGATGATATTGAGAAAAAATTAATAAAGGAATTTAAAAATCAAATTAAAATTGAAGATAATTATGAAAAAATTAAACAAAAAGCATATGAACCTATAACATCAGCAATTGGTAAAGTTGAAAATAAAATTGGTGAAGTCTTAAATGAAAATAAAAACCTTATGGAATTGGTACCTATTGTTAATAATTTTGCCAATATATCAATACCAGAAACTGAAGAATTAAATTTACCTTCAAGTACTCCATTTAGACCAATCAGTCAACCAATAATTCAAGAAGAATCGACATTTATTGACCCAAATTTAATTTCACCTCAAACATTAGATAAAATTATTGGTCCATTAGCACAAAAATATTTACCAAGAACAAAAGATGATAAATTTGGTTTATATTGGAATAAACATAAAAAATCATTTATGATTGGTGATAAAATAACTGTAATTGATAATGATGATTTAATAATTGATGATAAAAAATATAATGGAACACATGGATTATGGAGATTGTTAACTTATGAAAAGAAACCAGATAATAATTTATATACACAAGATGATTTAAATAATTATTCAAAGATTTTATGGGAAACTAATTCAATTTATAAAAATAATGATCCAAATAGTAAGAAACCAAAATCTAGTAAAGGTGATAAATATATTAATTTAATTAAACATATTTGGGAATTAAAAGGTGAAATTGAAGGTTCAGGAATCAGAAAATATACAGAAAATAAAATTGAATATAGATTTATAGATGATTTAAATAAATTAGATAATATTATTAATTATATATATGCACAAGAAAAAGCTGGTAATAATAATTTTTTAAATGAAAAGAGAGCAATTAAAGACTTTATATCAAATAAATTAGATGAATTAATTGAAAAACCTGAAGGAATTAAGTATTTAAAAAGAATTTTGGCAAATATTGCATCACCATTATTAAAAGATGGATCAGGTATTTTAAATGATGTTATAAATAATTTACCTTTTGAATTACATGTACCTGGTTATCAATATCTAGGGCCTGGAACTAAATTAAATAAAAGAGTAAAAAGAGGTGATCCTGGAATAAATGATTTAGATAAAGCTGCTAAAGAACATGATTTATTTTATAGAGATCATAAAGATACAAAATCTAGAAATGAAATAGCTGATAAAATTTTACAAGATAAAGCATGGGATATAGTAACATCAAATAATCATGGAATTGGTGAAAGATTAATTGCATTACCAACATCAGGTGCTATGTGGATGAAAAGAAAATTTGGTATGGGTTTAGAAGTAGGATTAAAATTTTAATAAAATTAATTATGTTATCTATATTATAAAAAACTATAAATTTTTTTCTTAATAAATGGAAAAAATAAATATAAACTTGACAGATAATCAAAAATCAAAAATAAAATTAGCATTTAAAAATAAAAGATCAGTTATAATTCAATTTAATATTGATCAATTTAATGAAAATGGAAAAGATATTATATTATTATCTAAAAAACAAATTAATAAACTAAATAAACATAAAAAATTAAATAAAGGATTAAGATTTGAATTTTCATATAATCAATTAAAAGAAATAAAAAATGGTGGATTACTAAAAGAAATTTTAGATTTTGCTGATAATATACCTATAGTTAAAAATTATACACCAAATGTTAGAAAGGGAGCAAAAGTAGTAAAAGAATCTATAATTCCTAAATTTAGAAATTTTTTTGATTGGTTAGATCATGAATTAAAAAATGTAGAAGGATCTGGTTTAGATAAAAAAAACATTAAAATATATGAAACAAAATTATAAAAAAATTTTGAACCACTAACATTAGGTGAATTAGAAAAATTGTGTAAAAATATAAAATATTTTAGAGGTGTATTTATGAGAGATATATTACCTAATAAAGTTAATAAATTTGAATGTGGAATTATAAATTTAGATTCATTTGATGGAAATGGAACTCATTGGGTTTGTTATTATAAAAAAGATAAAATTAAATATTATTTTGATTCATATGGAAATATAGTTAATAAACCACCAATAGAATTAGTTAAATATCTAGGAAAAGATAATATATTTTATAATGATAATCAAATTCAAAATTATAATGATCCACCAATTTGTGGTCATTTATGTATTTTTATATTAAATGAATTAAATAATAATAAAAAATTTGATAATATAATAAATAAATTAATCCTTAATAAATATGGATTCACAAAATATATTTGATCTGTTTGGAAGACAGAAAAAACATCCAATTAATATTAAAGAAGATTATATAAATTCTAAATTAAATATATTTTTTAATAATTTTAGTAAAAGTTTTAAAAGTCATGTAAAAAAGACTGAAAATCTAGTAAATGCTATTGGTTTATCAAAAAATTATATAAGTATTAATGGTAAAAGAATTGTTAATGTTAAACCAAGTATAAATAAATATGATGTTGTAATAAAATCAGAATTAGATGAAGTTTTAGATTCAATTATTAAAATTGGTAATGATCATTCAGAAACTAAAAAGGATTTAAATAAAATTACAGACTTTTTAATTAATATTGGAAAATATGTTGAAAATTTAGAAGAAAAATTAGAAAAAGAACTAAAATTTCTATTTGATGGAGTCAATGAATCCATAAAAGAATTAAATGCTGAAATAATACTAATTAAAGATGATATAGATAAATTACAATAATTATTTTATATAAATGGAGTTGATTTATTGTCTTAAATGTAAACAAAAAACTAATTCTAAAGATATTCAGATAATAAAATTGAAAAATATAAATGTAATTAAATCAAAATGTTGTATTTGTAATTCAAAGAAAAGTTGTTTTACAAAATTTTCTCCCTAATAAATGGCTCTATACAGTTCATTTGATTTATTCATTATCAGATACCAAAATCAATTAAACAAAGATGATTGGGATGATATTTCTGAAAAATATGAATTGAGTATTAATATGATGAGATTGTTTCAAAATAAATTAAATTGGCAAAAAATTGCTCAACATCAAAATTTAACTATAGATTTTATTACTGAATTCATAAATTATCAACTAAAAGATTATATTGATTTGATTTGTAAATATCAAGATTTAACTGAATATTTCATTCATGATTATGCATTTACATTAAATTGGGAATTAATTTTAGAACATCAAAAAATATCAGCAAAATTTATACTTGATCATGCTACAGAAATTGAATATTTTAAAAGTAAAAATGAAATTGATACATAAAAATTATAAAATTTGACATCATAAAAATTATAAAAATTTTACTTGTTTTAAAAAAGTTTTGATTTAAAAAATTTATCCTTGATAAATGGCTGATTACAAAAAATATGTAAATGATATTGAAAGAGCTGAATACAAAAATTTCTATCCATTATCTAAATTACATTTAAATGAACCTAATAAAAAAACTGAATTTAATATAGATTTTGGAGATGGATTTTGTACTTCTAAATTTCAATTTTATATATCTGGTAAATTGACTAAATCTGATGGAAATGCATATGATAATGGTGCTAATATAAAATTAATTGATAATTTTGTTCCATTTTTATTTTCAAAAATTGAAGTTAGAAAACATAATAAATTGATTGATGAAATTGAATATCCTGGTCTATTAAGTACAATTAAAGGTACTATAACTTATTCAAAATCAGAAATAAATCAGATAAATAATGGTTTTGAATCAAATTTTAAAAATAAATTTGAAGCAATTGGTAATTTATCTCATTTTGGATTAGGATTTTTTGAAAATGTAAATATTCCAATATACAAAGGAGGTTTTAATATAACATTTATTAGATCAGAAGATAATGATGCAATTTTTAGATGGAAAACTAAAAAGGCTGATGGATCTTATGATAATGCTACATTACCAACTGAAGGTAAAATAACAATTGATGAATTTTTTATTAGAGTTCCTATAATTGAATACAAAACAACAAGTAAAATTCAGTTAATTAATGAACTAAGCAAATTTGAAAAAGTAAATTTTCATTTTAATCATTGGCAATGCATTGAACAAAAAAATATTACAGGAAAGAATTTAAGTTTTGATATAACAAATATCTATAGAAATATTTATAATCCAAAATTTATTATAATTGGATTTCAAAAATCAAGAACAAATGATCAGTTATTTGATACTTCTAAATTTGATAGTATGTATGTAAAAAATATAAGAGTAAAACTAAATGGTCATTATTACCCTGATGAATTGGAAAATTTTGATATAAACAATGAAAAATTTAGAATTATGTATGAAATGTATCAAGATTACAAAAAAGTTTATTATATTAGTAGTAAAATGTATTATAGTCCAACAGAATTTCTAGATAATAGACCAATTTATGTAATTGATACTACAAAAAATCCAACAAATATTTCAAGTTCAAAAAATGATATTATTATTAATGCAGATTTTGATTATAATATAGTAGCTACTAGTAAAACAAATTGTTATATTATTATTGTATCTGAAAAATTACTTGAATATAATATAATCAAAAATGATAGTACTGAAATTAATTAGAATGAATTATTACTATTTTAGTCAAATTTATTGAAAAAATACTACTAAAATTTAAATTACCTTATGAAAAGTCGACTATTAATTTTATTTAAAAAATACTTATAAAATGTGATAATTTTACTTGTTTTTAAAAAAATTTTATTTTGTAGAAAATTTTAGGCATATTTGTTAAAAATTTCATTAAAATTGCATATTTTTTATGTTAATTTGACAAAAGCTGAAAATTGGCCAAAAAATGGCAAAAATATTGCATAATTGTATTAAAAAACTGTGAAATTTGTTTGATTTTTGATTGTCTCCAAAAGTGTCCTAGAAGTAACATGATACTATCTACTTATATATATATATATAATTCCGTAAGCTAATCAGTCCCCACAAAATACCTCGATTTAGAACAAATATAGGGTAATGTAAGATGGCTCGATTTAAAGCTTGAAGGCCAAGGACGTAAGGAAAAATACCAGTACTGTCGTATCAATAGGTACCGGGGATCCGCCCCAGTGGACCTTAAAGTTTCAATGTTAATCTAATGGGAAGAAGACTTTTACATCTACACATGTGATTAAGCAGATGTTCCAGAGAATATTTTTTATTGTAGACTCAGCTGATTATTGTGCAAATATTTTGAACTAAGATAACCATTCCAGGACTGGGGAAAAGTGCTGTAATGTAATAGACAAGGGCTGTTTCATTAGCGGGTAAAATGATGTAAAAATTAGTACCCAAAATGTCATTAGCCTGATCAGCTGGTACATTTTATTCTTATGGACATCAGATTGATTACCGTACGTCACCGGCCTGACTCAAAAGCTGCATTTTCCAACATCAAAGGAATGAAACAGCCCTTATTTTTTCATATGTTCTCCACAGTCCTGTAACCATTCAACTAAAAAATTTTTTAAACTTTTTTAAAATTGGCAACTCATAACAGTACAGAAATTGACAAAAATGTAGTAAAGGAAAAATTACTGATTTACAGAAGATTTCTTCTTTGTAACCCTTTTATGTCATTAAGTATATAGTCAGGACTAGAATGATTTTGTGTGCTGAGTATACAACATTTAAAATTGGCTTAGCCGTGGTATGGTTGATATAATAGTTTTAAATCGTCTTTACTCAGTGAATGTTGTTTAGTTAGTTATTATGTTATTGCTTTAAATATTAACTATTTAGTGATTAGAGTTGCATAGTTTTATTAAGTGTTTGTTTATGTAAACTACTAACATTGAATTAGCTATGTGCGAGAGATTACTTTGTTTTATTCATTCTCTGCTTCTTTCTTTACATAGTTTTAAAATAATAAACGCCGATATATGAAAGTAATTCCGATGAAGCAGAACAGTAGTGAAAAAAATTCCATAGTGAGTCATCATTTTCGCCATTATGGTTATTTGTTGGTTAGATAACACAAGAAATTTACTGAAAAAAAGATACTGAAACTTCAAACATGGTAACAGTGAAGTTATAGAATTAAAAAACAACGCAGGAAATAACAAAACCCCTACAGTTCCCACTCCAGATTCCACAACAATTTTTTTATGCCTACTCATCAGCATCAATTCTTTTAATAACTTTAAGTTTATCCTCAAAAGACACACAAACTTTTATCCACTTCTCACTCATATTTCAACAATCAATTGACATTCCACATGATACTGGTGTACATGTGAGTGGACAGACTGGTTTGTTAAGTGGATGTTTACTTCCTGCCCCCCACCCCCATTCTTCCAATTTCTGTGTGAATACTTACACGGCCTTGACAATCATGTCGAGAGATGCACATAATGAAAAGCGAATGGAGACAAGTGACACAAAATGTATTAATACATCACTAAATTTCGGGTATAACAAATTGTAGATTGAAGGCACAAAAACATAAAAAAAGTTCTACAACAAACTTTTTAATAGTACCCAGAATATTAGTTCTGATGAAGTTCCAATGTCACTGGGTTGGATGAAGAGCGTGTAGTGTAATTGAAACAGAGTAAGATTATCATGTTAAAGGGTTAACAGTACAATCCACTTTAAAAGAATTATAAAATAGACTTAACAACATACCAGCTTTTCACTGTTATCAATATTCTGCCAAATTAAATAATGAACATCTTCACTGAGCTCCATGGTGCCAAATTCAACCCGGCAGCCTGCTATGTCTGTGCTGGACATTCCATGTATGTCTGCTTTGGTTAACGTCAGCTCAGCAAGACTTCCCACCATCTTGATGGCATTACAAGTCAACTGGAATGGAATAAATCAACACTATTTCAGTTGAGGATATTACCTTAAAATGCTAAGCATTTTACTCTAGTAAACCAACCAACTATCTAGTACTATGTTTCTCAAGGTTTCTCAAGTAAATATTTAAAAGTTAAACCTTATATTTTGTATTATTAAAAAAAGAAAAACCAAGTAAAATCTGATGGAAATAAAATTTGACATGAAACAATTAATTTATTAATTTTCTTCTGTGACAATTAATAAAAACAGTTTAAAAAATAAACTTTGTACTTAGGAGGTACATGAGACTCATTTCACAATTTCAAGCGATCTGAAAATTTGTTGAATAATACAGATTATAAACATACTGTATATAGGTTGAGTCTCATAAAATGTCCTAAAAAAATTGCAGACAAACTTGTTCTTAAAACCTTAAAACGATATTATTTTCTAGTAGGCCTACATTGACCCCAATGAACATCATACATAACAATATTTTCAACCATAGTATTCTAAACATTATGAGTCGTAGGTTCGAATTTTAATTTCAGTAGTTTAAAAAGTAAAAAAAAAAATATATATATATACTGTATGTTATCATATAGGGCATACATAATTTTAAAGGTCTAAAGAAATTAACATTTTGGTGAAAAAGAACTTATTTATCTTCAATTGTTTAAAAATTATGAATATATTTTTTAAAATAATGAATTTTTATGGTATAGCTGGTATTTCCGTCATATGTACGAAGAATATTCAGTTTATGATTCAAAATTTTTCATCCTTACTAACAGAATTTTACTACCATGTCTCATATATAATTTAAACAAATTAAAAATGGATTTTTAAAATTTTAATGCAGTCAGAAATCAAAAATGTAAAATGGTTGGATATCATTTTAAACGTCTTTTGATTTCTAACAACTTAATTTACATCCCATCCTACATTTCTATTCTTTATCTTGGTAATTAGGAATACACAGTATTCTTTTATTCCATTTAAATGCATAGAGAATTTTTGCACATATGGTAAATGCATATGGTAAATAAATGCTATTTAATATATGGCTGATTTACCTATTTTGCTATTTTACTGCTTGAAGTTACAAAAAAACTTGTTGAAAATTGATCAATGGTAATCACTATACTGTACATTATATAATCAGTAAAAATTTCCTGCACAACGTATAAGCCTTACGAATATAAAAATGGCGTTTAGTGTTTATAAAGTGTTGATAAAGTTTTACTACATACTAGAGTTTTACTACGTACTACAGTTTTACTAGTTTTACTACTATAAAGTTTTAAGTGTTGATATATCAATTTACCATGTGTTGAAAAAACTCAATTTTTGTTAACACATTAAAAGGGCTTAGATTTTACAAAAGTGTTAATTTTTACAATTGAAAGAATGACTGAACACACTTACTTTAATTTCACTTGGCTCAAAATTGAAAAGCCCCCTTTTCCTTCTGTCATGAGGATTCTTTATAATTCCATAATTATTATCCTGGTTAGAAACATCTACGATTTGTTCTTCTTCTTCTTCACTGGCTGCCAAACTTTCAGTAACCGGTTGATATTTTGTGGTTTGTGTAACATTAATTTTGGGGTTTACACTATAAGTAACATTTTTCTCTGGGATTTTGACACTTGAAGTGTTATTCGTGTGTAGAGTAGAATTGTTGACTGAAACTGTAGAGGTTTTGTTTTTTGAAGTCTGCAGTGAAGAGTAATTTCCTGGAATTCCATAATACATTTTCTTGGTTGTAGGAGATATAGTTGACATTTCAGTTTTATTAAATTGTTCAGTTGGAGTGGTTGATAAATTTTGCAAAATAGAATAATTTGATTGATTTTTAGAGAAGGAACTGAAAGTTTCATTGAAACTGTGAGGAGTTGTACTTGAGGAGCTGGCAATGTCAGTTGAATTGGGACTGAGACCGGATGAGGTTGCTGCGCATTCCTCTTCACTGACTGAGTTCTCACAAGGAGATAAATTCTTGGTATCTGTAATATTTTTAGGTGAACTTGGACTGATTTTACTTGTGTCATTATTATATGTCGTATTGGTTGAAGTGGTATTCAAAATTGTTGGTTTTGTTGTACTAATCAAAGCCGAGAAATTCTTTGCTCCTATTCTCTCAGTTACGAGTTCATTTGTTGTTGCATCTGTGACAGTTTCTTCAGAACTCTTCTTGGTTGAAGAGATTTCTTGAGAAATTTTGGTTTGTGTTGTAGTTGTCTCTGATGTATAGATTACACTTTTTTCAGAACTTGTCTCGGATGCACTTTTTTCAGTTATACTTCTAAATACGTTGTTAGTCGTACCACTATCATCCATGGCCTCAGTTGTGAATTGTTCCGTTGTGCTTTTCTCCGTCGTACGTTCTTCAGTTGAAGTTTTCTCTGTTGTACTGTCTGTTGTTGTTTCTTCATATTTCTTTGTGCTACTGGCCTCTTCAGTTTTCATAACGTCGTCTTCATCTTCTTCATAATCACTCTCATCAGCTTCTTCCGTTGTAGATTCAAAATCAGGATTGAAGACACTAATCGGTGTCCTGGATTCTTCATGTTGGTTTATAGAGTTGACATGGACATAGGTGTACTTCGGTGGTTCAGGTTGTGATATTGGTGCCACTGTGTCCAAAAGCCACTGAGCTGCCTTTAAACGCCAACGAGCATAACGTCCTAGAGCACTCTTGTACTCAGACTCTTCAGATTTCCCCAAAGTATCAACACAAATCTGAAATAAAACAATATATATAATTAATAGGCAAACATAATTATTTTCCTTCTTTTTTTTCAACTTAGGAGAAATCTGGCCACCAGGGATTCCCCTATGGTCTGCCGCACACCGAAACGAACACGACGCAACAAGGCGAGACAAGACGGGTAATAACATTTGTTTAAATGGAATCATCGACGACCGTCATGTTTGCTGCAGTGTGCGGGCATCCATTTTAAACAAATGTTATTACCCTCACTCTCGACATCGTAAGACGTTTTGTGGAATTTTTAAGTCTGATATTTATTTAATTAATTGATTAATATGATATAAATGTTAAAATCTTGAAAAGGAAAATGATTCTTATAGATTAATCCAAGAGTTATATATTAGTTGAAAAACAAGTCTATATTAATAAAAGGATTGGTATTTGATTCAACAAATGGCCTCACACAGATGGATAGGTAAAAAATTGGCCAATGGGATAGCGAGTGATTTTTTAAAAGAGAAGTAAAAGAGTTTTGAGTTTAAACACATGAATTTTTTATAATATGGAATATGCATACAATAATCCATATGAGGGAAAAATAACAAGGTACCTTTATTATGTGGTTATGGTGGTACACAGGCTAAATATCAGAAATCCTAATTATTAAAAAAATTAAAATAACACATATCACTTTTCACCAATGAGCAAAGAACAGAAATAGAGGGGCCACTTGTAACCAACTACAGGTGGTGAAGCCACTCCTTTTGAGGACATAGGCTCTAAATGAAACAAACAGCTGATTTTGATTTTGTGAATCATTTCCTAGTGTGGAGCACTGTTTCCCCCACTCCTTTTGTGGGCCTAGCCGCGGTCCACATGGCTTTACCACTGCTCTCGGCTATATTCTCCATTTCTATTATGTGCTCGCCGTTTTTTGTGTAGTATATCAGCAGCAGGAATTCTTTTTAACACCTCTATCCTATGTCTGGCACATGGACGTTAGTTGAAAAAAGCAACTGAAGCACCACTTAAACAGCCTCAAATGCATTTCTTATGAGAAATTTAATAATATATTATTATTAATCAGGATAACTTCCCCAGAGTGAGGGCATCTACATATTGTGTGAAAAATATACTCTGAAAGTTTGAAGTAAATCTGACTTTTATTTCAAGAGTAATAGTTTGGCAGAAATCTTGTTTCATTAATGCAGTGAGGCCGCAACATTCGTGTACGAGGATTCTCTCCTTTTCAAATTGTTCATCCAAAAATGAAAAAGAGGTACATTTGTACATACAGAAAACATTTTTACTATTCTTCACTCTTTCCTAAAACTTAAACCTCCATGAAAACCTTTTAAACTATTAAGACACTTAAAATCTACATGCTAAGACTACCACTATGACTAAGATAACCGGAGTAGATACAAACCTTGTAGAAAGATGAGGGTTCAATCCAATCTATTAAGTCGGTGTAGTGCGACATTAAACTATCTGCAGCCTTGGTCCAAGACATTTTTGGTATTTTGTTAAGCTCTTCATCAGTAAACACGATCAGCAAATCTTGCAATGTTGCCAGCACGCCTGAACTCCAGTGCTCGGGAGGTCTGCAAGCAAAGTTTAAATTGAACAACGTCTACTTCCTGTTAGGAACGTTTGCTCAAACTAAACTAAATTAATGTTTGCTGCCAACGTGATTGCTCTAAAATAACTGTATGTTAGATATATTTATTACTCAGCTCGATTATACATTTAAATTTAAAGAGAAAATACTCAAAGAATCAAGAGTGAGTGAATTGGCTACAAATATTAACGGTATGAATTTGCATTGAAACACTGCAATGGTGTTGAAAGTTGAAACTATTGTAAGAAAAATAGCATACAATTAACATAAAATTTTGCTTTTGCAAAATCAGACGAGGGGAATAACCATTAAAAAGTTGTTATTGCTTACTGGATTGTGTACTTTGATGTAGGTGTGCTTTACAAAACTTTTCTAGAAAACTGGTTTCAATTTAAACTATAAGACCAGGTTGCAAAATAAGAAAAAGTACATTGGAACAAACAAAGAAAATTCTTTTCTCTAAAACACTGCTCACACAGTCCAAGTGATGAACTGTCTAAAAAAATGTAGCATGAAAATAAAGCTCACTCGCATTTTTACCGCATTTGTCTCAAACCCTTTTATATTTATCTCCTGTTTTCACCAAAGGATTATTATGTAAGAATCTGGCCATGACCAAATATAATCCTATGTAGTATAAGCTTAAAATACGTTAGACATAAGAGTATTATTTTACCCGAATTCGGCCAACAATTTCTTGGCAATATCGCGGCGATCGTTAGCAGGAAGGCAGAGTGTAGTGTTTAGAAGTCCAGCCTCTAACATCAGCCGCAGTTCAGGAGTATTAGTGTTTGAAGGCAAAAACCAAATAAGATTGCGAGTAAGGAACGTATCAACAGTCTTTTCCTGAAAAGAAGAGTAAAATATATTTTCTAACAAGACCTTTAGTAACATGAACAATATAAATGTACTGTTATTATGATAGTGTTTTTATTGATAAAAAATCACTCCAGGGATTCTTCAACAGATGATCTCCCTTCCCAGCAGGCTTTTGAGGGGGCGTTTTCTGAACTTAGGTTCTGATAGTCTTTCAGTGCAGGAAAAAAGGCTATTGAATAGCCTTTATAAGTTATTGAAATAGGTTTTTAAGTAGGAAGGTGCCATAGGCAGACAGATGGTGTGAAGGGACTTGTAAATTCTGCATTACAGATGTCAGCCTAATTAACAGATTAGGCTTACAACTAACTAATTTGTCTGCATATATTGTCTTTTAAAAACTACTTTTGGTTCTTCTGGTAAAAATTGTATGATTGTAGTTGGAAACACCCGGAGCCACTGCCTTTAACTTTCAGAAGTTAAAATCTCAATAACGCTTTAATTCTGATTTTAGGTGGTTCACATAATAGAGAGCTTTTCTGTTGTTTTTTATTATTATCTTTCTTTGAATTTTCAGAAAAAATAGCCTGGAAAAGTCGGAAAAAGTTAGAAATTTTATTTCTTAAACTAGTAGTCACACTGATTTGTATATTTTTGGAAAAACTCATCCTCCTGATTAAGGAAACATGAACAAAACTGATAGAGATAACATATTGTGTAATGGTGCAATGTACCTTATCAACAGCCAGTTCAGCAATCAACTTGAGACTGCTGATATCTGTTGACAACATCAGTTCTGCACTGGACAATCGGCCGATTTTGGCTAGAATGTGACCAAGGTATGGCGAAGCTTGCAGAGCGTCTATTGGGAGATTCGTTAGGACAAACCCTGGAAAACATTTAAATGTCTTGTGATAAAAACAGAAAACCCAAAACAAACAGTTATCTACTCAGTTTGGGTACTGTATAGTTTTCAAAGATAGTTTTCAGAGATAGTTTTCAAGAAAAATCCCTACTTCTTAGTTAAAGTATAGAGGAAATAAAACAAAGACAACAAAAAATATCTACTTAACAAGTCACTAAAGTCACTAATCACCTAATCTGATTAAGACTTGAATTATAAAATTACAAACCAAGTCAAAATTTAATTTTTCTCTTCACACTTTTGTAAGGTGAAAATTTAATTTCACTACAGTTGGTGGTGAAAGTTTTTTATAGAGTCTTAATTTTTAAGTATATATAATTATTATCAATAGCGTATACGTATATTGGCTGAAAATGGGTTGGGAAATGATTTAAATTCTCAGATAAATATGCAGTTAGGAATAGAAAAATGTTACATTTAAATTTATTGATTGGCAGGGGAATAGAACAGATAATTGTCAATTTCTAACAGAAAAATAAAATAACAGATATGTATCTTCGTACTATTACTATTTACTATTTACAGTATTAAAATATTTTTAGGATTGATACAAGTAAAATAAAACTTAGGAAATTTTTACCTCCAACAGATTCAACTTCTATTGGCTCTAGAAGAGAAATTAATCCCTGGTCAGGATCAGTTTGTGTCAAAGTCATCTTCAGCTTCAGATGGCTTATTAACTTTTGCAGACAGCAATGTTGTAGGTTTTTGGGGAAAATCTAAAACACACAACCACTTTGACCTTATTTTCTCCTGGTTAATACAATTTTGTTTAGTTATGTCTAAAACAGTGTGTTTCTACATTTTGTTTTGCTTCTCTCACACTTGGACTATTAGAGCAGAGGCTGATGTGAACCCTCCTTCCCCATCCAATTTTATTAATTAATGGGTCGTTCTGAAGCTCTCTACTTATAGATTTCCAAATAATTATGAAATTTTTTTAGATTTATGGTGAAAAAGTGAAATAAGATGTTTTATATACAGTGTGGTTGAAAAGTCCCGGAACGGTGAAATATATTTTTTACCATTATAGATAAAGTTACAAGACTTGGTATACCAATAATGGCCATAAATGTCTACTCTGTTGAGCTATTATCACTTTTTTACTCCTTAAGGGGGATGGCCCACAAGGAGTCAGACAAAATTCTTAAATAGCAGCATAGGTCAAGTTTGGTATCAAATTAAAGGTCCCAGTTAGCAGAGTACAATGCCGCAAACCCGACTTTAAAAGGTTGGGTATAAAGAAAATTATTGCATTTTAAAGTTTTACCCATATATTTTACTGGAAACTTTGTTTGCCTGCCATTTTTGTTTCGGTCATCCATTTTGAAGTCTAGTTAGCTGCATTGTACTCTGTTATGTGGGACCTTTCATTTGATACCAGGGCGTACCTTCATTGCGCACAGCGGTCAAGTTTTTGACGAGGGTTAGCTTTATGGCCCCCCAAGGGTCGAGCATCATTATGCACACGGTCAGTTTTGCCCGACCCTCCGCGCCACCCGCCAGGCCGCTCGCCCCAAAACCAAAGCCAATTTCGACCCACTACAGGGACAACACAGACTGCGGGAAATGGCTGAAATGGGTAATTTGCCTCAGTCTTTTCGACTCCAATGAAGTTGAAGAATTTCCGTTGAGGATCTGATGAGTACCGCACCAGTCGAGGCCACTAAGTTTGCAGATTATATTGTTGACAATTATGTAGCTGAGAATTGTCGATTCCCTCCTCAGTTCTGGGCATCTGCTAATCTATAAACATAAACGAACAACAAACGGATGTGAATCCTTTCACTCGGCTTTCCGGATTCATTTTAATACTCACCAACCAAACATTTTTCTTTTTATCGATGCTTAAAAAACGTTCAAATTTTTTACCTAAGTATAAAATTTTAACACGCTGACTCCTAGAAATTAAACTAATGCAAAGCTCAAAAAAGAATACAGTTTTTGGGAAAATTTATCAAAGCTGAAGGAAGGAAAGATTACTCGCCTGAATTTCATGCAGAAGGCTTCATTTCACTTAAAGAAATAAAGTTCTTGTAATGGCTGTTTAATGCAGTATGTTTGAAAATTTTATAAATATAGATTAAAACTTTTTAGCGAATTTCCCTATAGGGAATATTAGCGAATTTCCCTATAGAGAATATGCTATTACGGTAGTAGCCATGGTGAGACCTAAGCCCGGGACCATGTTACTTTTTCATTTTGAGATCCCCAGAGGCCAAAAATACCGTTTGTTCATTTTCATATATATCTATATATATATATCTATATATACAGGGTGTTCGGAAAAAACGTTTCAGGAATTTAGGAGGTTATTGCTCACATCAAAATAAGCAAAAAAGTGCCTGTAAACATATGTCCTAAAATGCTTCGTTAACCCGCTAGCCGCCATTTTGTTTTTTACACTAAATAATTTTTATTTCCGTAATGAATCATTGCATTAAATTAATATTTCGCATGCACCTTCATCATAGCAATACCCATTTTGAAGAAAAATTTTATTTTTTTCCAATGGGTATTTTCAAAATGGCGGCCATTTTAAAATTTTAAACTAAAATATCTCAAAACCGGTAAATTTTATAAAAATTTTACTAGACACAAAAAAGTTGAGAAATTTAATTATCTAACCAATGGTACCAAGTTTGTAAGAATCTGACAACAAATAACGGAGTTATTGAGATTTTTCAATTAAAATTACCTTAATTTGCATTAATTACAATGCAAAATCAATGTTTTTATGCAGAAAAATCTCAATAACTCCGTTATTTGTTGTCAGATCCTTACAAACTTGGTACCATTGGTTAGATAATTAAATTTCTCAACTTTTTTGTGTCTAGTAAAATTTTTATAAAATTTACCGGTTTTGAGATATTTTAGTTTAAAATTTTAAAGTGGCCGCCATTTTGAAAATACACATTGGAAAAAAATAAAATTTTTCTTCAAAATGGGTATTGCTATGATGAAGGTGCATGCCAAATATTAATTTAATGCAATGATTCATTACGGAAATAAAAATTATTTAGTGTAAAAAACAAAATGGCGGCTAGCGGGTTAACGAAGCATTTTAGGACATATGTTTATAGGAACTTTTTTGCTTATTTTGATGTGGGCAATAACCTCCTGAATTCCTGAAACGTTTTTTCCGAACACCCTGTATAGATATATCTATATATGTGTCCGTGGTACTGATAACTTTTGAAGGGGACCTCCGATTTTGATGAAATTTGGTATGAAGGTGTAAGACCAGGTCTATTTTCATGAGTTCGCAAACCAGCATGATCGGGTTATGGGAATGGGGTTTTATGGGGTTTCAAAGGGGTAAAAAATGGGTTTTTGTCATTTTTGGACCTTAGTTTTTAAAATTCAACAATTTTAACTAGAAGCATTTAAAAGAGCTTAAAAAAACAAACAATTTAGTATTTTGAATTTTTAACTTGGCTTAACAGGTTACGGAGAAAATCCAAAAATAGGTTTTCCATGTTACTCTTATGGGGAATGAACAAAACCCTGTATCTCACTTATTTATTGGAATAACTTGATAAAATTTGGTATGTACATTCACTAGGTAGGGTTTAACTGATATTTGCTTACAACACCCATATGGAGGCAATCCTTCATACTCACCCCCATAGGGTTTATGGGGAAAATTTAAAAGTGTCAAATATTGATACAATTTGATATTTACCTCACCTAACTATTACATTTTCTAACAAAACTAACATTTTCTAACAACATCCCATGGCAGCAAACCTACATACTCATTCCTATGGTGTTTATGGGGAAAATACAAAATCTCAAGATCCTTTGGAAATTCGCTGAGTACGCAGGTCTGCTGCGACGGGGGGTATTTATATGCTATACCATGTAATCTGTTGAAATAACCTTCATATAGTGATAATAAAGTTTTACCGGCTAAGACTATTTTCATTGTTATTTTCAAAATAATACCACTCATTTGTAAACTTAAATGATTATGAAGCAATAATACCTTACGCATAAATGTAATAATAGTACGTGTAATAAGGTATTATTTCCCTAAGAATTACGTGTGAAATATAGGTCACATACTGTAATTTATAAAATAAGGTGTATATTGTAAGATAATTATAATTTTGGTGAAATAATAGATTTATGAATTAGGACTACGTATTGTGATAGTAAAGTGAAACAATTTTTTTTTTAATTTTTTAAAAATTTGCATGCAGATGTAAATATTGCCATTTTATTTATTTAACATAGGAAAGGGAATACAAGTTTCGTTTTTAATCATGTGCGCAATGATGCCACCTCCAAGCGGGGGCCCGAGTGACCACTGTGCGCAATGATGCTATCCCCTTGATACCAAACTCGACCTATGCTGCTTTTAAAAAATGTTGTCTGACTCCTCCTCGGCCGTCTTTTCTTGGTTTTCTGGAATATGCTGTAATTTTAAAAAGGCAAACAACTGAATTCTTAATCTGGTAGGTAATACCAACAAAAAAAAGTATAAGTCATAAATTCCCATTGGGGGGGAGGGTTTTATATTGGCGGCTCATGGTCTATATGCTCTACAACCTTGTTCTGTGTTATGAAATCAGGCCTCCTTCCTCTTTTTACTTCTGTGTTATCACTAACAATTTGGCTCCACTGTCAAACCAAGAAAGCGTGGCCTCATATAACTCCATCTTGTACTAGCCCCTTGTACCTCTATAGCTTTAGTATGAGAGCGTGCTTGACATTTTGTACTACATATTTTCGCTAGTTAAATATTCTCTAAAAGGTGCAGGAAATAAATGAATGCACTGTACCTTTTACTAAGATATTTCAATTCTTATGCTCTAAAGAGCGAGTTGTCAGTGCTCAGAGGTTTAATGATAGAATTACAGCGTATCACACCAATCTATATTTGGGGGTATAACACAGTTCTTATTGTTTTGCTAAAACTAACTATAGCAATTTATATAAACTAAATTTTTTTATTCTGTTGCCCTACTCATTACTTACCTCCTTCCTTACAGCATTGTAACGAGCCATAATTGGAATGAACAGACCTGTGTCCATATCTTCAATATGTTTACAAGTCAAACCACCGACTAGAAGATTAGTGACTTGGGAATCTTTCAAGAAACTATTCCACCTCCACTGACTAGAGTTCTTCAGCTGAGCATGTTCCAACAGGGCTGCCAACTGAATAAGCATACCACAAAATTACAATAAAATCCAGCGGTAAACCCTCCTGTCATATTTAAGTGTAGGCTCAGATAGCTTGTTTAAGTGACATTAATATGTCAAGCTGCGTCCGCACTGGCTGAACATGTTCTCCGAACAGTGTTCAGCTGAACATTTGTTTGTTTGTTGGAATTTATTTGTAATAAATCATAAGGTAAGTGATTGTTCATTTGAAATTTTTGTTAATTTTTTTGTACGTTTCGCCAATAAGTTTGATACAAACATTCGGACAGTGCAGACGTGGCTTAAAATTTTATTAAGTTTCCGGTCATAAGATTGACATTGAGTATGCATGTTGAGAAAAAGACACATAAATCTCTTAAACCATTATTTTGAACCTTTTTCTCATTTTAATTATCAACAGAAACTGCTTACAAGAGTTTTCACGAATGTAAAAAAACGTTTATTGCTATGAACCGTAACTTATCCAATTGCCAAAAACTCACAATTATTCCCTAATTACCATGTATTATCTTTTGGTACATCTCGGATGTTCTGAGTTTATTTTGGCATGTTCTAGCAAATTCAAAAGACATGCAGATACAAATTAAATCATTCAAATATAATTCATTATCAATATTCTACTATAATTTTATATTTTATTAAACCTTGTAAAATTATTTCACAAGGGGACTTCCCAGAGCAATAAATAGGGGCAAGACACTGTTTTAGTGGTCAAAACTAAATATAAATTGGTTTAAGTCTAAAATTATACATATTTAAGAATGACTTTCTTACAATTTGTTGAGGTAGCTGCTCTATAGTTTGTCCGAATGAAGTCCTAATCCTCTTTTCACCAAAAAACTTCAGCATGGCTTCAGCAGATAGTGCCAGATCTTTAGGAGATACCAGTTCCATTATCTGATTTATATCACTGTTTCCCAGAAGTTCTTCCAGAACTGAGCTGTCTCCTCCAATATCATCTGTGGTATCACCTGCAAACAAAAATAAATAAACAGCCCTTTTGGTGCTGGAAGAATATTACATAACTTTTGAAAAGCACTGGGGTATTATTCATATAGGCCTAACTTTCGAAAAGTGAGGGGATTTCCAAGAGAGAGGAGGCAAGTGCATGAGACAAAAATTCATAAAAAAATAAATTGTTGACCCAAAAAAGCTAGATAACTATATTTTTTATTGTTATCGTTTTATCGTTGGAGAAACAAATGAAACTATCGGTGTTTCAGAATAACAATTGTGACAACCGATATTCCCATTTAAGTCCACAGTACTGATATCAGTGGAGTGCCAATATATCATTCTTTAGCACATTTTGGATGAAAGGCTATATCGCTTGTTAGCACTTTTTAGGAATAAGACAAGAAACTGTCGATCATCCTGCAGCACAGAAAGGGACGAATAAATAAAAATATTAAGTTTTGAATTGAAGTATGTTTTCTACTTCCTATCAAGAATATATTCGAATTTCTATATGTAACGTACAAAATCTAGTCTCTTTCCATGAAACTACAAAACTTTGCAAACTTCAAAAGAATGGGGCAGTTTCCAAATTTATTTTTGAACATGAAATATGTTTTCCCACTATCTCCTATGTACCCAGTATGGCAATTAAAGATATGGTTCTTTTCAGTACAATCTTTCCTCTATCAATCGTATGGTAATGACTTACTTGTTCCTTAACACAAAAAACTACTTCCTCTTGAAAGAATACTCAAAAAATAATTTTGGACTCTAAACCAAACCCCCATAAGAAAAAAAAAATCTTTGCTCATCTAAAATCTTACAGCATTCAAAAATGATAATCATCCTCTACAGTCATGTTTTATAAAAGTCTAATGACTAGAAAACAATCAGAAACAAAAAAATATACTCCCTCACACTAACAACCAATAACTGATAACAAAAAGTTCTTAAAAAAAAAAATTATTTGCCAAGTGTAAATTATTTTTACCCAAAAATTACTCAGGAGCACTCACCTATACTGGAGGCAATCTTGTTGACCAGTGACAAAGTACGAGCCCGATTGTGCGCTGGTAATTTTGAAACCAGGTGCAACAACACGTGAGAACTAATTTCACCAAGTTTTCGGTTGGTGAGTTGACTAGCAGGGAGAGCATGCAAGAACGTTTCTAGCTCCAACACGGTGTTAGGAGTCATCACATCTAGAGCTTCACCTTTCCCAGAGAGATAGTATGCCTGTGTGATAATTCTAGTTAGTCAGTGTACAACTAAAAAAAGAAAATTATTCTAGGTGAAGTTAAGTTGTTTACAGAAAAACAATAATATTCGTGTGCAATAAATCAACAGCTAGTATGATAATGAATTGATTTTAATAATTGAAAGTACTACCTTGATTTTTTAAATGTACAGTACACTCTCGTTTATCCTGAACTAACAAGAACTGGCGTACAAACTGGGACGGCCAGTTTGGATGTAAAAAAATTTGTATGAAGCAGAGTTGGCCGTGAACAATTCTTTTCATTGTTACGACACCCAATTATGGTTATATTTACTATATTATTGATGAGATATACCAGATATTTAATAATAAATTGAAACTTGTAACGTATAATGTTAAACTTATAAAAGTAAAACAATCACAGGAAATAGAGCATCCAATCATTTAATTAAACATATCAAAATGCAATGCACATACTAAAACATCTGATGTTATAGTAGGCCTACAGTACTAAAGATGAGATGAAGGATAAAGTATTGTATATAAAAAGCGATATAACAGATAAAAATGCCTAGTATTGCTGCTCTGCGTAGCGCGGGTGCAGTCTCAAGACTAACTTGTGTAAGTTGTATTTAAAGATGTTTCTTTTTATTTCATCCTGTGTAATAATGTTTTTGCTTTACGCTTTGGAATTTTCCCTAAAATAAAGGCAGTTCAACCTGTATAGGAGAGATGGCGGATGACTCCAGTGTCTTGAGTACTGCTGTGCTCAACCCGGACTCCTTGTAAGCTTGTAGCCGGGACAACGGCAGAGTGTAGACCCACTTGCCGAGGTGGCGAATTTGACTGTCCCAGAATTCATCTTCTTCCTTCGGCAGTTTTCTAGTCAAGATGCAATCTGCCTTTACATACTCTGTGACCTAGAGTGGATATTGAAATTTGTGAACAATAGTAGAGTGAATAGTTCTAATTAATACTCTACAAAAGTTGTGGTGTGGTTTAAATATTAATATGGGTAAAAATAAATTAATCTCATCAAGTTAAATCATTAACTTCACAGCACTGGCTTCACAACTGAAATCACTATCTGGCTAGACTATGTATGCTGCACTGGCTAGGTGCCTAATGCATGAAAGGTACCTTACTTTGTCTTTAGACACCACTAAGCTTATTCGTCCATGGTTACGATCCTATTTTTTAAATTACAGCAAATTTCCCTTTAGTGAAAAATAGTTAAAGAAGAAAATAGTAGCTAATAAAATATTTCTATTTAATACTGTGCTATTTCTACCTGGCAAGCTGTGGGGAGGGGGATGGACAAAATCTGCTCAACCTCATTGACCTCGTATTTTGGAACATTTGGAGGGAATTCCCTCAGCAACTCCGGAGATAATTTGTAGAGGAGAGGCTTTGCATCAATGAAGTTGCTACTACTGAGAGCTGTGTTGTTGTAGACACGCTCAAACAGTGCCCGAGCCTGAAATGTGAAAAATGTAAAGCAATGAAATGTAAAGCAAAAAAATGCAATGAATGCAATGAAATGTAATGTGAAATGTAAAGCAGTTCTTTATTCATGCTTATATTAGATTGGAATTAATTGTCAAAAACCATCAAATAATAAATTGCCATCAACTGAAAGTTCTAAATTATGTTTTTATAAGAAATTAAATTTTGACACCAACCACTGTCTTTTCCATTCCACATTTATAATATTCAATTGTTTTCTGGGGGGATGTAGAAACCGAACTATAACAAATTTTCATTCAATATACTCAAAATAGACATCCAAAGTTGTGTCAGCACTGGTCAAGTGGTCAAGCAATTGTAGCAAGCTTGTTTGAAGAACATAAAATGTCAACCAACATTTTAAATATTTTTACGACTAACTAAAACAGTTTAAAATAATTAAACAAACAATTTACTATCGTATAATTTATATTTCTTACGAGTCAATGCAAACAAACAAAAGCTCGACAGAGGATTGTCCAGCCATCAACCTCTCATCATATCCGATTTAATTTTTAATGTTTTATTTTTAAATCAATCAATCAAATTTTACAATCAAAGAACCAACCTGCACTAACGACAGTTCATGTCTAAAACTCGCCACAGAGGTGTCGTATGACAAACTTTCGTTCAGCAGTTGATCTGGACTTGATCCCAACACATAGCCAGTTAGCCTGAAAATTGTATTTAAAATGTGTCTCAAGATTAACAATACTGTATTAGAAACAAAACAGACAATTTTATCTCTTAAGATCAATTAATTAGTTCAATAATACATTAAAGTCCTGTAAACCCATAAATCTCATAAACAGATTCTGATTCTAATTCTGATTATCGTCGCTTAAGAAACAACACCGCCAAAGTTACATTTTTGGCAAAATTGAGATTTTTGTATCTCTATGGAAACGTATGCATTTTACACGTCCTGGCGACGTAGTTTAGTGAAAATCCAACAGAATTCGCTGCTATCGTGATTCTTCTAACACCGCCTATCTCACTAACTAAAAAAATACTGCCAATGTCCACTTCAACCAGTTTTGTTCTGGCATGGTAGTCAACAAGAGATGGATGTCCCTCTGCATAACGTAAAAATTATTTACCGTTTTGATTGATTTCCATTGAATTTTAAAAGATCATAGATGGTGTTAGTTATCGTCTTGGTTATAAAACAAACATTTTAAGAGTCTAATTAATATCTTAAAGTATTTTTTCGGAGATAGGCGGAGTTATATCGTACTCTTCATGTCATACAACACCGCCTATATCCCTCGCGACTTTTTTGGCTCTCCTGAAAAGTTTGCATTTTGTCACTTAGGCGGTGTTGTTTCTTAGGCGACGTTATGCATTAGAGTCCCTTAAACCCGAACTTTGATAACCCGGAATGCTGGATAGCTCGGACAGCCTGTCAGAGCAGTGAAGTGCACTGGTTTCAAGGCATCGGAGCATGAAGTGGTGCTTTGGTCTTTCTTCAAGTTTATTTTAACATGAGAATTAAGTTTTTACTTTTTGAACCAAGTATATTATGCAATAAATAAATGTTTTTGGGCAGGAATAAGGTAAATTATTTGATCTTTTTCTTAATGTTAACTTCTTTCCCGATAACCCAAATTTCCACAAATCCAAACAAAGTTTGGACCACATTAGTCCAGGTTTGCAAGACTCCACAGTATATTATTTCTTGTAACAAATTTCATTGGCTTGAATGGTTATTAAATCTCTGGTGCTTATCATTAGTTTGACAGATCTAAAATGAATATCCACTGACATTTAATGGTTGTAAAACTAAATTAAAAACTTTAGTAACTTCAAAGAGTTAGGAAAAAGTTTTTATTCATCTATAAAATACATCAGGTTGGTGTGGAGGTGAAGCTTTCACAATAAAAGTTGTTGTACCTCTCTTTTGTATGTTTTCAACTAAATCGCTCTGAAATAAATATGAAACCTTTCTATGAGGGATTCAACCTGAACCCACTTTATTTTTATAAAAAGAATTTATTAATCTGCATCATGTCATGCTTAATAACAGATATTGCTAACATTTGTTAATAACATTTTATAACACATTGACAAAATAAATTACATTTTTTAGCAACAGAATTTTTGTCATCTAGATCCAATTAGAGTCGGTAACTTAAAATCTGACAACATCATTTGATATTCATAGTTTTGATAGCTTTTGATATCACATATCGGCAAATGATATCACATATTTTAGTTGCCGATATCAGTCCTCTCAATACCATGACAATTTTGGTCAGTTCCATGGTGTTAACAGGATACGATCATAGGTGTCACATTGAGGGGGCAAGGGGCACACCCTCCCCCAACTTTTGGAAAACTGGTGTAAAAAATATAAATCATGGGTTATTAAAATAAGATGCACGAAAAAAAAGTCCGATGGAAATTTTAACAGCTGTGTCCTTCCTCACCCCCTCTCGTCTTGCAATGTTGTCAGTTGTAGTTACATTATGTTTAATACACTATGAAAATGTGTTTTTGAAAAAATTTTCAACAATACATTAACTTTCATTGGACTATTTTCTTGCAACTTGTTATTGGTCTCTCCATAGTTAGCTAATGCTAATGCTAATGCCAAAAGCTAATGGTGGTGACTGTCTGTCTTAGAACAACGGAGACTATACTAAGTGAAGGAGAGGAGAGGGGGGGAGATTTGATAAAACAGGTTCTACAAAATTAAAACACCGCAGAAACTTGGGAAAAAAGTGGGTGGAAAAAGAGGTTTCGCAAATTAAAGTAAAAAACAATTTCTAAAAAGTGTCATAATTTCATTTGCATTTTTATTAATAACTCAATTAATATCTTGTGTTGCTAACAAGTAACAAAAGTGATGGTAACATTAGTTGTTTAGTATTTAATATTGGTAGAAACGGTTAAAGGATAGTTTGAAAGGTAACTAACAAAAAAGTTAACAAAAGCCAAATTTCATGAAAAGTAAAATGAAGTAATGGCGCTTACTTTGATATTGTCATTCCATTTCTGATGGCTGCTTCAGTGAGGAAATAGAAAGTTGATTTTTTAGGTGGTTTTGACAATTCTGTCAGTTGAAGAAGAAGTAATCTGAAACAAATTAAAAGTGCAATTCCTGTTCAACTTTTATAAGCAGATTTTTTTTTGTGGTTATTTGTAATTAGTCCAGGCTCTAAACAGGTTGAGCATGCACTGAAAGTTTAACAAAATTTAACTTTGGATTATTGTTGGGACATTTAGTATAGATGTAAAAAATCAATGTTGCCGCACTTCCAGAGTGGGCACAACACGGGGGACGCCCCCAAGAGGAAGTCGTAGAGGTAACTGTATTGGCCTATGTCATGTTATATATCATTTTAAAGGTCTTTGAATTTAGATCAAAATGCCACAAACCTGATATTTAAAGATCAAATATAACGTGAGTTATTGCGTTTTGAAATTTTGGCTTAGCTGTAACCATTGACTATGTACACTACCGTGAATAGACCTCTCATCCAATGCATTTAGTTTGAGGCAAAATTTTGGAAGTTTCGTGTACGCCGGCACCAGAGTCGCTGCCATCGATGTTGTTATTATTTAGCTGAATTTACAGTGGTGCAAAAAAATTTCATCACAACATAAACAAAAACCTCCATTATAAAATGATTAATCCTTGATTGAGAAGAGTGGTAGCACTGACTTGCCTATCATATGACTCTTGTACTTCCATGTACGCCCGCACAAGATCACACCACCGTCAATATGTTTCAAATACGCCTATGCTATGAGAAGTCTACTCACGGTAGTGTACATAGTCAAAGCTGTAACAGAACTAATTTTTCATATAGTTTTGAAAGTGATGGCAGTACAGACACAGGCTGATAGCTAGAAACATTATGTACATCATCTTCTTTATGCACTAGAATAATTTTTATTTTTTTAACTGATCTGGAAATAATCCAGTGATGAAGGAAGAATTTATAATGTAAGCCAAAATCCTGCTTATTTCAGATTTGATGTTCTTAAGGAGTGTGACTGGCATATCATCATAGCCACTTGAGTTTGTATTTTTTAACAATTTAATTGCATTTTCCACCTCCTTCTCATCAACAGATCTTAAATTAATCTTAGGTTTAAATAACAAATCGTCATTAAATTTTTTCTCACAATGTGTGCTCTGTAAATTCTTTTGTATTTTAGGGTCTATCTCCAGCCATATTTATAAAAACATCATTAAACAAATTTAATATAGTGACAGGATCATAAATAGTTTGCCCACTAACCTTTAATGTGATATTATCTTTTTTTTATTTTTTGTGCCAACTTCAGTATTTATTATAACATACATACATGAAATATTAAACATGATCGATAGGTGAGAGCATAGGCACCATTTGGTGGGTTCAAGGGGATGCCCTTCAGCCCTCTCAACAATTTTAATAAAAAAAAACTTCACAAAATAATTCCAAAAACTTCGAAAGTCAGTAAGACTTGATTTAAGCTTCTATCTGAAGCTTGCTTTTTGTAAATCACTTTATAGGAGGGGTATTTCCTTGTAATCCGACAGTCAAAAGAAAATCTTGCCGCCCAGTCAGTACCAAATGATACCTGTTTAAGAGTCAAACATTTTTCAATGTCCTAATTCTCCATTCTAGGATTTTGCCGTAATTCCATCCAATCTCAGAAATCAGAAATCAGAAACTCTTTATTACAATTTCATAGAGAAATGTACAGTGTCAATAATGTTACAACAAATTTTTATGTCAGTCATGTAGTCTTCTACTTTTGAATTCTTCCATGGTGTAGAAGGGTCTTGTTGTCAGCCAGTCATCCAGTGCTGTTTTCAACTGCTTTCCCGAGAGATTCCTTATTTCTGCAGGTAAGAGGTTGAAAAGTTTTCTGCCAGCATATGACGGTTTTCTCTCGAACAGGCCAAGGTGGTGAACAGGAAGTGCGTAGTCTGTAGCATGCTGGGTGGGGTAGTTGTGGTGGTCAGAAATTCGTGGTAAATTCAGCCTATCAACATACAGTATTGTCTCCCGAATATATAGGGAAACTGCAGTCATTATCTGTAGTCGTGTAAAAGCCTCTCTGCAAGAGTCAATAGGTCCAAGACTATCAATCACTCTTATGGCTTTCTTTTGAAGGAGCATTATTCGATTTAGATTATCTTGAGTTGTTCCTCCCCAGACAACTATTCCATATCGGATGTGCGATTCAAAAAGTGCAAAGTAGGTCGTTTTTACTGTCTTTGAGTCAGCAATAGCTTTGATTTGTTTTAAAATGTACAGGCTTGTGTTCAATTTTTTGCACAGGGTATCAACATGCTGTGTCCATGACATATTTTCATCTATAGTGACTCCGAGGAACTTGGCCTCAGACTTCATGTCAACATCTGGCAGAGCTGGTACTAAGTCTCGCTTCCTACCATAAGCTAGCTGGTTTGTCTTGGTCATGTTGACTACTAAATCATTTGTGTGACAGTATTGATAGGCTGTGTGTAATGCTATGTAGGATGACACAGCAAGCTGATCGGTGGAAGTTCCTGCGGAGATGAGGGTTGTATCATCTGCGTACATTAGAGTATTACGGAGCCCATCCAGATGTTTAGGCATGTCATTTGTAAACAGGATGAACATTACAGGGCCTAGAACGGACCCCTGTGGTACGCCCCTGTTTACAATAAGTGGAGTGGATCGTACAGCGTGAACCAATTCTTTATCTTCATGTTTTATTTCCACCAGATGGCTCCGTTGTTCCAGGTAACTCCTAAACCAGCTGAGGGCTATACCCCCGATACCTATGTTGTTGAGTTTGCTTAGGATTAGGTTGTGGCCAAGGCAATCAAATGCCTTGCTGAAGTCCAGCATGATGCTTGTGACTAGATTTCCTTCCTCAAGATGGTCAATGATGTGTTCTGTTAGGTTGACGATGGCCGTGGTTGTTGAGCGGCCTTTTAAAAAGCCATGCTGATTTTGTGTTAGTATGTTATTAAGTATGCAGTGGTCTATAATCCTTTTGAGCACAACTCGTTCAAATACTTTGGAAAAGGTTGATATCAGAGAGATAGGTCTGTAGTTATTAGCGAGCGTTGAGTCTCCGTTTTTAAACTTTGGAAATATTTTGGCTAGTTTTAGTGCTGAAGGGAATTTTCCTGACTTAAAAGACATGTTGATTATTGCTGCCAAGGGTGGGGCTAACGGTCGACAACATTGCTTTAGTAACTTCGATGAGATGCCATTCACACCCATAGATGTTTTGGTTTTAAAACTCTGGATTATACTGGAAATTTCTTCTTTGTTAGTTTCTGCAAAATTATTGAGTAGATGGTGTGTGGGATTTGTTTGTAAAATGTCTGAACTTTTTTTATACTGACTATTATGAGTTAATGTTTTGTCGGCTATGTTAGCAAAGAACTGGTTGAAATGCTCTGCTATTTCATATGGATCATGAGTTTCTTCACCGTTCACATTTATTTTCAGCCGTGAATTTTTTTGTTTGTTACTACTTCTTGCCGAGTTTATTACCTGCCACACAGCTTTTGCTTTATTATCAGCTTTGTTGATGTAATCTGCTGATGTTTTTTTCCGTAGCATTTTTAGTCTAAGGTCGTAGTCTTTCTTAGCTTTTGCTGTTACTGCCTTATCATTTTCATTTCCAGTTATTTGTTGTTTATTTAGACATTTAAGGTACTTTGTCTTTAGATTCAGAGTTTCTTTGTCGTTAAAAGCTTTGCGTCTTTTCTTTTGTTTGATTTTTGTTCTAATTGTAGGGCAAGCAGCATCCATATTCATAGTTACTATTGTCAAGAAGATATTATATGCATCTTCAGTGTTATGGGAACTATACACTCTATTCCAGTCTTCATTTTCCAATAGAACTTTCAGGTTATTGATGTTTTCACTTTTAATTTGTCTCTGTGTAGTACTGTATGTAGATATGTGACCCTTTTGAAACGGAATGGAGACTACCTGTGCTGTGTGGTCAGATATACCGGCATCAATGACTGATGCTATAGTTTCCTCAGTATCTAAGTTAGTACAAACACAATCTATTGAGGTGCTTGAGTACGGAGTTATCCGTGTTGGAGGGAGAGTGAGTCTGTTTAAGTTATGACTCCCTAATCTCTCAGTCAACATTCTATTATCTCGATCATGTGGCTTTAAGATGTCAATATTAATATCTCCCATCATAATTAAGGGGGGATTTTCTGCTTTTGTTTCTTCCATCACATTAGAGATTACATCTAAAGCATCATCAAGTTTTCCATTTGGTGACCTATAGATACCCACAATGTGTAGGTATTCTTTTCTGTGGGAGATTTTTATCATAGCCATTTCACAAGTTATTTCCTGACAGTATTGTGTTATGCTTATAGCTTCGGTGCCGGTATTTTCTTCAAGTTCTTCTGTCACAAAAATAGCCACACCTCCTTTCCTGTGTATTGTCCTACTAAATTCAGCTTTTAGTACATAACCGGGTATTCTTGTGTTCTTCAGTAGTTCATTCTTCATACCATGCTCAGTGAGTATTACTATGTCTGGTTCTGTAACTTCAGTTAGGTGAATTATTCTATTTATTTTGTTCTGCATTTCCTGGACGTTCTGGTGGAGTATTTTTATTTCTTTGTTTTTAACTATTCTCCTCTGCACAAAGATGTTTGGGGTTATAGTCGCTGTTTTTGGGGTTGGGGTTTCTCTAAAAAATGGCTTGTTTGTTTCTTTTGGTCTGCTGATGTTAAAGTGTTTGGTGAATTAGTGTGTAGGGTGATGTTTATAGACTCCAGGTATTTGTTCAACAAGTCTTCAAGTGTTTCACCTGCTTGTAGTTTTTTAGCTGTGCATGGAGGTCCTCTGTGTACCACAAATGAATGACCTTTCATATGAAAACTTTCACAGCGAGGTGGTGTTTCTTTTGTGAGATGAGTTGGTTGTGGATGTGATAGAGTAGGCAAGCTGCTTGGGACAGTAAGATTCATTTCAGAATTGATTTGTTCCATTTCTTTGCTTTTCTTCACTTGAAGTGAAACACTGAAGATGTTCTTATTATTTACTCTTGGCTGTTTTCTTTCAACAGTGTCTTTAAAAGTTTTCCGGTTTGTGTGAGGGGATATGATTATTTTGGTATGTCTGGGGGATGGTGTAGTCTTGACATTTTCTAGTTGCGTCATACCAACCCTCATTGCAGCCAGTGCACATTCCGTTTGTTCTTGGCGGATCTTCAGCTGAGCAAGTTCAAGTAGCACAGATGAAGAGCTATTTTGCATATGGAAGTCTGCGCTAGTGGTTTGTGTTTCCATGTGTTTTTGTGTTGAGGTGTCATGTGAATTTACCTCTTGAATTTTCTCAGTTTTACCCCTTGATTGGTTTTTTATTTTATTTTGTAGTTGTATTACTTCTTTTTCAAGGCCACATATAACTTGATCTTTCTCCTTGTCTTGGTCTTCAAACATTGCCATTAGTTCAGATCGGAGTTGTTTTTCTTTAGTTAGCTGTTGCTCAACTTCATTTAGAGTTTCTGTAATAGATGATATTCTATTATGTAAAGCATTCTTCTCTAGCTCCAGCTCTTCAATTTTAGCTTCATTGCTTAATTGTAGAGCATCGTCTTTCATAAATATCTGTTGGGCTAGTTTTTCATTTTTTAAGGCCAACTCATGTAGTTCTTGTTTCAGTTTTATATTTTCTGCCAGTAGAGCATTGCCAGCTTCAGCAGCTAAAGTAAGAGATGTTTCTAGATCATCCTCTTCTTGGGCTTGAAACTGTTGTATTTTTAATTGAAGATCCTGTTCATTAGTTTGAGGGCTTGGAGGGTTACTCAGAGAGGCTGACGCGGTGGGGGTTGATTCTATGGGATGTTTACAGTCACTACATTTCCACAATTCGTAACCGGCTTTCATGATTTTCCTGATGTCACTGGTTGGCATTTTCGTACATTTTGAATGGAACCATTGTTTGCATGGGCCCGTACAGACTATTGCTGAGTACTTGACTCCAACGTTACAAGAACCGCACCGATACTTGGACATGTTGTATTTTTTTATAATAGTAGTTAAAAATTATTTTAAGAAAAAGGGATTCAGTTTTTTGTACGCTGGTTTGTCTGACTTCAGTAGTTAAAAATTATAACAAAAAAGGGATTTCAGTTTTTTGTATCCTGGTTTGTCTGATTCCAGTAGTTAAAAAATATTTAAAGAAGAAGGGATTCAGTTTTTTGTATGCTGGTTTGTCTGATTCCAGTAGTTAAAAAATATAAAAAGAGACTCAGTTTTTTGTATGCTGGTTTGCCTGATTCCAGTAGTTGAAAATGATGATATAAAAGAGATCCAGTTTTTTATATGCTGGTTTGCCTGATTCCAGTAGTTAAGATGATCGAAATGATGTGACTTTGATTATTGATGTATATCAGATTTTAATATTTAAAATCCTATGGGGATAGTCAGTTATTTTCCCACCCACTATGTTTTGACGGTGTGAGGTTGAATGTGAGCTGTTGAGCTAGGTCAGGGAGTTGCTGCTGACGACTAGCCAAGGTGTCACATTGTTTGCTGAGTTGGACATTGCAAGTTTCATTGGAAATACGTAGAATCCCTTACAGAAGGTAAATTAAAATTTTCTCACTGGTACAACTGTGAGATGAATTTTGTAAACCTTCTTCATGTATGTAGGTAAAAACCTATAAGGTATATAATTTACATGCATATTATGTTTTAAGGTAATAACAAAGTCCAGTTTTATGACAGAATTAAAAAAAATAATAATAAAAATAAGCAACCTAATGCGTGGTAATTAACACCAAAGGAAATTTACTTACATGTCGTAGATTGCATTTTTATCAGCTTTAAGGAGCACAGCTGGACGAATATAAGCCAAAAGAGATTGTTTTTCAAACACAGACAATCTAAGAAATTCTTTGGTTAAGTCTGCAAGTTCAATTGATTCCGCCAAAATCTGCTGCGACTCAGCTGATAGCCAATCGCCCTTAACCTGCATAGAAAAAAATCAAATTCAAATTTCTTCATTGCTACATAATACGTTTTTTTACATAGCAAATCTATCAAAACTGGTGACATTATCAAATTGTTGTACTGTATAACTAAACTAATCCTAGTTAAAGAATGAAATAAAAATACATAGAAATGGTTAGTCCTGACAATTTGTGATTTAATACAAAAAGTAATAGGCTGAAAATGTAATTATACTGAAAAAGAAACACGAAATAGCTCTAAAGATTACATTAAAGATCTGTTGAGAGAAAAAATCATTTACACTATAATAACATTTTGTGACCAAGTATTCCTTAAGGGAAAGCGTTAAGGTATTTGAACAAATATGAGGTTTTAATACTAATGGAAGTTAGAATATTTAAAATAACACAAGCCAAATGGTAAAGTTTATAAAAAGGATAATGAAGAAACACGAAATAGCTCTAAAGATTACATTAAGGGTGCACTCTACCCATCTGCCGCGCGCGGATGCAAGGGTTTGGAATCTCCATGTTTGTCGCCCAGTTGTAAACCGATTTAAAATATTTTTGTGTCATTCTTTCGTAATATAATTTAGTACTCCGCTATCGTCTTAAAATTTTGATATTAATTTAAATTACTAAGCAGGGTGCTTGCTAATAATGTTGAAATAAGTGTTTTTGTATCAAGTTTTAAAGTATTAAAAACAGTTTTTTTTTAGAAAAAATAAGACGATACACGAGTACAATATAATCTTAAGAACAAGAATCTGCAATAAGACTGGTAAAAAGTTTATTGATAACGATTCAAGAAGGGAGATGCAAAAGGTCTGCAATTTCAAAATCATCGTTATTAGACCGCCGATCGATTTCGCACTGAAACCAAAAAAAAGCATTAAAGTTACAAAATTTAAAATCACCCGTCATATATTTTCCAAAATGTGAGTTTCCACGTATAGCGGCAGTTAAAAGTCTCGCTCGACGATTTTGACGCCGAGGTAGAGCACACCCTTTAAGATCTATTGAAAGGAAAATTCATTTACACTGTAATAATATTTTGTGACCAAGTATTCCTTAAGGGAAAGTTTTAAGGTAGCCTATTTGAACAAATTTGAGGTTATGTGCTCAAATTTAAAAAATAATATCAAGGGCCTTTGAGACCAAAATTTTTGCTATGGTAACCTACACAAATCATAACTATGGATAACCGTCTCCTTGACAGATAGCAGACCTACCCGTTGATTTTAAACTAAACTCAGAATATGTCACAAAAAATGTCACCTTTTTAAAGAGCTCCAAAAGCTTGTTTTCATGGTGAAGACACGCTGCTACTTGTCGGGTGAGACTTGTGTCGTCTGCATGACTACGCAAGATGGCTCTCAGCTGATCACCTTTCAGGTCTGCCAATCTTCCTCTCTAAAAACAAAAATACCTCTCATGAAAATATTTAAATGCAAACAAATCAAAAACCTAGGGCGGAATTCACAAACCTCCCTCAAAGCTTCCTCAACTCAAACCTTCCTCTAACCTTCCTTAAACCTTCCTCCAACCTTCCTCTAACCTCCCTCAAGTAGTTGTGTGAGGGAGGTTAGAGGACGGTTTAAGGCCGGTTTAAGGAACAACTGTTTACAACAAAACACAGTGAAGAAATATATTTTGAGGTTATGTTGTATCTGTGTCAACAACCGTTAAATTACTTGAAAGTTTGTCTTACCTATTATAAAAATATTTAAATTTCATGAAACTATATGGAAGGACATTTATTTACCTTGGAATTAAATCGAAAATTATATTTTACCCAAATTTTTATTAAAATGACTTTTGTTCTTTATATTTTTCCTGAATAAATTATGTGGATATTATTTTATTTATGTTTTAGTGGAAATTCAAGACCATAGCATTTTGATCGAAAAAATTAAGCCAACATGAAAAGGGTGTAGTAAAAAATAAAATAAGGTCGTTTATGGTTGTGTAGCCGGGTGGCGGGGGCTTGTAGGCCCTGACGCCGTGCGCCGCTGTGGGTGTTAACGTTTCTCATGCATTTTGTATTAGAATAAGCGCGGGTGATCAACCTTAATAGAGAAGGTATTTTACAATTTTTCGTTATATTCCAAGGAAAAGTGTATTGAATAAAGCTGTCATTTTTGGGTATTTTATTTACCGTCTGTCGGTCTTGTAATTAAATTTATGTTAAGTTATAAAGATTTATTGGTCCAGTAGGCCTACACAACCAAAATTTCAGCCCTGTAGGTGAAGTAGGCTTGAAAGAATTGTACCAAAATATGCTTGAGTACTTCTGACCTCCATAGCCCTCAAAGTAGTTGTCCGAAAAAAATTGTACGTCATATTTACACAACGTAAGAAGATACTTAAGGAAAAATATTGGAAAGAAATTTTTGACTGCACAATCTTAAATCCTGCCCGGCCATGAAACCTGATTGGCGATGCTGTACAAAAACTTGAACAGAGAAATTTCATTTTAATGATGACTTTCTTTAAAGTCCATGAACATATAGACAACTAAAAAACAAAACAACATTTTTACGAATGCAGAACGCCATGCACTGCCGTTTGACCGTGCGATATTCTTTTAATACATAGAAACAGGCCTATAAAATTGTGTTGGCCAACTACAAATTTTAGCAGTTGGTTGCACGAGACTGAGACATCTCGCCAGAATTTGTTCTACATATGGGCAAATTGGTTCTATCTCGTGCAACATGGAGTGGATTAATCATTTTAGTGATAAACAGTAAAATCAATAGTAAGGTATTCATTTCAAATTCAGGCTGTTAAACTGCGATATATAGCACAAATCCTGACGGGCTGTCTCACGTCTAGTGCAACCAACTTAACTTAATCTGCCTCTAGTGCAATCTACCATAAAATGAATGTATTAATAGAGAAATAAAGAAGTAAATAAAAAATTTACATTAAAATTTATTAATATGGGTAAAAACTAATGCACTCCATAAATCTTGCATACAAAAACCACGGAAGATCTAAACAAAAGAATCAATTGTGGTTGATGTAATATGTAACAACTGTATCCTATACAAAAGTATATGCCATACAAAAGTAAGTAAAATAAAAATATATTTATTTAAAATATGAATAAAACATATTTATCTTCTGCAAATTTAAAACAAATCGTTAGAGAAGAAATATGCCTAAATAGCAATTAACGCCTAGTTACAAATACGCCTAGTTTATAAATAGCAGCTTATGGGCTGAAAGCTACTTTACACTACCTTGTAAACAAATATTGAAAGCACTTCTATTTCCCAAACATGCGGCATATGTGCCATATCTACCAACTGTCTCACATTTCCCCAAAACAATGGGTAAATGTTTGATTCACTATTTCAATTGTTAAAGAGGAATAGTCATATAATATTAATTTTATTTTAATGTTTTTAAAAATTAAAAGCCAATAGAAGAGTTAAAAAATAGATTAGTAGTCTATTTCTGTTGATATAAAAATTTTTTTTAGAGTATTTTGTTTTGTTCAGGTGGCAGTTCTCTCTGTGAGGAAGGTTTAAGGGAGGTTTGAGAATTCCGTTTTTCAATTGAGGAAGGTTTGTGGCCGGTTTGAGGAAGGTCTGAGGCCGGTTTGAGGACGGTTAGAGGTGAGGAAGGTTTGAGGGAGGTTTGTGAATTCCGCCCCTATTCCTAAATTAAGTGTAATATTAAAATTAGCAGTCAGTATGTTCAGCCGTGTTCTATAGTGCTTAAGAAATTTCTGTGAACTTAATTCATCCCAAAGACCTACAACCAAGGTCGGTCAGAGGAAACATAGGCAAACAAATATAAAATATAATCTGATTCACTATGTTCACTGCTTGTATGTTTTATTTTTAATTACTTCATTTTAACTAAAATCTCATTTGAGCTACTACTTTCAAAGTCATCAAAATTTCTAATTCAAGAGTTTAGAATGTTAACACAAGTCTCGTGAATATGAAGAGTTCATATTGAATGTGTGTGTGATAGTTCAGTGTGGGACGAAAATCACAAGAAACCCTCAACCGAGTTATGAGGGAAAACATAAAACGGAGTAAATTATAACTTTAAAATTATAACTTTTTAATAACCTTATTTAAAGTAAGGGAATCTAAGGTAAATGGTATGCTTCAACAAATCAAATTATATAATCAAAATGTTTGCTATGCAAGATCAAAGCTCAACTAATTCTTATTTCTTAAGATACTTTTAAAATTTGGTCCAACCTGGTGTCTTGAGAATTGCCTACTCATTAAAAAAAATACTGCCTAAAATAAATTTCAAATAAAATTGTTATAATTTTACATTAGAGAATCATGTCTGTGACTGTAGCTAGACCACTCACCGGTATGAGGTAGAGCAAGCTGAGCGGGATTTGAGCGAGTTGGTCCTCCGAGAGGTGAGCGAGGCTGGACTTACGCAGGGCTTCGTGTAGCGAGGATGGACTGTCATCGAACACTTGCAGCAGGTAGGAGGGTACGATAACTTCTGCAAAGTTAAACAACAATTTGAACATTGAGTGTGGTGCAAGGATTTTTTAGTTTCTTTTAATGGCTTAAAAATATTAACAACTAGCAAACAGCCCGTCAAAAATGACGGATAATTTTTATTATAGTTATTCGTGAATATGACGAAGTTTAAATGGTCACCAAATTTATGAAACATAATATTCCTGTCCATAATTTTAAACACATTAAAAACACATCAATGAGAAAAAGTAAAATAATTGTTAAACACGTAGAAGCATAAGGCTACATGAACATTTCAAGAAGTTAAATGACTTAGTTATAACAAAATTAAATGGATTAAAATACGGTAGTGAGTACGGTATTTACAATCAATAGATTATGTTTTTGTTTATTTTTCAAAACTTAAATCTATTAATTGATGGTTAACATGTAAAAACATATGAGTAAACTAATATTAATATAACTCGTAAGTTTAAATAAATCAAATTCAATCATCTAGGTTATAATAAATGAACTCTCTTTATAGTATTGCAAATAAAATTTTACCCAAGCATCAGCTGTCAAAAAATTATTTTACTGTTTAAAAAAATAACTGCAACCTTATAGTCTCACCCATGCTTTCATTTCTTATCGGTAAATGATCAGAGAATTTGGTCTGTTTTGTTTACAAAAATACTTTGTAAATCAGCAGTGTTATCAAATTTCAGAGTAAGATCACCTGGAGCAGTAAACAAATCAACAAAATAACGTCTTGGATTGGTCTAAATAAGGTCTAATTTTCTTTTTACGGAGTTATCAGACATTTTCCGAGGGATACCATATTTTTCCCATCATCTAGGGACCATAAGAAATCCATTGACACCAAAATGACCACGATCCATTCAGTAGTTTTCTTTCTAGACCCTTAAATGCACTCTTTTATTATATAAGATAATAAATGGTGCAAAATGGTAAATCTTATTACTTTAGCAGGTCTAAGTTTGATTTTTTTTTTTTTGCCGAAGTCAAGTTTTACAACCGAGGCGCTAGCTGAGGTCATAAAATTATCAACTGTCAAAAAGAAACTTTATGGACTATATTTTTGCAGTGCAGCTCAATTTACGGAACTAATTAAGTAAAAAAATTTGAAATTTATAATATTTCTAAGATAAAAGTTAAACAGGTTTGTTTATATTTTTATCAGTCATGCTGATTGTATAATTTGAAGAATTTTTTATTCATCACACATTGCCTGGATAACAATAATTTTATCAGAACTTTTATCAGAATTTTTATTATTACAATTGGGAAATGTTGGTGTAGTATAAGATTTATTTACATCAAATTGCTACTCACGTTGATTTATTTTAAATCAAGTTAAATAATTTCAATTATTGGTGTAATGAATAAGTTTGTTATCTTTAGAAAGACTCAACAAGCCAAAAAAAAAAAAAAAAAAAAAAAAAAAACAAGTGACTTTTGACTTACAGATATGTCCATTGAAGGATAGTTAAGTGAACCAAATATGATCAAATACAAGTCAAGGTCAATATTGTTTACGGCGAGTAATGAATGATATGGTATTAGTGATCTTGTTATTACATTATTATTTAATTTATCGTAAATTTTACATGAATTGAATGAAGTGTCACTTCAAAGGTGATGATGTCATTTGTAGGGGAACTGCATCTAACTCTTTGAATCCAGGACTCAATAGGTCTTCAAAATATTGATATTGATTAAAAATAAAGATTGTGAATAGAAACAAAATTTCAATGAATAATGAAAACTTTTGCTGCTCGGCTTATGATGAAAATATATTAGGGAGTTTCCCCATTACAACAATAAACTGTCTTTCTGGGAAATCTATTTTTGGAAAGTTAGTATCACTGTTTCTGGTTGGTTTGTAATTTTATATATTTGTGTGTCAACAAATTTTCTTAAAAAATATTTTCTCCAAAACTTCATCTATAAGACAAGTATGTAACTAATACTAGATATAGTCATGTGATAACCATTTTTATATAGTATGAGCTATCTTACAAACAATTACTGAAATGGTTAAGCCTAATTATAAACGATATATTTGAACTTTATTTTATTTTAGCGAATTTCCCTATAGGGAATACGCTATTACGGTAGTAGCCATGGTAAGACCTAAGCCCGGGACCACTTTATTTTTTCATTTTGAGGTTCCCAGAAGCCAAAAACACCATTTGTTCGTTTTCATAAATGGAGAAAAATGGGTGGAATGGGATTTTATCTAAATTAGAGTTTAATCCTATAGGGTTATTTGACCCTGTTGAGTGAAGAAAAAATAAGTGAATAATTACTATCATGGCAATAATGAATGGGAATATGAAATGTATTCTAAAGAATCGGGATAAAGTTGCATTGTCTGATTACATAGATCGTTCTTCATCTTATGGAATCCAACAACATTTTTAATCTTGCTTATTTAATAAGACCTTTTTAGGGCAAATGGTTTATGTAGGCTACATTCTTCAAAAGCTCATAAAAATGTTTTCTTTAAAAATACACCAAATTAATCTTGCAACACTTACATATTGGCTAGCTCTTACTAATCTTTTGGAAAATAAATCTCTTAATACCATTACAATTTTTACAAGTATACAGTTCTGCAATGACATGTGTATTTAAAACAAACCTTGTCATATAATAGGTTGCCCCTGAATTAATGAGTAATGTCCCACCGTTAATTGGATATTAAAGTTAGTTGTACTCATTCGTGGATATTAAATTCATACTCAGTATCCTTCAACATGTGCTATATATTTAAAAACTGTTAAAATTACAGAAATGGAATAAAATTTACTTACTCGGAAGGGATGCACAATCCTTTGGTTCCTTGTGAGACAGCATGCATCGTACTGCTTGGTTCGCTCCCGATAAAAAATCTCCTCCTGTTTCTTCTACAAAAGAAAAAAAACAAGTTAGTATCAATAAATTACTTTATATCAATACTGTACAGATTGATCAATAATTAAAGAACTAAAATGATATTGCTGAGGTAAGAATTCAAGAAATATTTTTGGGAAATTAATAAAACATTTTAGTGTTTGAATATCTGTAAATATTTAAAAAATTGAATGGAAATGGCAAGATTCTTCTAGAGATTTCCATTTACTTGTAACTGTAAAATTACAACCATTTTTTTAATGTCTAACAAATAAAAAAGAATATTTTACAATTAATTGACAAAAAATATAAAAATAATTAATGATTTCAACTTCCATTAAATAATGTCTGCTGTACACAAAAGAAAATAATGTGTGGTACTCAATGTGTAATAAATGTACATGAATAATATTGTTTCTCAATCCATGAGTAAGTCTGAAGATCAAACTAGAGAGAAAACAAGGTTGAAGAAAGTGAATTTTATCTGAAAATCAAATAAATAAAAACAAACCTATCCTAAATCTTAAGAGTAAATTTTAATTAAATATTGCCTTTTCATTCATTCAACACAAGTTTTGTCAGGTTTAGAAAAGTCTTCTTCCCATGTGCTTGTTATTTATTCAAACAGCTCAAATCGTGGAAACAAATAATTTATTTAAATAATAGTTAAAATAATAATTTCAATACCAAATTATGAAAAAATCTGCTCACCAAATAAAATAGAAGAAATTACAACCAGTAGAACATGCCAGCCGAAAAGCTTCATCTTGGAAAACTCAAGAGATGAGACCGCTGTACCGTTATCAGAGGGCGGGAGACGCAAGGACAGTTCCAGTGACCCTAACAGGAAGTAGCGTGCTAGCTGATATCAGATGGTTTGGGTTTCCTAATGTTCAAAAGGTTACGCTTTGAAGTAAGCCAGCAAGTGATAAGGATAAATATACATAAAAAACTGCACTCTGTACAAGTTTGAACCACTGGAACTGAATTGACCACAAATAGAAATATCAGTATTTGTAACTAAAAGTGCTATTTTTTCCTTGTTTGGGGAAATAAGAATGAAAAAAATAAATTTAATAAAAACTAATTGACAAAAATATAAACAACTTATAACTAAATTGCTCACATTTAAAATTAAAATCAATTCTTTTGCAGGCTAGTCATATTGTTTATTTTTTGTTGAATTTGTAGCAAGTAATTTTTATTGTATGGTAAAAGATTCAATTTGTACTATTGTCAAAGAAGCTTTACATTATCAGTGCAGTTATTAAAAAAAAGTAATTAATTACCTTTGATTAAATATTTAATACCATAAAAAATACTGTTAAAAATTTTTTTTATGTTTTTTATTCAAAAACATTCAATCCTTGCCTTAAAGAAATGTTTAAGAGTTTACAGAGTGTTTAAACAAGTTGAAAAGAAAATTATTAGGTACATAACTAGCACCAACTTTTAGATTTTTGTTGTCTTTGTTGACTTATTCATTGTTGAGTATTTTAGATTATGATATAATTATTACAGAGTTTAACTAACTATTACACTAAAATATAAAAGTTGTTAAATATAAATGACTTGTTACATTACAAAAATGTGATCTCTCCAAGATTAAGCTGAAATATACGCGATTCATTTATTTTTTAAACTGATAATTAATAGCAGATATTAAAATAACTATTAAATGTCCTAAGACTAAATTTTTCTGTTTACCATGGTCATCAAGCTCCATAATCTTACTACACCATGACAACCTCATTTAAGTAGGTCTACTTGAAGAATTGATTTTTGTGTAATATGCAGAAGCAAAGATGTAGTTATAGAAAATTTCCTTGTAAAAGGTTTTCAATGGTCATGTTTTCAAAAATTTCATATACCATATATAAGCGTTGGAAAAAAGAAAGAAAATGAAAAACTCATCAGGCAATAAAAAGACTGGGCTTTTGTGCCTGACATTGTGCCCCAAAGTAGGATTACATCTTAAAATATAAGGAAAGATAGTTTCTTTTAAATTGAATTTTATTTATTTGAATCAAAGTTTTTCATTAACTCTTACTGTATTATTAGAAAACACGCTCAAGGTAAATAAAAACTTAAAATTATTTGCACTTCGTCAATGTTATTTAGTTTGGACTCAGTTTCAGCAACTGTCTGATATGTCAATCATGTATTGCATTGTGTTGTCTTGTATCTCTATAAATTGTGTTTTGCCGCAATAATTAAATAAATAAATAAATTTAAAAGTTTAACCCTCCTACCTTTGAAGTGCCTCCAAAAGTCTAAAATACTAACTTTTAATTTTTATTTATTTTATTTTGGGAAATACCAGAGAGTTTTGGTTAATTTATATCATTGAATCAGTGAATAAGGATGGCTGTCTGTAGATTTAAGTCTGCATGGTTTTATACAAAAAAACGAAGGAGTTCTGTGTGTTTAAAAAATTGTCATTATAAACAAAAAACAGAATATTATTGATCGGGAATTATTTTTGCTACAATAACTCCACACTTATTTGAATGTACAGAATGGAACTCTTTTGATCAAAACCTTGATACCTCTTAGTACCAATTAAATTCCATTATTTCCAGATAAGCTAATGTTTTTCTATGTTCGGGTGCTCAGTCCCATTGCATCAATAACTCTCTTTCTATAAATTTATATTTTATAACATATTTTCTTTGCTTTTAATTGATATTCACTAAATATTTGACATTTTGACAAAATGTTAGAGACAGAGGAGGTATTTTACACCATCATTACCATACTAAAACACTTAAGCACATTGGGTTATAATTACTTGCTTAAAAATAAAAATCACACATATTAACATGTTTAAAAAAAGTTGCCTTGATTAAGTGCTAGCACCAATTTCATATTATTCAACTTAGTAATTTTTATTTCCGTAACAGGTTCTTGTATTAAGTTTACATTTGACATGGACAATTATAACATAAATTTAAATTACAAACACCCTGATAGGCCTATACTCAGATACTGTTGAGGGAGATTTTGCATTTAACTATTTACAGGTGGCTATGACTTAGTCACAGCATTTGAGTTGTTACTTACTGTTTAGTTACAGCCACTTCTGAAACAAAGAGACGGAACTTGGCCTGTACTACTTCACTACTTCTCCCAGAGCTTCCAGCACTTTTCAGCATTTTTCAGCAACACCATCTGGCTTTTGATCATTCTGCAGGACTCCTACCACAGGAACTTCCTTAAAGCACTTTTAAATAGGCTTACTTTTACTTTTCTTCTTCAAGCATGGCCAGTCCACCTTAACTTCCTGGTTTTGGCTTGCGCTACAATAAATTAGTCTAGAAAAGAGACTATTACCTCTTGTTTGTGTTGCATCTTTTCACTCCATTACATAATGTATGGTGCCTAATATTTTATTGTGATAAGTTATGATCTTTAAACTGAGTTGTTGGGGTCAGAAATTTTGCGGCTGTTTTCAAAGTTTTACCTTGGTCAGGCAATATCCATAAAAGGGCAACACGGAATTCTTGGGATTGATTATTGATCAACATTTAGATTGGACTGAACATTTAAAGTATGTTTTAAAAAGAGTATCTTTAGGAATCTTTTCAATAAGACAGTTAACTAAATTTTATGAAATTGGAACATTAAAAATAGAATATTTTCCTTAATACATTCCCATATTAATTATGAAAGGCCTTCTATACAGCAACAACAAAAAAAAGAACTTAAAAAATGTTTTTAAACTGCAAAAAAGTCCATAAGAATAATGCTTGGCCTGAGGAAAAGCGATTCAGTGAAAGAGGCCTTTTGAGATTTAGGGATCCTCACAGTTTATGGACAATATGTTTTTGAAACCATAATGATTGCCGAAGAAAATCTTATAATTTAAAATATGCCCTGGAATCAATATATGACCAGAAACAGACAGGAGACAATACATAAAGACACAGTGTCAAAGGCTCGAATTTTCCAAAAATAATCCATCATTTACTGGTTACACATTTTTAAGAAAACTTCCAAACAATCTTAAAGAAGAACAAAACAAAAATACTTTTAAAAGGAATTTGAAAAAAATCCTCATAGAAAAGGCCGTCTATTCATTCGGAGATTTAGATATAAATTTATAAGTATGCTAGTTTAGGATAATGTATTATAACATGACACTATTCAATGTATATCATGTACATACTGTGAATAAAGAATTTATCATTGATCGATTAACACTGTAAGGGAGCTAAGTCTCTTTATTTAAGATAAATTTACAATAATAATTTGATGGTCATGAATTAATCTTTCATATGAAAACTGTTCAATAAAAGTAAAACTTTTCTTTCAGTCCAAGAAGCCATCTAATTAACCTTTTAAGTAACAAAAGTATTCATCTTTAAAAGGGATTAAAATGGGAGAAAACCTTAAAGAAAACACTTGCCCTATTAGTACATTAATTTATTGTAATAAATAATCAAAAAATAACAAGTTAGCATGTTGGTAGTGTTCGAGGTAGGTAGTTAGTGTCATGGGTTGGCAGGACTGGGTTTGTATTTGTGTGCAACGGCGGCGGCACATTCCTTGCATTTGTACGCGAGTACTTGCTTGATGTGTGATACGGCAACGTGGGGGAACAGGGCACGGACATATGCTGAAACACAGAAAGTGGGGTGAGAATTGTTAAAGAGAATCCATTTTGAGACATACTTATAGATTATATTAAGAATTACTCCGTAGTTTTAATTGAGATACTTTTATAGGGCATTCTATAAAACATTGTTATAGCATCTTAAAAAACAAAACAAGACTATTTTTTATGGACTAAAGACTGAAATATGACGGGGACAGAGAAATATTATTCACAACATAAAATTAGTTCACTGAAAGATAAGAAATATAAAAAATTCAATCTTAGAGGACAAATTGAATGAATAAATATATCTAAAGAATTACAACAGAAACCTTCTAATTCCCCCTGCAATGGCACTGTAGCCTGGACCTCAAAGATTGGTTAAAATGAACAATAACCAAAATGGTCAAAAAAGTACAAAACATTGTAGTTAAGTAGATGTACAACTGACAGTTTTGAAAGAGTCTCATCTGTTTCCAAAATATCATGTTTACCAGCAAGCAAATAAAACGTATGAGGCGTGTTTTTAAAGTAAGTACCGTTTTATAAAAATAAAAAATTTTAAAAAATTAAAAAATTAAATAAAAAATTAACTAGGGAGATTTTTTAATAATTTTATTTTAACATTAAAGCCTGTGCTTTAGTCTACTTTTCTATATAATTTCCGCCATAATTAAGGCAATTGTCATATCGTCCAATTAGCTTTACAATTTCATTGTCATAGGATTCTGCCCCCTGCCTTAAGAACACCCCAGTTCAGCCGTTTTGATATCGTTGTCATTGTCGTGGCAAACCCGCCAAGGCCTTTCTTTAAATGAACATGTGGTAGTCACTTGGCGCTAGATCGAGACTGTAGGGAGGTTTATTGAGTTGCTCCCAACTAAATTCTCTGATCAATTCCTAGGTTTGATAAGTCACATGTGTACGGGCATTATCGTGAAGCAAAATTATACCATTAATCATCATGCACATTTATGAGGCCATCTTTAAATGCTCTAACCCACTTGCGTACCATTCCATCACTCACATTTCCTCCGTACCGTATAAAGATTTGGTGACGAATAGCAATCGCTTTCAGGCCTTTAGCCTACAGAAAACGGATAACAGTCCGTACTTTGCAGTCGGCGGGACTCTCTATGAGCAAAGGCTTCTTAAATATTTTAAAAAGTCCGAACACAGCGGCAAAAGTGCCGTAATGGCGTCCGTGCGTTGCCGACTGATGTAGGTACACAACGCGCAGATCGCTGGCCGCAGTGCTGCAGTAGCGGAATTTAAAAACAGTACTTACTTAAAAACATGCCTTGTACATCTTTAATCATCAATGATTTAATTTATTTTTTTATTTGACATTAAATAATTATGTTTTTATTAGCTTTTTGTGACTTGAGCGTTTATTTGCAATTCCCTGCAAATTGGCTGCAACCCAGCCATGAATCCTTCCTATAAGAGGGTAGTTTATCCGAAGGGTGGTTAAAAGAGGTTCATTGTACTCGTTTTTTCTTTTCTTTAAGGAAGAGAATCTACTTCCACCATAATTTGGGTGAAAATTGCCTGCCTCAAGCAAATAATTGCATACCTATATTATAAAATATACAGGCAGGTAAAAAAATAACAAACATATTGAACTTCAGAGAGATAAAGACAAAAAAATGTTACGTAGTGCTCGATAAATCTAGATAATGTGACCGTTAATGGCACTACGAGTGTCAAATCAAACTATTCAACCTTCCACTAATTATTTTTCAGCACTTCTTGAGTAGCATTTGAATTTGCATCTTCTATCCACTCTGGCTGGTGGTTCAGGTTTCTAATCTTCTCAAAATATACAACGTTCTTGACTTCTTGAACTGAGACTATTGATTTAACTTAAGTGAAACTGGGCTTGAGATGTAGCATTGTTATAAATCAGTAAACTACAATAGTTCACCAAGAACTTCTTTTTACTTAAATCTGAAACAATTTTTGAAACAATAAGAAAGCTTCAAATATGAGCACAAAAGAGGTTACTAGTGCAATAGTTTTTTAATGTCCAAAAAATGCAGCAACATACTAAAATAGTGTGATCTACTAAAATTCAATTTAATGCGTGCAGAGCCTCATCTATTTGAGTGGCCTGCAGCGATACATCATTCTATTTTTAAATACTTTTCTTATTCCGGAAAAGTGCTTTGCTTTGTTATTGTGTTGAGTGGCTTTCATTTTAAGAGTGCTAGGAAAGAAACGGCAAAACTTTCTGAGGTCGCTGTCAATACTGCAGATTTAAACAGGAATATTGGTTGTCGATTTTTATTTCCAAACACCGACAATTCCACCCAATTTTCTATATAATCAGGATAAAAAATCATCCTCTAGTATTATTGGGTTAAAAATTGATTTTTTACCGCTTTTTGTTCTTTTTCTTTTATGTCGTCTGCTTGGAAACTCTGGCACTTTTCATTGTTATAATTACCTGTCACTATTTGGAACTAATTTAAACATTTTGCTGAAACTTTGAGGGTTAAATGGTGAACATATTGTAATTCATTCATGGCCAATAAAATTTTGAGGTCTTCCATCTGTAAATAAATGTTACCTTACTTTTAACATTTTGCTATTAAAAATTTCTCATACATATTTACCTGGTGTTGCGACAATGTTTGTTTATGTTATTATTAGTTTACAAGAACATAACATAACAACAGGTAAATAAAATACTATCAAAGTTCTAGTCCTGGGTAAATATAAATAACAAAGTTATAGATAAAACATGTCATTTTTGGATGTCCCTGTACAGATGAGGTACGACTGTGAGATGGTTTACCGATGATTGCGTGTATCTTGGAGGGATCGAGCGCAGGCTTGACGGGTCGGTCGTCGCCGGCGCTCAAGTACCGCGACCACCGCTGGCCCGTCACCGACCTCGTCGCCAGCTCCTGGTGGCTGAACAGGATCGATGCCAGGCTGCGCGTGAGCTTGCGGTAGTCGCTCCACTTGACACCGCGCAGCTGGTTCAGACTCACCTCGACACCGAAGCCCAGTGATATCTGACAAAAGAAAACATCAAGTTTCTTTTTGGTATTCCTTTTCAATATTATTTTATGTTTTAGAATCGTCAATCTGTTATCTAAGATTTTGTAGGACTGCATCTTGATATATCACTATTATAGACATGGTTGCTTTCAAACCTACGTAATATTTTAGAGTAATGTTAAATTTTTCAACATAACCAAAATGTGCTATCTTACAATCTTGCTTCGTATAATAGTGATATAATCACAGCTGAGTAATTGATGTACAAGAAACATAGCAAGTTTTTACGCCTACATCTTAATGTTTATCACTATAAAATGGTTTCTTTCGGACTTACATAATATTTTAGAGCAATGGTAATTGTTGAACATAAACCAGAATGTGCTATTTGATAATCTTGGTTCTTGTACATGTGACAAAATCCAAATTGTGCAGTTGATGGACAGTACAAAAAACTTGGGAACCTACCGGTACTCTTTCAGGATGTATAGTTTTTTAATTTAATTTCAAATGAACTTAGCAATAAACACCCTGTATAGTAAAAATTAATCAAACTATGGAAAAAGTGCTAAAATAAAAATACACAGACCACCTACCCTACTTGATGAAGAGCCTCTGCTTGAGCCAGCTTCGGCTAGAAATTCCCGCATCGCTTGTCTTCTCCTCCATCCAGCTGTAAAATAATTTACTTTTACTTTCATGATAACTGTGTATAAATTGGAACTTTGGTTTTTGAATACAGTCCCATTTAAAGACCCTGCATTTATAGGAATTGTTGAAGCTGTTGTAATCTTTTATTATGGCATCAAATAATTGATATGGCATACTAATAGTTTGGAACTTTTACTGACAGATTGTTCAATTAAGGCTCTACAAGCAACAACATATCTATATATATAATTCCGTAAACGAATCGGTCCCCACGTAATATCTCGAGTTAGAAGAAAGATGGGGTAAACGTATGATGGCTCATTTTAAAGCTTGAGGGCCAAGGACGCAAGGAAAAATACCAGAATTATCAAAAGTTACCTGAGCTTCGCCCCATTGGACCTTCAACTTCCAATGTTAATCTAATAAGAAGAAGATTTGTAGATCTACACCAGTGATTAAGCAGATGTTCCAGTGTTTTATCTTAAACTCAGCTGGTTATTGAGCAGATTTTTTGAGTTAAGATAACTGCATAGTTATAACTTTTTAAAAAAGGCAATATATTATACCTTAATACCTTAATTGAAATGGCGACCTAACTCAATAGGTAGTTTAAAGCCAAGTATGAATGAGGGATGAGTGTAGGATGATTGTGGCGCGATCTTGTAGTCTTGTTACTGACTAAGGCCAACATTCTCCTTAGACAGGACTGTTAATTCATAGCCCAACAGCCAATGGTATCTAGGGACCTACAGTTTAACGTGGGATCCGAACAACAATTGACCTCTTAAAAAAGGAGAACACTAATAGTCATGAACGGATTACGAAACCACAGGAGATTTAATATTCATGACTCCATCTATGTCATTAAGGAAATAGGAGTAGAATGATCGGTATATTCAGCATAAAAATAAAAAAAATTAAAATTGGCTTATAGACATATTATTGGCATCATGGTTGATATGATGGTTAATTAATTGTCTTTACTCAGTGGATGACGTTTAGTTATTACGTCAATGTATGTAAACTACTAACATTGCATAACCTCCGTATAAGGAATATTTTGTTTTGGTTTTATCTATTCTCTGCTACTTTCTTTACATACATCGTAGGGTAACATAAACACCCGTTAATCCATAAAGGAGAGCTTTTCATGTAAATAAGCAAGATGAGCGAACACTAACATTATATAAATCAATGTTCTACTTCATTGACGAACAGACGAAATTGACAACAATCAAATCACGAGGGAAGTCGGTGGCACGGAGGGTAAGGGGACATGGGGGAAATAAGGGGTATGGCGGAGGGGGCACAGGAGAGCACAGAGGTACGAGGATTGACGGGGCAGATGGTGGCACGGCACAATGGGGAGCACAGGGGTTTCAGGGATATGGTGGGCACGAGATATGTCGGTGGCCAGGATACGGGGGGGGGGGGGGGAGGGGGGATGAGAGGCACGGTGGAGGCATGGGGGACATGGGGCACAGAGAGGAACGGCGAGCATGAGGGCGTGGGAGCATGGAGGGTATGGGGTTGCGGGGGCATAGAGGGAACTCTAGGGAGGCATGGGAATGCACTCAGGTACGTCGCGGCGGGTGGCGCGGGGGCACGAGAGGTAGTAGGGGCGGCGGTGGCACGGGGAGGAACGTTGGGCATGGGGGTACGGAAGCATGGCGGGCATGGGAGAGCCTTAGGGGACATAGAGGGCATGGGGAACATGGGGAAGAACAGTGGGCATGTCGGCAAGGGCGTTCCGTGGGTGCGGGGGCATTGGGGCACGAGGGTTGTCGGTGGTACTGGGGTTAGGGGGCATGGGGTCAGGGGGCATGGGGTCCTAGGTGGAGTCATAGGGATATAGGTGGCATGGGGAGGAATGATGGGAATGGGGGCACAGGGGTATGGGGTAATGGGAATAGGGGGAACAAGAGACGTCTAGAGAGGGTTCTAGAGAAGTCGGTGGCACGGAAGGTGGTTGGGCATGGGTTGGGGGGGGTTATGGGAGAGGAATATTTAACATAGAGGGCGCAGGGGCACGGGAAAGAACTTCGGGCATGTGGGTACAGTACCATGGGGGGTACTCGGGCCCCGGGGGCATAGGAGGTACAGGGGAAACATGGATCAGGAAAGGTGAACAGGAGAACAGGGAGGCATGGGGCTACAACAAGTGTGGGGGGAATGGGGGGCACAGGGGTCCAGGGTGAAGGAGTTTATAGTATTGATGCACTTTTGTCGTATGAACAATTTTATTTACTTGAGTTACAATCTCATCAAAACATAGTTAAGGTTAAAACTATTTTTACCGCGTCCGGTAGTACAATAGTGCAATAATTTTTCTTTTTTCCACAAAATAGACTACTGTATTTTAATACAGTTGAAATTATTGGTAAATTACTGATTTCATACCGCCACAAAGTTTTGTCAAGATTAGGAAATATTTTATTAAAAAAAACCAAACGTGTAAATTCAGACTACAGCTTGAGAGAATAAAATAATACTGCAAGGACTTGATAATTTGAAACTTATTTTTGGAGACAACATCACCATTTTGATTCTTAGGGGCCTTTGCCCCTACAAGCCACTAGTAAACTGTAAATTCTTATGCAACACACTATAATACCGACAGGCAATAGAATGTTTGTTTAAGACGGCAGTAGTGTGTATTAAACCGACTTTGATTTTATTTTGATAGTTTGCGGTGTCTAAATTTCAACTTGAATATAAAAATTTTAGTAATAGAAACGTAGTTAGTTGCAGCATTACAGTAGTAAAAATTTATCACATTTTGTAATTTTTAAAATGTTTATTAAAAAAAAAAGAATGTAAATGGTCGTTTACCGTTTCAAATCCATGAAACCTTTTTGAGTACTCTGTTTTAAATAAATATTTCCTGTCTAAATTTCTGTTCTTTGCTACGGAAATATGTTAGAGTTAAAAAAATTACTTGGTACAATTTTTAAAAAATTGCTATTACCTTTCTTTCACCTCTTTCTTCCTTAAAAACACCTAGTACTGCTGCAGTTCCTAAATATTAATAAAAAGCCCCTAGGCTATTCCTATTCCTATGAACCTACCTACGGTATGCTATACCGTATGGAATTTCCTATATGGAATGTTGGAAGTGAGATTATAAAAAAAATCAATAACAAACTTCTCACAGTCAACCATAAAAGTTGGAAAATAATTTTAATTTAATTTTAATCTTCTATAGAATTGTATTGGTCCAATTTTAAACTGGTAAAAGGGAAAATATATTTCCTATAAATGTTAGTAAGGTAAATAAACATTACTTTATATCTCGCTTATAAACAGGGGTGGACTGACACCATGAAAAGGGCGGTGGAATGGGTACAATAGGGGCGCCCTATGTATATATAGCGTTCATATTATTATATATATAATAAAAGAACAAAGACTATTTTTTATACTGTACATGTTTCGACTATCATGTCATTTTCTAGCAATTAATTGTATCCTTACAATATTAAAAAGGTTATATTTTAATTGCTTGAAAATGACAATATAGTTTAAACATATTTGGAACTGTTCCCGAGAAATGTTTGATTTTGTTCCTCATTTCAGTGACGTAGACTTATTCAGCTTTGAAGACATCGGCAAACTTGGCCTAAAGTGCAGCTTACTAGCCTCCATGCTTGGAAATAGTCAAGATCCTTGGTTTGCAGCTAATCTGGAAGTGGAGTAGTTTGTTAAAAAAAATCATCAGGAAAGTCATTGCAACGAGGATTGTCTGGAAAATGCACGGTTTCTGCAAAAATAGGCTACAATTAGCATCGTTCCGAACCTTTGCATTGAAATACTTTAAACTGCTTATCAATGAGAGGGCTGTTATTGGTTTGATTACGTTAAATCTAACTAGTGTACTCGTTGCTCAAAATCGAGCAAATACTTTCATTCATTATAAGAGGAAATTTTCATTCCTTCTTATAAGTACTTTTGGTAAAAATTTTTGGTAGGACTACACATACAATTTGTCATCTTTACCAAGATCACCTTGGTCTTTCGCGTATTAAAGTGCTTAATGGATTAAACAGGCCAAAGTCCGCAGTCAAGTTGCCTTTACAAATTATCAAAATAATAAGAACTGAAATCTGGCTGAGCTCCCATTCTTTGCCCATTAATTTAATATAGATCTAATAATTTAAATTTTAACATTTTGTGAACTCGTTGGCCTTAATCACTTTGCTCCGAATCCCGAAGTGACAATATAAGTTTAAAAAGTAAAAATCATGACGTCATTTGTGAGAATAATTTATTTATATAACCATTATAATAGAAATGAGATAAGCAACGTGATCTGCAACAAGCACCCATGTCACCTCTTTCAGTAGAGTTCACCGTTTACACTACGGATTACACTATTCATTTGTCTTGTTTGGCCAATCATACATAATGAATCAAATCAATTATACGTAGAATAAGCAGTGGTGTTTCTAACAGGGTTTCTTGCCAGCAGTGACACCAAGTCCTTTTGGTCAAATGCTTTATAAGACCACTCAGATATTATGCAATTTGTGAAATGTTTATAATTTTTCTCTAAATATCTTTCCTATAAAATATTTTTCCCTCATGCAGACGTAATCAGTAATGCAGTTCGTTAACATAACCTCTTTTACGTCTGGCTGATGTCCAGTGTTTAACACTTTACAGCTGTTAACTTTAAAATAAAACAATTTCCCTAGCCCCTACCCATGTTAATCAAATGGGGACAGTGGGGAAAATGGAGAACTTTGAGGGCACATAGCGCCCTTTCGTTTAAATAAACATTTACCAATTTACTTAGGAAACAACTTCATGCCTAGCTCTTTTCAATAATACCAAAATGAATAAAATCTGTTGAAATCTGTGGGAAGAGTTCCTTGTACAAAAAACCATGTCACGTATTAGATATGTATATATATAGATTATTCAATAAAAGTAATTATATACCCCAGCCACTAGCACCTTTCGCCGATAACCTACTCGTACCACGTCGCAATCGTCTCAGGGTGACAGCTGTTGAGCTGTTTCGCCGCACAGGTTAGCCAACTATGTCGAGTCAATGTTACCACGAAAGAGTTCCCATAAATAACTACAATTTAAGACTTCCCAGTTGGAGCAACTCATCAAATTTAAACTTTCAATTTGTTTGAAGATAAACGAAGGATGTTTAAGTCATAAAGTCTAAACATGTTGATAGTTTAAGAAAAAATATTTTAAAAATTCGTAAATTTTGTGCTCTCAAAAAATATTTTGAAATTCCTTAAAATGAAAAAAATTCCTCCGAGGGGCGCCGGGGCGCCTTGATGGGGAGGGCGCACCGGGAAATTTCCCAGTGTCCCGGCGGCTCAGTCCACCCCTGCTTATAAATTGACATTACTTGATAAAATTTGGTATTTATCATCACTAAAAAGGGATCAACTAATATTAAATTTCAAAATCCAAATGGTAACAATAACTAGATACTCATCCTCATTGTGTTGAAGAAATGTTTATTTTGTCTTTACCTTTTTCTTGTTGTTCTAACCATACTTAAAAAAAAAAACCTAGAGTATTTTCACAACAAGCACGAATGTTTCCAAACTTCAAAACAATTTAAATTTATCTCTACCCAAAAATGAATTACCTTAAGATTAAGTAAGCCCCAATTCTGAGCGCCAATGTCACCTTTCTGACATGCTGGTAATAATGTCCCAAACTCATTTACAGAGATGAAGAAATAAGTAATTTTTCATCTCATTTCTTGAGATGAAATGAGATCTCAATAAATGATCTCATTTCATAAAAACAATTATGACATAATATTAAGAATACTTAGCTCGGTTTTAAGTAAACAAACTTTATTAAATTAAAACAATAAAGCCAAAAAATAAATTTCAAAAATCTAGATTAATAAAACAATAAAATAAATGTAAAACTTGCTTTAAAAAGTGTTATTGTAGAACAAATTATGTGTTAAAATTGGTTCCACAGAATGGATTTTAAGGATAATAAGACACAATTATCTTTAATTCCAGTGATGATTTAATATTAAAAAATACAAAACATAGCGTGATGGATGTTATAAAACTATTGGAAGATAGTTGTGAGATACATACTAAAACATGGCTACTTGAAAATAAACACTTAAAACAATCAATAACGGCTTTAACTGTGTATAAAAATAAAATATAATATTCACTCTATTGAAGTACTATTTATTTATCACAATAATTGCATTGGAATACTACAACAATATTCATAAAAAATTAGTTTTCGACATGAATTAGTTTGATTACAAATTTTAAACAAACTACATGAAACGACTGTTGATTGATATATTAAATAAAAGCATTAAATGGTAATATTAATTCAATAACAAGAAAATTCAAAACAAAAATGACTACATCAGTATAAACCCTCTTGACCACCCTTCATGTGATTGGATCCTGGGAGGATAACCTTGGAGGGTTGGTTAAATTGAATATCCGTGACAGCCATGAAAATATTAAAACTATTGAATAAATAAGGGTAGCCATATAAGTTGTTGGATGGCCAAAAACAGCCATGTTAGGCGTGGGAGGAAAGGGGGGGGGGGGTGCTCTTCCAAAAACGTCGGGCTTATGTACTGTTAATAGTTGTATTCATAAAACAGCTGATTATCCAATACTTTAAACTGAATAGTAGTGCAACTTCATTCGTCAAGTGACCTGGTGAGGCTTAAAATGTGGCCAAACATTAGATTTTAACAAAATAGCCAAAATATTATTGGTCTTTTTTACAAAGTCTCATTTTTTCCAAAATGTAATTTTTATAGAAGATCATAGAAATGTATCAATTAATATCATACTTTGACCATTTCAGCTATCCACTTTTTCTACGTTTTTCGAACGTTATTCTCCGTTATGCGAATCTATCCTAGATGGAGGACGGTTAAACTAAAGCTGAAGTGAGGGTTGTTAAGAGGGCTTTTATTGTAGCATAAACTATAAGTTATAAAATCAAGAATAAATTAAAATTAAGAATAAATTAAAATCAATTAAAACCTAATGAAATTTTTATTATGACCAAGAAAGGGAGCAAGAAAACTTTATAACTATGCAGTATAAAAGTACAATACCCAAACAAGAACATCTTAAGAAGACAAGAAAGAAAAAATCAACAGCAAGATGTAACCTTTTCTAACTGTAAACATTTTTAAAATTTAGTGAGCCTTCTGTATTAAAATGAACTAGAGATCGCCTCCTGATCGAAATTCGATCAAAATTTCAGTTGATCTGGACCCAAGAAGCTTAAAAACATTTTAGAATTAAAACATCTGTTCTTCCTAATTTTCTAGCAGTTGTTCTTACAACAGCTGTCTAATGATTCATTCAATTTTCCTTTCTCCTTGTAAAAAAAAAAACCATAAGATTAACATTGGAACTTTGAAAGCCTGTGGGGTGTAGCTCTGGAGTCTGATGTGAATTATAATGTGATTCTGCTCATCTACAGGACTATACCTTTCTAACGGTATGCTCGGATTTATCCTACGATGCACACGAGCTGAGAAAAAATTAGGAAATGAAACATGCTTGCGTATTAATATATAGATGTTACTTACAGACAATATTAAAACACTTTTAGAATACGTTTGCAAATTAATTAGACAGTATGGCATAGTTGTTGGATTCAAAAACATTTTCAGCGAGCTACAGGAGTATTTAAAGTCAATCTCCTAATAGTGGGGGAAGTTTGAAATCCCCAAACCACATAAGTTTTTCTATATAAGCGAAGGTTTCAGTATGAATGGACTGTCAAAGTTTAATGTATTATTAACATAAAACTAAAATTAATTAGAAAAACACATTAGTGTAACGTAGTGGGGGGGAGGCCAGCAACGTTGCTGCATCACATGGAGAATCTCAGAACTGCAAATTTAGACTCCCGAGCAGTTCTGTAGGCGCCCAATTTCTGCACTTATCATGCCGGAATTGCCTGAATTTATCCTCTGATCTTAGAAATTAGTTGCTACAAAATGCCTAAAGTAGCTGCCTTGATTTTAATTTAAAGGATGTTACACTACATGTGTCCTCTAATAAGAGAATCATTCTGAAATCATTATGAACTCAAGTTTATTAGTATGAGTTCAAGTAATTTTTAGCTCTCATCATAAAGTTCATAGTAAAAACATTTTCTATTTACAAGAAAATACTGAATGGATTCAAAGAGTTATTTTTAGTAAACTTAACCTAAAACTTAGCCTAAGTATGTATATGGCATTTGAGTATTTTTAAATTATAACATTTTAAATAAAACATCGTTTATAATAAAAACAATCAATAGGTGGTATGGGCAAGTAAAATCACTGCAGGGTGTCTACTGCTAAAGAGATACAAAAATCAGTGACTTTTTGGTGACTTTTGGGGGTAAAAAAGGTTAAAAATCAGTGACTTTTCGGTCTTTAAGATAGAAAATTTCGGGGGGAAATTGTTAAAGTCGCAATACTTTTGCTCACAATCGCATTATTTTCTCAATTCATACTAAAAATATGTGACTTTTCTTGCATTTAAGGAAAAATAAGTGACTTCGGTGACTATTAACTAAAATGTGTGACTTTCGGTGACTTTTGGTGACATTAGTGACCAGTAGACACCCTGCACTGCAATAAATTTACATACAATAAGGTAAAAATTTATTTCAATAGTGAGTGATTTTGTGGCACATCTAATACTACAGCTAGTCTAATTGTAACGTTTTATTGCACATACTAACATACGTTAATCGATCCTAAATTATGTACTACTAGGAACTTTAGATTCAGTCAAACCTTTCACCCCTTTTCCAATCCTAGTTCCATCAGAAAAGGCATATTTTTTCTGCATTGTTAGTGACTCCGAGTTGGGCGAATGCATGGAGACTGCACCGCTAAGTTTACGATTGTAAAATCCTTCAGGAGCTTCGGACTTGGAGGTGAAAACCGGAACAGAGTTGTTTAGTACGTTTGCATACTTGTACCTACGGTCGTTCTGGTTTGGCAGGTTGATTTCGTGATAGCTCATCACATGACGGCGTAGATACAGTTTGTTTTTGAACGGTTTGAAACATAACGGACACGTGATACACTCCGGGTAGTGGATGAGCCGGATGTGCTGCCGCAAGTTGGAGATGTTGCTGTAGATGCGCCCGCACTCGGGGCAGGGGCGGGGGTCGAGCGAGTGAGGCTTGAAATTCTCACTCACCGGGGCGGGGGGCGGGGCGGGAGCCGAAACGAGAGCCACCGATTCCGACGGATGCGATTTGCACTTGTCACCCACATCTGGAACACACACTGCTCGTTTAGAAATTTCAATTCAAATTATACATTTTTTTTTTAAATATGGCACTTATATGCTTTTAGCTTTGCACATTCCTAATCAGATAGCTCAAGCGCTTTTTTGGGATCAAAAGAATGCCATTTACAATACTGGCCAAATAATTTTGAAATAATCTGCCCCAAATTTGTTTGGTGCTTTTTAGATTTTGACAGTGATGTTTCAAGAAGTGGGTGACAGTGCAGACAGCATTCTCTTGTCTTATGATGTTAAGGGCATGCAACGAGGTCAGAACTCACCTTGCATTTGTTCCTGAGAGGCTTCTTGAAGCTGAGAGATTTGTGCTGAAATACTGGAGATTTGTGCAGCTTCAAATGCTCCTGAAAATATTTCAAATATATGAACGATAATGTCATACAGCAATACTGGTTGCAAGCTTGAGCTTTCTCTCTAAGTTTATGTCCGAAAACGGGTTGGATTATAAGGAGAAAGTTGATTTAAACATTTCAACGTTTATTGGGAATGAATTTTTAAGAAGAAACTTTTTAGCTTTTTCAGTATTTGTTGAGAAAGAGGAAGGGGATAACATGATCTTAGTAGGGAGTTAAAAAGTAATTTTAAGTGTCAAATTGTTGAAAAGAAATAAAGTTTAGGAATATTTTATTTAGGAATTGGTTCAAAATTCAAAGACAAATTGGCTTGACAAAATTAATTCTACAAAAAAATATGTGAACACAGAATTTCTCTAAGGCCCCCTATAAATGTCTAGCCACCATGGTAGTATACAAATGGCAAACAAAATGAGAGAATAAATATAACAGTAACTTGCTTACAGGCAAAATTGAACATTTCAGATACAACCTTAATAAAAATAAAATAAATATCACTTAAATCTGAACAACTGGAGTGTTGAAGGGCGAGCCAAGTTTATGGTGTGATAAAATACAAAGTAATTACTGTATCTGACATTCCTGTAGCTATAGAAGATTAGTCAAATAAAGTGGAGTGCTTGGCAACCATAGCTAATTGCTCTTAAAATAGAATTCCGTTCTGACTCAACACTAATAACATGAACTGCAGTTCCACAGTCAATTTAAAGCACTCCTTACAGAGAAGATGTCTGATTAAATTTAATATTATTACTTTAATCAAACATTAAGTGGCACTTTTCATTATTTCATAGCACGGTACACTAAAAACTACAGAAAGTGGAAAGAAGATTTAAGTCAACTTCATTTCAGTCGTCAGCCTACTAATTATTAAAAGTTGACTGATAAACAAATTTGTGTTTTCCTTTTTCATACATTTACTAACGATTAAAATTCAAATCAAAACAATGTCAAACAAATAATTTTTATTTGGACCATTTGTAAAAATTGAAAAATGAGACAAATAACTCAATATGTTTTTTTTTTTTTTTTTTTTTTTTTTTTTTTTTTTTTTTTTTTTTTTTTTTTTAATAACTAGTGGATTGACAGGAAAGTTATCTTTAGTTTACTTATGTAAATTCTCAATTCAGGAGGAAAATGCTGTGAATTAACTAAACACAAGAATGGTATAAATTAATGATATAAAATAAAATATTTAAGAAAGAAATACAATTATAGAATTTAATTTAATACAATAAGAAGCCAGTATTTGTGAACAACAGTTTATGGAACATTTTGGTTGTCACAATGAGCTTCGTAATCATGGCCGCGTTTGAATTCCCATTCTGCCAAACTTCTTCATTGAAAGAAAAACTTTTACTCTGTACTTCTGTACAAGAAGACAGCGACCGGTTCTTCAGAGGGAAAAATTAGGGACAGTAAAAAGTATAAAATGAGATAAACAAGTTAGAATAAAAGTAAACTTACCTTGCAGTGAGTATGTAGTGGTCCTACTTAACGTATGGTCTGGGTCTGAGTTATGAGACGTATTTGGTTTAATTTCGCCATCACTATAGTAATCCATTGGTTCCATTTTTGTCTGAAACGAACAAATAAAAGTTCATGAGTTTTAATAGAGTTCATCCAACATGAATGAAAACATTTTATAAAATAATTCAACAAAATAGAATAGGCCTAACACCTAATCACTCTTTGGCAACTTACAATCATGTACAGCCGAAATATTTTTAAATAGTAGTTTTTCTGTAGCCTATGTAACCTATTGAAAAAAAGCTTTGAAAAGAGTATTTAATACAATTTTAAACATAAAAAAACAAAATACAAATAAAGTTAGAACAATGGAGTTGAATTGTCAAATGTTCATAAAAAAATTGAACTTTGGTGAACACGTTACATATAGACAGTTGAGAAAAAATCACTATACCAACAAAAACAATTCATGTCTAGAATTTTTTTAAAGTATCGATCAGTGAACTCTAATAAGTGAAAAAACCTGCATTATGTAATTACACCATAAAAATGACATAAGAAAGTAGATTCGTACAACATGTTTCTAAAAAGTTAACTTTGAGGTTCTGTTTAATTTTGTTGTAAAAATGGTGGCTCACAGTTAGAGAAACAATGTAGTCTACACTAAACTTGTTCAGTGATTTTTTTTATAATTCATACATAGGCCAAGCCTTTGTGTGAGGATGAGTCATTCTGCTGTATACACCCATGGATGCTCCCAGATTTTTATCTACTTATCTACTTCCACTGGAATGACAACAGGCGGACGGATAAACCCAAAACCCGCTGCTCAACCAACACCCCTCCCCCTCCCTACTATCTCATTCTCACACGAACGAACTCACATTCGCTCCTGATGCATTCAGCACTTGTCAGCTGCTCTGTCATGATCTATATTGTGATGAGATGAGTAGTTCGATGTTGTCCCTAACAGTGAAACCACAGTTTAACAAGCTTCTTGTAAATGGACAAAGAGCAAGTGTCAAATGTCTTTAATGTGTTCAGTAAGTTCCTATATAAAACATGCAATATATAGTAACAACTATGATATGATCAACTATCACATTAACACTTCCTTGAGTTTTTAAACAAAATAATTATCACTTTCTTTGAATAGTGAAAAATAACTTACTTTACATGGAACAGTTAAAAATTCAGTTTAATTCAGTTTGCATGTACACGTTAAAATGTTGAACACAATATGTCTAAATAATTATGATATAAAAAATGTGTCGAATCTGATTTTAAGTGAAAAAAAAAAAAAAAAAAAAAAAAAAAAAAAAAAAAAAACTAAAAAAAACTCTAGTTGTGACCCTAAACTTTTGAAGTACAGTTGAATCTCAATTAACTGTCACTTCAATACACATTTTACTTCTTCAATGTGTTTTAAATAAATATTATGACAGAAGTATAGTGATTAAATATCATGTTAATGACCTTGTACATTGAATGCTGTGTATTTATCACTTGTACAGATTTAATTTCTTCTTAAGCCTTTGAAAACTTATTGTGCACTACATGTTTATAACAAAATTTCAGTCTTTCACATATTTACTTAACTGCTAAATAGATGTCCTACTACTGAATTAGTAAAATGTGATGAGACAAATATTAGTAACCTCTATGAGCGCGGTGGTAGGTAGGTCGTTGTACGAGGTAGATTCGTGTCCGAGCGGAGAAGTGTCGTGCTGGGGTGTGCAGAGCCGCTTGGACTGACTTGGCTCCTCCCCCTCCTCATCCCGCGCGGGCTCCGGGGAGCTCCCGTGGAACTCCGGCTCCGGACTCTCGCTCAGTGATGGTCCCGGCCTCAGCTCCCCCGACTTGTACTCTGAGTTTTGAGGTAGCTGCAACATTTTGATTTTATAACTGGGTCTGAAATCACAGTCGACTATAATTGCCTGATATAAATTTTTGGACCCAGAGCAGAGACCTCGAAAATGTCATTTAAATAATGAAAAATAATCTGTATCCGTCCAAAATTTCAATATAGATATTCCTCATTCACAAAATAATTTGAAGTAGCCTGGTTTATTTTGCCGGATAATTATTCCAAACCAAGGTCCATGGGTTTACAATGTATTGAAAGTTGAGCAGCGTGTACACACAGGATGTAAACTTCCACTTCTCAATTTCCTCTTGAAATTACAGGGTAGGCATGTAAATCCATTATGCCTAGTGTGAAGACACAGTTTGAATCGTTCAAACAACACATTATACACATCACTTTAAGGAAATATGAGATTCATAAACCAATTTATAAATCAAATATTGTTGAAAACATTGTAAAAAAACTTCCAACAAGACTCAGTGTAGAACTGTTGTAGGCCTATTAACTGTTGGCGTTGCACCTGACAAAGCAATCTACTCACATATTAATGGAATCAATAACATAGAGTAATTAACACGTTCACGGGGGCGAGGTTTTTGCTCAAACCTCATCACCATCCTGAATGTAAAAATTGTAAAACCCATTGTAGTGGCAGCACTGCCCAGTAAAAACCCACGTGGTCCTGGAATACATTGTACTATTGAGCAGTGCTGTGCAAAGCTTCAGATTTCTAGCTCAGATCCTGGCTTAAAAATAAATCATACTGTAAAGCAGTGCAGCTTGGGAGCGATCGCACCTATCAGGATGGCATTAGGGTTCTACGTGGGAGCGATCGCTCCCATGCCGCCGCAAACGTGTTAAAAAAAATTTAGCCTAGTGATGTTCACAATTATAATGCAAGAAATAGAGATAGGGTTAGATTACATCAATATCAGTATGCAAGTTCCCCAAAAAAATTGGTCTTACTGCCCAAGGACTGCCTGGGACTTCATCCGGAGCCAGCGCAAGGACCAACCCAGACTCTACTGACACCCTACGACCACACATTAGTTTAAATCGGAGTAGGCCTAGTTAGTTGCTCACTTTGTTTTGAGACTGTGCGGACAGGCCACGGATCTGCAGAGACTCTGCCGTGTGCAGGAAGCTCGGCAGCTTGGTCTGACAGATGTTCACTTGTCCCGCATACATGAACTCCACCAGGTTCATGAGATGCTCGTACTCCACGTCCTGCATGAAGATGATCGGGTGCTTACACGGGTTGCCCTGCCGGACCAAACGCAACACATATTATTCATGATTATTTGCCTCCTGGAATAATATCAGACCATTATTAATATAGGTTTCAATACCTTAACTGTCGTCAATCCAACTACGTCAGTGATGATTAGTTTGAGGAACCAAGTCATCTCATTTTCAAATATTCAAAACTACCGAGTAGAATCCACCACTAATAAATTTAGTACCCTCGTCATAATATATGTGTAACTTTAACTTCATGACAATGACACTACATTCTACATTTATCAGAGGATTCTACTTTGACATTTTAGATGTTGGAAAATGGGACATTATTCCTGAAATTAGTCATCACTAACTTTTGGATAGAGAGGACACAACTTAGAGGAAATGAAACTCATAGTACATGTATATTATAATAATATTCACATTCTTCTTGTAGCTAATGTTTTAAAATTTAGCATTTTCTTTAATAGGGAATTAGTGTAAAAGTGTGAGTCCTTACACAGGGTGTCCACAGAAAAAGTGTCATTGATTTCACTGCCCATTTACCATCAATTTTCTGACTCACGGACATTATTGAAAATTGTAATATTACATATAGCCAACATAAGAATAATATTACTGTATCGGCAATATAAATCACAGAAAATTTTGAAATATGTAATAATAAAATTACAAAAAATATTAATTTTTCATAAGTGTGGTATTGAAAACAAGTTTCTTGCTTCAAATGTTTTGCATCTAGTGTACTTGGAAGTAGGGTACTCAGTAGAGAATATACATTTTCTCATAATGTTGCAAAAAAAAATTCCAGACATTCTGCCAATTTCCCTGACTTTCCTGACTGTAATTTGTTTCCCTGAATTTCCAGAATTTGGACACCCTGTTACAAGTATGTTTGAATTTTATTGTATCTTACTGCAAGTTTTAGGTGCAAAAAAGTGATTGTTCGATACATTGTGGTGCAAAAAAGTGATTGTTCGATACATTGTATTAGCGTTTATTGCAATGTATCAGATTAGATCTACAAGTTACATATTTATAAGCTAGCCTATTTTCTTTTAAACAAAGAAAATGAACACACGTTCAACTTATCGTGTTACCTATTTTTTATCTACTCAAGGTTTAAAATTGTTTTTTTAAATTAGAATTACATACCTTAAAAAGTTCTTTGAAATACGGACTACAAGCTGAGAGAACTAATTTATGAGCTTTGATTCGTTTTCCTTCACATGCTAATGTAACATCAACAAAGTCTTCGTCTACCCTTAAAGCTTTGAACTGAGAAGTAAAATTTGTTTGAAAATTGTTCCACCGCAGGCAAAACTGTTGATCATCAGCCATCTTCCCCTGGAACATAAATAACAACTTCAACTATTATACTCTAAAATGAGCACTGTTTGGGAAAACTTTTTATCAACCAAATATTTCTATTGGTTTAGTATGAATTTCTTCAATTTATAATTGAAGCTGATGACAAGATTAATAATTAAAGCCATTTAATTTAATTTTATTTAATTTATGATTTAGCATTTTTACTGCTTGAAGTTACAAAAACACATTGAAAAGTAATCAACGGTAAGCATTAGGCTTACACATTATCTATAAAGGTTAACCTATGCTTTTTAACGTAATATTTACAAATATTTTAACTACTAATATTAAATCATCTTCTATATATATTAAGAGTCAAGCATGTTTCTTTTCCTCAGCTTGTGCGCAACATATAGGAAAAATCCGCACATACAGTTAAAAAGTTGGAGTCCTGTAGATGAGCAGAATTCTATTATAATTCACACCAACCCTCAGGGCTCCGTCCTACAGGTTTTCCAAAAGTTTCAATGTTAATCTTAAGGGAGAAGGATAATTGATTAAATCATTAACAGCTGATAATAAATGCTAGCAAATCAAAAAGAATAGATGTTACCGTTATAAACATTTTAAATCTAACTAGGGCTTGCCCTTGTCAAAATTCGACCAAAAACTCAGTTTATCTTGAGCCAATTAAATTTAAAATGTTTTATAACTTAAACATCTGTTTTCCTGTTTTGCTACCAATTTTTATTATAACACTAACGGCTGTACAATGATTTATGCTTGCCTATTAATATATACAGGGTGTCTCTGAACTCTCTACTGACCTTTTCAGGTATTATTCCTGGACCAAAGACAAGTCAAAATATCATATTAAAAATTTCCAAAACTCCATAGTTACCCTTACAGCCGCCATTTTGTATTTTTTAGGAACAATTTTAAGTTTAAGAATGGCTCGATGTAATAACTTCTCGGAACACAGCTTTATTTAAGTAAAGACCTAGCTGCAAAAAAAAAAAGTTATCACTCATATTTTCAAAATGGAGGCTGTTTTTAAAAATTTTAAAAGGCGGCTGTTTAAAATCGTTAACCTTAAATTGCATGAAAACTACATAAGGTAGCAAGGTTAATGTTCTTTTGTGTTTTTTGGAAAATTTAAAATAAAATGCAAAAATGTAAAAATTATGCAAAACTGCTCCTGGTATAGTGGTACGACAGTGACTAGGCTAGATAAATCGCTCTATCTCGCTCATTTAAGAACTAATTTTCATAATTTTTACATTGTTGGATTTTAAATGAAATTTTCTAAAAAACACGTAATAAACTTTTCTACCTCATGTAGTTTTTATGCAATTTAATGTTTAAGATTTTAAAAACGCACCATTTTAAAAATATCAATGATTAAAAATTGATTATTTTTTCCAACTAGGTCTTCACTTCAAAAAGCTGTGTAAGAAATTTCATTTTATTACGTCAAGTTGCTCTTAAAGTAAATATAATTCCTAAAAAAAATACAAAATGGTGATTGTACTGGTAACTTGGAGTTTTGGACATTTTAAATATGATATTTTTACTTGCCTTTGGTCCAGGAATAATACCTGAAAAGGTCGGTAGAGAGTTCAGAGACACCCTGTAGAAGACTAGCAGTTACCCGGCGCGTGTTGCTGCCGACATATTAATTTATTTACAGAATTAAAGCTATTTTAATAGTTTTTTAATATAACAAAAACATTCAATGGAATAGAAAGTAAGTATATTAATTTTATTGTAAGGCCAAAGGATAATCAATTCTTTTTGTCTTTGATTTGGTGTATAAATGTACAAATTATCAGGCGTACCAACTCGTGAGCACGTCACGTATAACTGGCCATCCGAAAAACAGGCATTTTCAAAACTTAAACCTGAAATAGTCTGATTGCCCTTGTGCCTTATTAATAGTATTGCAAATGCAAGAGCACCTATGAGTAAAGAGGAACGTCCTTGTAAAACTTCAACCCCGTGGGCCATAGAGTAATTTTCAAGACATGTGGGACAAAGGCCTAAAGTGCTTTTAAAAACTATATTTGCAAGACCATTTATCAGTGAGCACCTAAGAGCAAATAGGTACGTCAATGTCAAATTTCAACTCCAGAGGCCCTAAAGTAATTTTTAAGTTCAGTGGGGCAGAGCCCTAAAGTGCTTATAAAACTATATTTGCAAGGCCGTTTCTTAGCGAGCACATAATATGAGCAAAGAGAATCGTCCATCAGACTTCAACCCCGGCGGCCCTAAAGTAATTTTCAAGTCCAGTGGGGCGGAGCCCTAAAGTGCTTATAAAACTATATTTGCAAGACCGTTTCCTAGAGAGCACCTATGAGCAAAGAGAATCGTCCATGTCAAATTTCAACCCCGGTGGCTCTAAAGTAATTTTGAAGTTAAGTGGGGCGGAGCCCTAAAAAGCTTCAAAAACTATATTTGCAAAACTGTTTCTTAGTGAGCACATATGAGCAAAGAGAGACGTACATAAAATTTCAACCCCGGTGGCCCTAAAATGAGTTTGTAGTCCAGAGGGGCGGAGCCCTAAAAAGCTTCAAAAACTATATTTGCAAAACCATAACTATATTGAGCAAAGAGGCACGTCCATGTCAAATTTTACCCCGGGGGCCTTAAAGTAATGTACATGTGATATTACCTTTAATACATGAATAAATACATTTTGTTTATTTATATCTGCTTCCACTGAAACAGTTTAACTTTTTCTAAGGGTAATAATATCTTTTAATAAAACCTTAATGAAAAAAAAAAAAATCTGACTCACCAAAACCCAAAAATTTCCAAAGATATTCAAACATTAAAAGCTTGCGAGTAACTAACACTAAAAAATAGGATTGGAGGGTGGCGAGGGAGGTTGAAAATGGGGTGAGGTGGATGCAGCTTTTAGCGAATTTCCCAACAGGGAAGAAAGCCATTATGCAGGAGGCACGACAAGACTTTGGCCCTAGTCTCTAATAACTTTTCAGCTCTGGTCCCTAGTCACCAAACCCATCAATATTTAGTATTTTACATTTTTATAAATGTTATTTTATATCAAATATATCAACAAGTAACATTTTAAGTGATATAAAGCAAATTTTATGATGAAGATCAAATGAGTAAAATATGCAATAGGTTATTAATAAATTGTTAATTCATTGATTTTCTTCCACCTATCCGCGCATATACAGTATTGAATAGACTATACCCCGTTCAAAATAAATGTGCGGTCGAAAGACAGAATTTCATTTCCCACCACAAGGAAAATTCCCTCAATACTTTCCCGAATTCCCCGATTTTCCTCACAATCAGATGTTATTTTAATTTGGCCCCTAAAATTTAGAGTAGAAAATAGCGCTGATGATCGTGTTACTTCCCCTACTTGCCGTTGGAAGCGCTTCTTGTTACATCTCAAATGTCAAAATTAGAATGTTTGTTTACGAAAAAATCAAAACATTGGCATAATTTGACATGAGATATTAAACAGCTGTGGTAATTCTCAGTGATTCTGATTGGTTGGATTCTTAGCAGCGGGAGGAACGGGAAAAATGGGGGAATTGAAATCTGCGTTTCGACCGCACATTTATTTTGAATGGGGTATAGCAGTGTACTACTTTGTAACTAGTCTCACTACACGTGGATAACTATATTTCAATTAATGGTTTTGTTGGTGAAATTATCAAACTTTTCATAATCATGTAATTTATACAAATGCCGTTTACTCGAATACTGTTTTACTACAGTTAGTATTTTTGTGAACCATCATTGTTTTATTTCAAAACCATACTTTTCCAGCAGATGTATTATCAAAGTTAGGCCTATTTATTAATGGGGATATACTAAGATGAATGGGGAAATGCAGAATTTACGTACAGTTCAATAAAAAATAAAATAATATGAAATATCATACATCTGCTGGCCAAGTACGGTTTCGAAATAAAACAATAATGTTTTACAAAATGTTTATCAAGCAATAAAAGATCAAATCAATTCGTCGAGTAGCTATTCTAAAACCAATGTCATTGACTTTGAACAAATTTTGATATCATAAATTTTTAGGACTTGTCAACCCCTCAACACTTTGTGGTTTTGGGTATAATGTACTAAAACAATGATAAATTTACTACTTAACAATTTAACAATTTTTTCATATCATAATTGTCTGTTTACTTTAAATAATTGATTGTGTTAGGAACAAATTATTGCTTTGCAACAATTTATTTTCACTTGTTTTATTGTTTTAAGACATATTTCTGATATCATTCAATGTAACCGACCTTTTTTTTATCCGGCCATAGTCTGGTCCAGTAGGGGTCGGTTAAGAGAGCTTTTAATATACCAGTAGCTCGTTTGCACCTCACACTCATAACCTGATGAGCTGATTCGCTGCACTCACTTGCCTTTTTGTGCAGTACAATCAATCCTATACTTTATAATACGAGAAGTGTCTGAAGGGATTTGTGTTCAACGATCTCAAAATCCAGCGGGTAGATTTTGCTTAAACTTTGCATCTAAGAGGGTTCTGGCCCAAAAATAAGATTATAAACTTAGTTTTAAAATCGTAGTTTTTAACATTGTTCTTATGGGTTATAATTTTGGTAACAAAATAACAACTAAAAGTAAAAAAAATAAAGGAATATTAATGCTAAGCAGTTTTTTAACAGCTATTAACTATGAAGAGTCTTATGTAAATTTAATAGCTTGATTACCATGACACCATAACAAAAGTGAATTAAAATAAACTTGATCAAGGCTCGATTAACCTGGTACTGAATAAAAAAATATAAGGAACGTCACATCTAATATTAAAAATTGGCAAATTGTTTCACTAGGAGCGCGGTAAACTAAAATTGAGCACTCCAAATAGAGATAGCGCCAGAGTAAGCTTAAACATAGTACACTGTACGAGAGAGAGGGAGATATAAAATCTGTTACTTAGTATTGTATCGGTAAAAACACTCCTTAAAACTTAAGTTACATTTGGTATCATTGGAAAGCTTATTGAAAAACATGGGAAATCGTTATTTTAAGTCATTAAATCCTTTTATTGTTAGGACTTTGTTGTATGGGACTTCAAACTGTTATTCTAATGGAGATATTTTATTTAATCATATGTGTATAAAAATAAACTAAGTTACCTATGTTTTTCAATAGATTAATGTGTGTTATCACTTTCAAATTTATTTTCTCTGGGGTCCAAAATGAACTCTAAAGTAGGTGGAGGAAGAAAGTGTTCCTACATTGCATGTGAGTGTGAGAATAGGTCCAGTAATGGAAAACTGTCATAGGTTATGTATAATAATTTGTGAGTGTAGTATGTGGACAAGAGAGATTCTTTGCTGGTGATCATCTTAAATGATGTCAGAATATAAAATGACTGATAGGTTATTGTCTCGTGGCTCTTATGGTGGAATGCACTACTGCGTTGACAGAAACTTTCTTGACAATTTCGTCCATAAGATTTGGCTTCTTTATATTTTTGTATTCATTGGTACAATGAAATGTAAAAAGTTAGCAGAATAGGCATGACTAAAATAAAATATTTGGGTGTCACACTGAACAATTCAGAACAATTAAGTTATCAGTAATATAGACTTATATCTTCTTACCAACGCTATAACGTTTTTCCAAAAGTTGGGGGCAAGTGCCTATGGCCACAAGTAATATAAATAAAACCTGTTATGTTGGTTCTTCTGTTAAACTTTCTGTTGTATGGTATTCTTATAGAACTAATATAGGCTATAAATTAAAATAGAAAATAACTGATCTGTTTAAGTAATTATCTGTCTAATGAAACCCGTGTCCATAAGAATAACCAAGACAACTTTCGAGGCCAATGATTCAATGATCTTTATTGGTCTATAAACAACAGTTACTATATTGCAATGGACTTCGTCAATGACTTATAACTAATCTTATCTAAAAAAATCATACTTTTAACTTATTATTGGGCCAGTGAGGTGCACCACTAGATGAACAGTTTTTTTTAAAACAACAACAAACAGGTATGGAAAACTTTAAAACTTTTGAATATTGGAGGCTGTTTTTTATTTAGGCCTATTTAATGTTTTACAAACTCTTGAAAAAAAGGGGTTTTTGTGTGATGAGTTAGAAATGTCCAAACTATCCCATTTTATAACTTATAATCCCAAAGTTAGTAAGATAGGATATACGAGCTAGGATGGAGGGGGGGGGTGTTTCTGTCACTCCGTTCCGCACACAACACAAAAACGCGCATTGACTGGATAGGATTCTAATGGCGCTGTCTAAAACTAAAGAGCAACTTAGTCACACATATTTTTGCATTTATAATCCCACATGAGTTTTCGTCGTGGCACAAAAAAAATTTTCAAAACGGTGCAACAAAATCGCACATATAGAAGGCCCCAAGGCATAATGTACATGATAGGCTGTCTTTCCAGTTTCTTTTAGCCTCTTGGACACTTGAGTTTTAAATTAAGATAGATGTAAATAATTTTAGCCCAAGGCTTATTAACCCTCCGAGTGTTAAACGTTGATTTTCAGGCCCAGCTTTTTGACCTCCGAGCGTTTGTGTCCAAGTTTTCGAAACTGAGATTTTCTGACGGTTCACAAACGTGAAGTACCGGTAACTTTAAAGTGAATGACAGAAACGGACCCATGAACACTACCACTGTTACCTGAGGATTCTAAGCTAAACTTATCCGAAAACACCTATTTCAAATAGCAGAACCTGATTGGTTGATTGTAATATGCAATGCTAACTTACCATTTTCTAACTTGTAAACAACAAAATACTTATTTTACCAATTGTTTTAAGGTTATGAAAGTGTTACCTTACTTATACTATTAATTTACATTATTTTAATAAATTAATATGTTTTATCAAGTTTATAACCATTAATATGAGTAGGAATTAGTGTAATATTCCAAGCTTAATTTTACATACGTGCTCTTATGGGATAAGGGTAGGTACCGTGGGACTTATATTTGGTTTTACTCAACAGTACCAGGTTAACCGAGCCTTGCTTGTTGGTTTTAATTAACTGTTATAATGTCAGGGTAATAAAGCTAGCCTATTGAATTTCCACCAACAACCAACTACACCTCTTCACAGTTAACAGCTGTTTAAAAAAGACTGCTTAATATTTAATGTTCCTTCTTTTTTGTATCCTTTCATTGTTATTTCGTTACCAAAATAGCAACCCATGCGACCAATGTAAAAATTACGATTTTAAATTTAAATTTAGACCAAATTTGATTTTTCCTGGGATTGAGGCTGTTTCTAAACTTATTTTAGGGCCAAAACACTCTTAAATGCAAAGTTTAAACCAAATCTACCCGCTACATTTCGAGATCGTGGAACACACATCCCATCAGACAGTGCTCGTATTATTTATTTATTCATTCACGGAAAAATCCATTTACAGAGGTCGCATAATACAGTGTGTAGTTTCTTTATTATGTGTATCTAAAATTATTTTAGAGGAGAGCAAACTTACGTAGCCTTAAATATTTTTTTGTAATAAGTATTACTTAAATTTTTTAACCTATAGCCTAATTTTGGTAACAAAGAGTAAGTGTAACAATTTTTGTATATTTTGATAGTCCATTTTATCTACTTTTATAGAATAGGCTACATACATTTATAGTGCTACTGTAGATCATAAAATATATTTTTTACTAACTTTTATTTGCCTATGCAAAAAATTGAAAAAATGCGTAACCCTCCAGGGTTGATTCAGGGATGCTATATTGAACGCTTGGAGCGTTAATATTTTTAAATAGGACCTAGGTTTATAGTAATTTTACAATGCACCTAACATTACTTTGGATATGGTACCGTGGTGGTTTATTGTTAAGCTTTTAATACCCAATAGAAAATATAAAAACACTTGTACACACACATTTAACTTATACACAAGACCCAAAATTTATTACAGGATTAAACTTAACATTTTTGTAGGACTTAATAAAAGACTACGTCTTAGGAAAATAAAATTAGAATAAAATAACTTCTTTAGTACAATTAAGTTAACTTCAATTTATTATTAGTCCTGTTAAAGGGTTTTTACAATAGATTACTTAAAAGCTGAGATATTTTTTGGATAAGAGCAAAATAAATAAACTTAGTGATTCACTTAAGGTGCTTAATTTTAATAGTCATATATCCAAATCAAATAAAAAGGAATTTATTTGAAATGTAAAAATAAAATGGTAGCTGGGTCTGAAATGGCCCAGAATGACCAAAAAGATCATTAGCCTTGCAAGTAGGCTAGGCCATCTGAGATTTAAATCTTATTCTAGGGAAATGTCTTACCTGCAGAATCCTTTAAAAACTATGACATCAAACGAAATAAGAGCACATATTGCTAAACAAATCCTTTAGTTCTAAATAAAGCGATAACACTAATAAAATTGAGGATTTTTTACTTATTGATATTTCTTCAGGTCCTTTTCTTACATCCACATTTGAGCTCATCATCATTAAGCAAGTGCACGGTGGAGGGGGAAGAAAATAGATGGAGGTAAGCTGCAAGGCTGCGTTGCCAACAACTTTCTTAAAAGTTAAAAAATTCCCATTGCAAAATAAAATACCTTCTTAATTTAATAATCAGACTTTAAAGTGAGAAACTTTAACTTTAAGAATAACTAAATCTGTAAAATTATGTACTTGAAATATTGATGGCTTCAAATATGTTGGTGTTAGAAAAAATATAATTTTAAATACTGTGTGGTATTTAAATTGAATTAAAAAATTCCCTTTTACATTTGAAGTCTGCCAGCCTGCAGACTAATCAATAGATTACAGACCGAGTGCTTTAACTCTCCTCAGCTCAGCTGATTAAGTTAATTTTTAATTTGACAGTTTTCCTTCTTTCTGCTAGAATAACAAAAATAGAACTTCAAAATAGGAAAATAACCTAAAACCCAGAGGACAATAATGGATGTACTAAAGTAGGAAAATGTTGTTTACGAGCTCCGTGTTAACAGTGAGAATTATTAGTTTTTAAATATAAATGTGTTATTATTAATTGATTCTTCCTCTAAATAATCATTAGGTTTAAGGTAGGGCCTACTGATAGTACAACAGAGATAATTAAAGGAAAATCCTTTTTCTTAAGGCATCCTATTTTATATTCAGATGCTGTTTTGTTTAGCATGAGTACAATGGGGTAGCGTAGGGCCTACAATGTGAAAATTTTTGGAATCTGAAATTGTACTGTTCTTATAACTTGCTCCAGTAAAATGTTTATAGGACTTCATACATTGTTAATAGTCACTAGCCTATAGGCCTAGTTATTCTTGTGATACTCAATGATACCATTAAGCATACTATGCTTAATCTATGATGATACTCTTTATTAATCTTTAAGCAAATAGGCCTACATTGCAATCGATCATGTTAAAGGTAAGTTAATTCCATATTAGCCTACATGAGTATCGAGTCGAATTATGAACAATTTCAAAGTCAATGTGACACAAAAACATATATAAATAGCATATAGCCTACCTAGGCTGGCCTATACATTATTAAAATTTACAAAAAAAATATTACAAAAATGTTACAGGCAAAAGTGAAAGAAAGAGTGATAGGCTAAGTTTATGTTCCAGTTTTACTAGAACACCCAGTATTTCGTATCCGGGCTGGTGTCCCAGCCAATTTTTCTTTTGTCTTGCTTTTTGTTAAAATAAAAAATAAAAATTAACCGTTATAAATGAAGTCTGATGTCCGTAAGTTTGAGAATCAAGGTTGGCTGGGCAAGTTAAGTAACTAACTTACACTCTTGACGTTGAAGAAATATAGGCCTAATATTGAAATGTTAATCTCCAGACAAATTTGAATAACGGGAAGAGGCTATTAAACATGTTGTAACTTTATATTTTATCCTTGGTATTTAGTTACATACCTTCCGAGCACATATTAAAATAGTAAACTAACAAAATATACCAAATATACAATTAATTTAATATTTTAGTTTCATTTTATCAAGTTACCGGTAATTAATTTTTCTTGATCAAAATGAACAGTTTTTAAAACATTTTCAGACTGGACTGCACTTCCATATAGGCCTACGCCTGGTGGAACTATCGAATGAAAATTGTCAATTGATATCCATTGACTAGATCCGAAATATCCATTGTACCAAATCGAAAGATATAAATATTGAATCAGGTTAAGTCGATATAGGCTATCTTATTGGATCTAAAATTAAGTGAAATACAGTATTATTTAAATCAACAAAATTTATAATCTAATATAGCCTAATTTATCATAACTTAAACTCCATTACCATGAAGAACTATAGGCCTACAAAGGAAAGTAAAAAGTGAGAGTAGACGACAGAAAAATTAAGTAGGCTACGGTATATATATTGTTTTTCTTTGCAGGTTAAAATTATTTGTTCAAGTTATTTGGTTAAATTTATGATATTGGTTGATGTAATTAATAGCTTTTTATTTTGGTTGATTTAAATCAGGTTATATTATACTTGTTATTGAATGTATAGGCCTAAATTTGAGAATGAAAGGTAAATAACATTAGGAACTACTGTAGGTATACCGGTATAGTGATTGTATTTGTTATTTAGGTTACCGTACTTTTTAAAATTTTAGTTGTCATCTATAAGTTAGCTGACCTACCGGTGCTTTGCAACGGTACCTACTCAAATTGAAATGCCAACCCGAGGAATTATGCCCTTCAGGTGAGCTCGTTTACTACACTCACTCTCCATCAGGTTTAACTTGTTCGATACGCTCATTAGCTGTCAGGTTCAATCCAGAATGTAAATATTGTAATAGAATCAATATTTTTCACAATGTTTACAATAATTTTTTTAGAATTCGATTTTTTAATTTCATAAAATATCGGTTGAATTGATAGTTTATGTGATGGATATATTAATGGTATCGATCTATAATTTTCATTCGATAGTTCTGCCGGGGGTATACAGAAACGTAGCCCCAGACTGAAAACATTTTTTACAAGCTAAGTGGAACTGTAAAGAATTTTAAAATTTAAGCTTAAATGTTGAGATCACCGAGTCAAAGGATACAAATGCATGTAAATGCTACATTTTTGTTTAAATTGGCAGTTTTTTTTTTACATTTCATTTGGGCACAAACAATTTTAGCTAGGTATGTGAATAACTTCCAAGTACAGTACATACCTCAGACAGTGGGGTCAGAAATATGTATACCGTACCTAAAAGCGAGAGTGAGTCACTCAGTGAGTGAGTTACACATTCGGCTGTAGATATTTTAGACTCGCCTACGGCTCGATGGGGGCTCCGCCCCCATGCCCCCTTAGGGGTATCCCTAAATTCGTAAATTAATAAAAAATGTCAAGTATGAAATTGGTTAGTTTTGCGGAAGAACTGAACAGCCAAGACAGTAACAAAACCGTTTAATACACACAATTCACAATCGATAGCTAGAAAAGCTTTTAAAATCTCCTATGAATCGGTTTTAATAACTCTTCGTAGTTAAAATTTGTTAAAATATTTCGAGTGTGATACAATAATTATTTATTCTTTGTGTTATGCTGAATGGAGGGTCCACTCCCTAATTTGTTGCCCCAATTCCGTAATTTCTGAAAAAACTTGATGCAGTGAACGGGCTTGTTGAGGGTTATTAACTCCAATGTGTTCGCTGAATTAGTTTGTAAATAAAAAAGTCGAGTGTTAAACAGGTTAGCTTTACCAATGAAGTGCACAACCAAAACAGTAACAAAAGGCTAATGCACACTTCTCACAATCAATAATAATTAAAGCTTTTAAATTCATCAAAAATTGTTGCAATAAATCAGTGAAAACAATAACATAACATTAAAATGAAATAATATAAAATCTGATAAACGAGATAGAAATCACAAAAGACTAGAAAGTTTTAAAATGATTCCCTAAATTCCGAGGAGGAACTTACTAAAAGTATGTAAATTAGTAACACCAGCCCCGACAATAGCTGAATTCATATTTTTAATTGTCTCTTAAAAGAAGGTAAGGTCCCCAATTTCAAGTTTTCGGTAACTATTCTGGTCCTGTAATAAATCTGTTTTGAGAGCTAATGTGTAGAGATACGGCAAAATGTTCTGAAAACTGTAAGCCAGTCATATTCAGCAACATTTTTTGATAGGACCAATCGTTTTGTCAGTAGAGTGGAAAAACTGAAAACGCGATTGCAAAAAATTAGACTGGATATATACGCAATTGGTGCGATGTACGACAAAAAGTCACAGGAAAAAAATCGTAGTTCATCCAATTCAGTACCGTGGTAGTCTCAAATCTATGAAAGGCCTAACCATTTAGCCTCTAGAGCTAAAATATACTAAAATTATGATTTCTTTATAGTTGTCCAAAAGCCACTACTTATTTATCACAAAACTGGGAAAAAGTGAAAAATGTTTTTTGAGAGTGAACGGAAAGAGATAGGCTACGGCAAAGTATGTGAGAATCAAAATTGTAGATATTAAAAAGACTTATAAAAGTTGTCATTTAAACATTTTCGTAGGACAAACCATTTAGTCGCTAGGGCCCTAAATCTAAATATAAATTTCACAAAAATCAGTTTGGAGGGTTAACGGTGCGATGTACGACAAAAAGTAAAAGGACCAAAATTGTAGATCATCCAATTTCCTATCGTAATATGCGCTCATATTTCAGATAAGACTAACCGTTAGGTCACTAGAGCTGAAATACTAAAATTACGATTTATCTAGTGGACCAGAACCGGTGTTTTCCCACTACTTACGTTCACAAAATCCGGAAAAAGTGAAAAATGAATTTTGTGAGTAAACGAGTAGAGATACGGCAAAATATACGGGAAAAGAAATTGTAGATATTATAAAGATCTATCGAAATGAACCTTAAAAAAATTTTTACAACCATCGGTTTAGGCACTAGAGCCCGAAAAACGAAAACGGCATTTCATTAAAAACGCTCTGGAGGCTTAACGGTGCGAGATACGATAAAAAGTCACAGGATCGAAATTGTAGAAAATTAAATTCCCTATCATAGTATTGTTCTCAGATTTTAGATAGGACAAAGCGTTTGGCCGCTAGAGCCAAAAAAGTAAAATTACAATTTTGAAAATCCGCCATTTTGAATTTTTTTTGTAGGTTAAAACTAAAAATTTGCAAGTTTAAGATTTTACACTTAGCATTGACCGTTCAAGCTAGACGTATGCAAAATTTCAAGTCTCTAGCTTAAATAGTTACGTCAGAAATTCGTATCCCATATAAGTCAGTCAGTCAGTCAGTTACACATAGGGCTGTATAGTTTATTAGACTCGCCTACGGCTCGATGGGGGCTCCGCCCCCATGCCCCCTTAAAGGTTGCACTAAATTTGTAGAATAATAAAAAGTCAAATATGTAATAGGTTAGTTCCACTGAAGAGCTAGACATTAAAGTCAGCAACAAAACTGCTTAATACACAAAATTCTCAATCAATAGTAAAAAAGATTGGAAAATCTAATATGAATCCGTTTTAATACCCCTTCCTAAAAATTGAAATTGAAATTTCATAATTACGCCCCTTTTTAAGGGTGAAGGGCATGAGATGCTACAAAATCTCAAAGGGCCGAGCTTGTAGAGCATCTAAAAATAATATAATCCTGAAAAAACATATATTGGTATGGCAGTACTTTTGCCGGATCAAACAAAATCACAACAAAACTATAAATTTAAAAAATTATATAATTTCGTATTTTCACAGTTTTTTTTACAACTACCATACTAAAATTGGCCAATGGCTGCACCTTTAGTTAGACCTAGATATGGTAATAGTATAATCTAAATTTGTGGCTTCTATGTGCCATAACAGTAAATGACAAATGTTGAAATAGAGCAATTGTTGTGAAAGAATTTCGATATCGTGAAAGTACGCTTCTTTTTAAGGGTGATGGGGGTGAGACACTGCCAAATTCCAAAGTACCGAACTTGTAGAGCGTCTAAAATAGCACAAATTACCGGCAAAATATAATTCAATGTGGCAGTATATTTTTCAGTATAAAGTAATTTACAAACACTTTACATTTAAAGATGTCAATCATATCGTGTTTTTTTTTCAATTGTTTTGCTCTTAACTTCTATTGAAATTGACCAATGGCTGCTAAAATAACAAGAACTAGTTGGGTCTATAATATTGACTATGTTTTTGGCATCTGTGCGAAATAATAGTAAATAAAAAATATTAAAATAGCGAATTGTTTGTGGAAGAATGTATAAAGTTTGAAATTACACCCCTTTTAAGGGTGAAGGAGGTGAGATACGCCAAACTGTCATAGAACCTAACTTGTAGAGGGTCTATAATAGAATATAGTAATGGCAATACATATATCAATATAGTAGTATATTAACCAAGTTAAAAAAATTTAAGAATTTTGTGTTTTTACAATTTTTTTGGGCTAAAATTCGATTGAAATTGGCAAAAAGCTTCTTCTATAGATAGAACCTGTTGAGGTCATAATATAAATAGAAATTCATGCATATATATTACATAATAGAAAATAAAAATATAAAAATAGCAAAATTTTTTAGAAAAAATTTAGAAACTCTGAAAGTACACTCCTTTTTAAGGGTGAAGGGGGTGAGATACGGCAAAATTGCATACGATCGATCTTGTAGAGCGCCTGAAATAAAATATAATACTGGCAAAACAATATATCAATTTTGCAGTACATTTGCCAGATTATATCAATTTACAAACAGTATACATGACATTTTTTTTAAGAATTTCGTGTTTTTACGATTATTTAGGGCTAAACTTAGATTTAAATCGGCCAATGAATACTACTATAGTTAGACCTATATTAGGGGATTATATGTGCAAAATTTCACTCATCGATGTGCCATAACAGTAAATGAAAAATATTAAAATAGTGCAAAATTTTTTAAGAGTTTTGAAATTTTGGAAATACGCCGCTTTTTAAAGGTGAAGGGGATGAGATACAGTAAAATGCCACAGGACCAAACTTGTAAAGCATCTAAAATAGAATACAATACTGGAAAAACATTTATCGATATAGCAGTATATTTACCAGGTAAAAGTAAATTAATTACAAACAGTATACATGAAAAATGTTAAGGATTTCAAGTTTTACGATTTTTCGACTAAACTTAGGTTGAAATTGGCTAATGAATGCTACTATAGTTAGACCTATATTAGGGCATAATATGTACAAAATTTCACGCATCGATGTGCTATAATAGTATATTAAAACTATTTAAATAATGAAATTTCTTTAAGAGTTTTGAAATTTCGGAAGTACTCCCCTTTTTAAGGGTGAAGGGGATGAAATACGGTAAAATGTCATAGGACAAAACTTGTAGAGCATCTAAAATAGAATACAATACTGCTAAAATATATAACGATATAGCAGTATATTTACTAGATAAAAGTAAATTACAAAAACTATACATGAAAAAATGTTAAGCATTTCGTTTGTTTACAATTATTTTGGACTAAACTTAGGTTGAAATTGACCAATGAATGCTACTATGGTTAGACCTATATTAGGGCATAACATGTACAAAATTTCACTCATCGATGTGCCATGATACTAAATGAAAAATATTAAAATAGTGCAATTTTTGTTAACGAATTTTGAAATTTTGAAAGTACGCCCCTTTTTAAGGGTGAAGGGGATGAGATACGGTAAAATGTCACAGGACCAAATTTGTAGAGCGTCTAATTCCCAACTAACGATTTTTCCTCAGATTTGAGGTAGGACTCTTCGTTCAAAAGTTACAGTGAAAATAAAAAACCCTCACATATTCAGATTACCGATGTCATCCCTTTTAATTTTTTTTGAGGGGGTTAAAAATTGAAAACACAATGTTTTGGGATTTTTCCTTTTTATTGACCATACAAACTACTTGTGTACCAAATTTCAAGATTCTAGCTCATCCGGAAATCCAACATACTTTGTATACGTGATCAGTGAGTCAGTTTCACATCGGGTTGTATAGTATTTAGACTCGCCTACGGCTCGATGGGGGCTCCGCCCCCATGCCCCCTTAGGGGTGTCCCTAAATTCGTATATTAATAAAAAGTCAAGTATGAAATTGGTTAGTTCCACGGAAGAACTGAACAGAAAAGACCGTAACAAAACCGTTTAATACACACAATTCACAATCGATAGTTAAAAAAAGCTTTGAAAACCTCCTATGAATCGGTTTTAATAACTCTTTGTAGTTAAAATTTGTTAAAATATTTTGAGTGTGATATAATAATTATTTATTCTGGGTGTTATGCTGAATGGAGGGTCCACTCCCGAATTTGTTGCCCCAATTCCGTAATTTTTGTAAAAACTTGATGCAGTGAACGGGCTTGTTGAGGGCTATTAACTCCAATATGTTATTTGAATTAGTTTGTAAATAAAAAAGTCGAGTGTTAAACAGGTTAGCTTTACCAAAGAAGTGCACAAACAAGACAGTGACAAAAGGCTAATGCACACTTCTCACAATCAATAATAATTAAAGCTTTTAAATTCGTCAAAAATTGTTGCAATAAATCAGTGAAAACAATAAAATAACATTAAAATGAAATAATATAAAATCTGAGGAGGAATTTACTAAAAGTATGTAAATTAGTAACACCAGCCCCGACAATAGCTGAATTCATATTTTTAATTGTCTCTTAAAAGAAGGTAAGGTCCCCAATTTCAAGTTTTCGGTAACTATTCTGGTCCTGTAATAAATTTGTTTTGAGAGCTAATGTGTATAGATACGGCAAAATGTTCTGAAAACTGTAAGCCATTAATAAAATATTTCAGTCATATTCAGGAACATTTTTCGATAGGATCAATCGTTTTGTCAGTAGAGTGGAAAAACTGAAAACGCGATTGCACAAAAATTAGTCTGGAGATTTACGCAATTGGTGCGATGTACGACAAAAAGTCACAGGACCAAAATCGTAGTTCATCCAAATCAGTACCGTAGTAGTCTCAAATCTATGAAAGGCCTAACCGTTTAGCCGCTAGAGTTGAAATATACTAAAATTACGATTTCTCTAGTTGGCCAAAAGCCAGGTGACCAAAAGCCTAACCGTTTAGCCGCTAGAGTTGAAATATACTAAAATTACGATTTCTCAAGTTGGCCAAAAGTCACTACTTATTTATCACCAAACTGGGAAAAAGTGAAAAATGTATTTTGAGAGAAAACGGAAAGAGATACGGAAAAGTATGTTAGAATCAAAATTGTAGATATTAAAAAGATCTATAAAAGTTGTCATTTAAACATTTTTGTAGGACAAACCATTTAGTCGCTAGGGCCCTAAATCTAAATATAAATTTCACAAAAATCAGTTTGGAGGGTTAACGGTGCGATGTACGACAAAAAGTCAAAGGACCAAAATTGTAGATCATCCAATTCCCTATCGTTATATGCTCTCTTATTTCAGATAAGACTAACCGTTAGGCCACTAGAGCTGAAAAACTAAAATTACGATTTCTCTAGTGGACCAGAATCGGTATTTTCCCACTACTTACGTTAACAAAATCCAGAAAAAGTGAAAAATGAATTTTGTGAGTAAACGAGTAGAGATACGGCAAAATATACAAGGGAAGAAATTGTAGATATTAAAAAGATCTATCGAAATGAACCTTAAAAAAATTTTTACGGCCATCGGTTTAGTCACTAGAGCCCGAAAACCGAAAACGGCATTTCATTAAAAACGCTCTGGAGGCTTAACGGTGCGAGATACGATAAAAAGTCAAAGGACCGAAATTGTAGAAAATTAAATTCTCTATCGTAGTATTGTTCTCAGATTTTAGATAGGACGAAGCGTTTGGCCGCTAGAGCCAAAAAAGTAAAATTACAATTTCGGAAATCCGCCATTTTGAATTTTTTTAGTAGGTTAAAAATAAAAATTTGCAAGTTTAAGATTTTACACTTAGCATTGACCGTTCAGGCTAGACGTATGCCAAATTTTAAGTCTCTAGCTTAAATAGTTACGTCAGAAATTCGTATCCCATATAAGTCAGTCAGTCAGTCAGTTACACATAGGGCTGTATAGTTTATTAGATTTGGATTTATAATTGCTTGAATTTACCCACAAACATTATTATGATTTATTAAGTTCAAAAAATAGTTTTACAGGGGTGTTATGGTGCTGGAAGTTTTCTTGGAGACATTTATCACTTAATGGTTCGAGAGAGTAGCCATTCTCTTAAAGCAGTTTTAGGTGATTCCTTCTCTTGTTAGCGAATTTCCCATAGGGAATAAGCTATTACCGTAGGTCTCATGGTAAGACCTAAGCCCGGGACCATGTTACTTTTTCGTTTTTAGGTGCCCAGAGACCAAAAATAATAGTCATTAAAAATTTTATATATATATATGTATATATGTATATATATATATATATGTATATATGTATGTGTCCCTAGACACGATAACTCTCGTAAAAAATGGTCCAATCGACACCAAATTTGGTAGAGATGTGTAATCCTACGTTTATTCGGATGAGTTCGAAAACCAGACATATCGACCTACCGGAAGGGGTAGTTTGGGGGGGTTTTGTACCCCAAAAATGGGTTTTTTGCATTTTTCATATGTAAATTTTAAATATTTTAAATTTTTATTTTGACCATTGGATTTAGCTCAAAAAAACACACTATTTAGTATTTTGAAGCTTTGCTCTATCTCCATTGGTTACCGAGATATTACAAAGTCTAAAGACAGTACATTGTCTTTTAGGGCTCCAATGTTAATCTTATGGAGAATAAGGATGTGTTAATATTTCACTTATTAACCAATATTTTTTTTATGAAACTTGGTATTTAGCTTCATTTGGTTGGGATTCATCCATTTAAGGTAAAAAATCTTGGTTTTTTTAGCGAATTTCCCTATAGGGAATACGCTATTACGGTAGTAGTCACGGTGAGACCTAAGCCCGGGACCATGATACTTTTTCGTTTTGAGGTCCCTAGAAGCCAAAAACACCGTTCGTTCAAATTGATATATATGTATATATATATATATATATATATATCTATATATATATCTATATATATATATATATATATATATCTATGTGTCCGTTAACACGATAACTTTTGAACGGAACCTCCGATTTTGATGAAATTTGGTACAGGGGTGTAAGCCAGCATCTACTAGGTTGAGTTCGCGAACCAGAATGATCGGACCATTGGAACGGGGTTTTATGGGGTTTCAAAAGGGTTAAAAATGGGTTTTTGGCATTTTTTGACCTTAATTTTTAAAATTCAACAATTTTAACTGAAACCATTTAAAAGAGCTTAAAAAAACAAACGATTTGGTATTTTGAATTTTTATCTTAGCATAACTGGTTACGGGGAAAATCAAAAAATGTGTTTTCCATGTTATTCTTATGGGAAATCAAGAAAAGCCTATATCTTGCTTATTTATTGACATAACTTAATCAAATTTGGTATGTACATTATCTAGATAAGGTTTAACTTATACTTGCTTACAAAACCCATATGGCGGCAAACCTACATACTCACCCCCATGGGGTTTATGGGGAAAATAAACAGAACACCATAACCTTATAAAATTTGGTATGTACAATCACTAGGTAGGATTTAACTTATATTTACCAACTAAACCCATATTATGGCGGCAAACCTACATATTCTCATCCCCATGGATTTTATGGGGAAATAAAATATACCAAAATTCCATTGGAAATTCGCTGAGTACGCAGGTCTGCTGCGACGGGGGTATTGTAATTATCATGGCAGCAAACCTGCATAATTTTTTCCCATGTTAATCATATGGAGAATAGGCAAACTCTTTTATTTATGGGCAGATATTGATGAAACTTACTATATGTCTTTATATGGTCGAAATAAATTTTTTCTATGCTAAAAACCTACTTTTTTTACTGCTGCGACGGGGGGTATTTATTTCCCAATGATAATAATAGTTCTTCTTCTTCAAGTACTCTAAGGCCGGCCCCACACCAAAACATAGGCGACGCAATAAGACACTACAAATCATCTTCCTACTTCCCGAGCAAAGACAATAAGGTATGTTTAAATAGTGTGTGGGTATTCCATCTAGTAATATGTTATTAAATTCTAGCACAAAGTCGTAATATGTTCTGTCCCGTCTTGTCGTGTCGCATCCGTTTTGGTGTGCGGCTGGCCTAATCAGTTGTGATGTTATTACTGTGAAATTATCTGATGTAGGCTAAAACATTTAGCTGTTGGAGGTGTGATGGGAGTGTGTGAAACCACCATACAATTTGGTTTTGTCCTGGTGAATATCCAACTGTTCCCAGATCTGTTCTATCCATATACACTTTTAGTTCTAGGATAGTGAGACTACTGTCATAGCTTTTAAGTGTTCTGAAAGCATCCCAGCAGCTTGCCCAGTTGATGCAGGCCTTCTATTTTTCTGATTTTTTTCTGGATGATGAGGACAATAAATTTTTGATTTATCACTCCCTATGTTGTATTTAGACCTGCTGTGCCACAACATATTGGGCACACTTATTGATTCTAATAATATTCAACTAAAATTTCGTAAAGGTAGGCCCTATACAAAATGTCTATTCTTTAGATAAAGCACCGAGGGACCGAGCATTTGCTCAGTAAATTTGTAGAACTTCCAAGAAGAGCTCGTTCGCTCCGCTCACTTGTCTCTACGAAGAGCTCGTTTGCTTTGTCACTCGTTAGGTGAAAGGGTGCTGCACTCTGGGGTAAATTTTATGAACGACAGGTTGAAAATGTTACGTGTTTGATGTTTATTTATTACTATCCAGTTATCGGGTGATTTTCGTTCACATTAGTATAGTTTCAAAAATTTTGATATGGGCGCTTTGAAGGGCTGTAGGACCGAAACCTGATTTTTCCTAGTCATGGACCCAGGTCTTATAGATTCTTCTTCATTGCTGAAAATCCCACATTAAAATTAAAAATCTTAGGAGAAAAACTTTTGCTTGTGCCAATTAGGGACGGCCGAATATATAGTATTAGGTTTTTAATATTGAGGTAGCTAGTTGCATTAGTTACTGATGCATAGAGTAACTAATATGTGATACTGTAGAAACTTCATAGTTAGACACTCAAACTTAGACATACTTAGGTTCATAGTTAGAAACTTCAAGTTAGACACTCCTTATAGCTCGACATGGTCCGAGACAACTTATAACATGTCAGAGATAGACAAAGGTGAAAATCTAAACCAAGTGGCGAATTATTTGAGTGTTCCAATCTGGTAATTGTTTTATTAAAAATTAGTGTTTCTTAAATTAAACTCATGATTTTATACTCCCTTTTTTTTAAATTTTCCATCCTCCTTGTAAGTTAGTTTGACATTTTGATACTTAGATATTCACTAAGTCCACATAGTGTCACACTATCAAGGTTTTACTGTACCAAATAATACTAATTTCTCTTTGCCACATGCCGTATTACTTTGGCACAAAATACTTTTTAACATCTGGTTTCTCTTAATTCACGCAGTATTTGTAATACATGTAATATTAGGTTATAATTATAATTTGCAACTACTAAAACAGACATCACATTAGTTTCTCTAAGACGGGTTTAATCTAATGCAAGATTGGCGTCCGCTTGGATTTGGCGAATGCTTTTATGATCACTAAAACGTTGTTTTTATTCAATTAAAAATATTTTGGGTAACGTTGAGTATTTTTTTTTAGTTTTTCAAAAAAGGTTCTAATATGTTTTTATTTAAGTTTATTACTATACTGTACATATTAGTTCTTTCAACAAGTAAGAATAATTCTTACTAAATAATTACTATACCCCATGATATAACTTAATTTGAAATGCAAGTTTGTAAACTTATGGCGTTTTAATTTATTCATCCCTAGTAATTTTCAGAATAATTTATTACTTTCTTTATACCAGGTGTCTCACGTAAGGTGTCTCAAATCGATTATAGATCAACAGTTTGTCCTACAATCTTGAAATAAAATCATTTCCCACTAAATTGACCCCAAGGAATAATTTAAAAATATTTTTAACGTTGTATAAATACAGGGTGTTCCAAAAACTCACAAAAATTCACAGGTTCGAATCTCGGAAATTTCAAATACAAACATATGTCATATTACACATCCTTAGAAAGATCTATTTAATACAAACATTTTGGTGAAAACAGAATTTAGTTATCTTTATTCGTTTCAAAATGGCGTCCATTTTTGTAGCCAAAATCAAGATTTACTGAATACCCTGTAATTCTTTTATTATTTGTCATAAATTACTTCTGATTCAAAATACTTATTTCAAATAAGCTAAGCTTTACAATGATATGTTACAAGGCCACATTTATTAAAAAACTACAATTTCCAAAATTTCATATTTTTGAAAATGTTTACATAAACAAAACCCAAAAATTTTAAATACAAACACATGTCATTTTGTACATCATATTAAAGCTTTCGTTAAACTGAGCAACTTTATAATTTACACTAATAGCGTATCTTTTATGGTTTTGTAGTAAAAACGTAAAAATGTCATTTTCCCATATAACTTGCATGTTAATATAATGGTATGGCAACAATGAAAGAAGGACTGCCATACTATCATGTTCTAATTAATTAACATGCAAATCATATGAGAAAATGACATTTTTACGTTATTACTACAAAACCATAAGAGATAAGCTATTAGTGTAAACTAGGGGGCCCGTGCAGCGCAATGCGCTGCATTTATCAGAGTACCTGGCGATCAAACCTTGCTCCATGGCAATTTACCAAGTTACTTTGAATGAAAATTAAATTGTAGAGAAAACCTGATTACACCATATTGTTATTTCATCAATTGATCTTCATTACTAATTTGGTAACTTCCCAATGTGACATTATTGAGATTTAGTGGTTGTTCTTTTAGGCATAAATTAGCTAGGATTACATGATGGTTCATATGCCGATTTGTCTTAGAGCCTCTGCCTAAAAACTCCTATGAAAAATGTAGAATACATTCACAGACGTTTTATATAGATAGTTCATCACACATAAGACGTAATTGACAAAAGAAGAAAAAATAAATATTTCATTACCACTCCTCGGTTCTGTATGAGCTATGAAGCACCCACTGTGGCTGTTCTTCTAGGACTGTATGAGGTAGTCGTCGTCATAGTGAAAGAGCCCACACTATTTATAACAAACTAAATCCTCTTTGCATGGCATTACAAAATTTAAACAAATAAATCACAAAAATTAAGAAAATCTACATTTTATGTGTGTTCATTTTAGTTTGATGTCGCATTTATATTTTGGTTAAAATTTCTCTTTTTACAAAACATTTTTGCAATAAGCTTATCATCTATACTGGAGGTAAAAAAAAACTTTGAAATGTTGCTTTTTTTAAACAGGTTTTTAATATGCATCGATAGCATTCTGCATTAACTTTTTTTTAGTAGGCCTATAACATTTTGGTTCACGGTAATTAAATTTACACCAACAACCAAATATCCCTTTTCCTAGTTCACAGCAGTTTGAAAACCCATGCGAAAACATTTAGTGTTCTATTTTAATTTGTGTTGTCTTTCTTTGTTGTTTCGATAGCGATCTGAAAACTCTTAAGACCCACGTCAAAAATTTCAATTTCAAAACTTGTTTTTGTGCATCAGCAGAATGAATTTTTTGGGGGTTAAGTTACTAAACTCATTTTTGTGCGCAAATACATATAAATAAAAAGTTCAAGCAAAATCTACCTTCTACATTTTGAGAAAATGGTAAAACGTACAATTTATCCCACACCGTAGACAGTCCTTGAATTAAAGTATGGAATTGTGTTGATATTTCAATACCGTACCAGTTCAATTGCTCTTATTCAGCATTCAGATAGCTTTTGACATGTGTTTGTTTGTTTAACTATCAACAGCTGTTTTATTTAGCAATTCCATATAAATTGTTCCCCATGTTAATCTTATGGACAAAAAATTATTTTTGAGGGCTTCCCGTCAGCTTCAGAATTAAAATATCAAAAATCTAAAACCTTATTGCAAAACTACGAACTGAGACCATTATTTTGACACCTCAAACTTTAAAATTGGTCCAGAAATAAGGGAGGAGTAGTGTTAACAAAAAAAGGGCATCACGTATTATATATATAGATTATAAAGTTGCTCAATTTAACAAGAGCTTTAATATGATGTACAAAATGACATGTGTTTGTATTTTAAAATTTTGAGTTTTGTTTATGTAAACATAAAAAAAAAAAAAAATGAAATTTTGGAAATTTTAGTTTTTTAATAAATGTGGCCTTGTGACATATCATTGTAAAGCTTAGCTTATTTCAAATAAGTATTTTGAATCATAAGTAATTTATGACAAATAATAAAAGAATTACAGGGTATTCCGTAAATCTTGATTTTGGCTACAAAAATGGACGCCATTTTAAAACGAATAAAGATAACTAAATTCTGTTTGCACCAAAATGTTTGTATTAAATAGATCTTTTTAAGGATGTATAATATGACATATGTTTGTATTAGAAATTTCCGAGATTCGAACCTGTGACCCCCAGTTTTTGGAACACCCTGTATTTATACAACGCTAAAAATATTTTTAAATTATTCCTTGGGGTCAATTTAGTGGGAAATGATTTTATTTCAAGATTGTAGGACAAACTGTTGATCTATAATCGATTTGAGACACCTTACATGAGACACCCGGTATATTTTTTTAATATGGTCTAATCTACATTAGGTTATGTGGAACAGGTAAGGGTTTATTCTAAAAACGAATAACGCTACTTAACCACTGTGCATGTCATGTCTGCACTGCCAGGCGTCCTTACATCAATATTCAGAAACCCAATATCAGATATGAATTTTATATAACTAATATTTTCCCGCAACTTATATGGAAGTAACTAATACCATTGATATCATAATATGTCACATCCCTAGTGCAAACAGTGCTTGTTTTAGGGTTAAATATACTTTGTTTATGGGAAATACAAGCGATTTGCTTCTTTGAAGGGTTTCTTCAATAATGTTTGCACCAAGTTTTATAGATTACCTTTAATATTATATTTCTATGTAAGGAGATGGATGCTATTATTTACTTTTCTTTAACTCGCAAAGTGATTTTAAGTTTTTTCTCGTCTTTGGTAATAGATACTCCTAGCAATAACTTTAACTAAGTTGTCTCTCATGTAAGAAAAAAAGTAACAAGTAGTAAAAAATCATAAGACAAAGTCGCATTTTCTGGCAGCATGGGTATAGAAGTTGCAGCAGATTTGGGGTGGTGAGGGAGGAATTTCTATGACAATACGGTGACCAACATTTTAATTCTCCAAAACTCAATTCAACTCATAAGCTTGAATTTTTTAAAATTTTTTCTATTTGTTTAATATTTTCCAAATTATTAGGGTGAGATCAGTTGCCCTTCCCTCTTGCCTCACCCCAAGTTTACACCTATGCTTGGTGGGAGGAAGGTTTCTACAAAATACTTGGCACCTGACCAAGAGTCCTTAACAGCTCTACAATAAGGCCGGTTCCTACGTGGGCGACAGGAGCGACGACAATTTACAATGTATAACATTATGGCGATGCAAGCGTGTCGCTGGCGTCGCTTCAGTCGCTCTCGCCGCGTCGCATCTGTCGCCTACGTAGGAACCGGCCTAAGCAACCAAAACTGTCTCTCATCATGATTGCAAAAAATCTCTTCTACTAAATTGTTAATAGAGATGAAACTAACAATAGGTTTGAAAAGTTTTAAAGCAAATTTGTATGATACAAATTTATCATATATCATAGGCATAGAAGTTGATTTGTATAAGTATGATACAGTTTATACAAATCAATTGCAGAAATAATATACTGGTAGTTTTTATGTTTGTGCAACAATTTATGAAAATATTAATTCTTATTGCTGAAAAACCAACCAATTTTTTAATTCTAGACTTAAGCTATAATGAAGTGAAAACTGGAGTACTAGTAACTTACAAGTTCAAACTCCCGACGAACACTCGACATTATAAACCACTGAACACCTATTTGAAAACAGTTTTTAATATTAACGAATAATTTCTTAACGTCTTGAACTTAGCAGTTTCAAGCCCAACACATTTATGTATTGTCTTATTTATCAGATTTAAAAGTTTTGTTAGTAGACAAAATTTTAAAAAGTTATAATTCTCTCTCTTCTTAAACCTACATTAGAAAAAATACTGTTGCATTCTTGCACTGTACACAAAGAAGAAATAGCGTAAAACACCAGACTCTACAGCACCAGATACAAGACTGAGTGGCATGGGGTTTTGAAAGCCCTATGCAGCAAGAGCCTGATGTGTTTTTGATGATAATGATGATGGTGATGATGATGACTGCCCCGGCTTCACCATGTCATTCACTTTAATGGATCACATTTTGACTCCCATTTAAAGCGCAGACCCCCCTTCGCTGTCTGGTGTTATTTACAAACTTTTTTTGTTGACTTTGACAAACTTGAAAACTTAAAGATAATTTTTTCTGACTTTTGAAACTGTCAGATGTAGAATTTTTTTTTTTTTCCAAATCCTAGTGTTTATTTTACATATTTCTAACAATAATTTGATACAACAATAATTTTGAAGCTTTTAAAATTAATAGTACGTTGCTGTTTACTTTATGTTATTCTAAATTGGAAGCACTTAAATCGTTCTTCAAAAAAGATCACAAAACTAATGCTGGGTTAAATTTTAGCTTTAATTTCAGTAAATTTGCATCTTATGTTTATTAAACATAAGAAGATTAAAGGATGTGATATACTTTAATACGAGAAGTGTATGTAGCTATGTATTTTAATTTAATGTCAAAATCTATTGAATAGATTTTGTTTAAAATTTGAATAAAAGAGTATTAGTTTTTTAAGAGTATTTTGTTCCAAAACAGCCTCAACCCCAGTTCAAATAATTTTTAGTCTAAAAAAAGTTTGAAAATTATAATTTTCAACATTGGCCTTATGGGTTGCCATTTTGGTTTTGAATCAGCAATTATTAGAGAGTTTTTGCAACATACTGTAAACATTATGGTAAACGCTAAACGCTATTTTTATATTGGTAAATTTATAAATAATTTGCAGTGGAACCGGATAAATAATGTATAAAGTTTACTGCCGATCACTTTTCAACAAGTTTTTCACAGCTTCAAGCAGTATTAATAGGTAAATCAACCATAAATGAAATAGCGTTTACCGTATTCATTTACCATAAGTGTAAAAACTTTCTATTAACCGTGAAAAGGTAAAGTTGGTCGATGTTAGAAACATAATAGCCTGTTTACAATAATACTTTAAAAAAGGTGAAGTTTAACCAACGATCAAGGCTCTGTCAACCCGCTACTGTTATCTAAGGAACAGTTGTTCACCCAATAACTTACCCAGGGTTGAGTGCATGGGCGGATTCAGGTCAACATTTTTGGGAGTTGTCAGCTATCCTATGTTTTTTATGACTTTTTTCAATGACTTATTTTTAGTCATTGTATGCCTACCAAATTCTATTTAAATGGTCAGTTTAAGACCTATCCCAAGTAGGCCCTAGCTATTAGTTTATTATAACAAACCAATACTATTTATTAATATAGATCATTTCAGTTGAGAAAACTGTCTATCTACTTTCGAATTTTTTATGAAAACCACCCTAGATTATTGCTTTTAACCGTGGTTCGAAAAGCAGTTTTAGAATTTTTTAAAATAGCATTTATTTGTTTTTAATGAAGATCTTTTGTTAACCGATATTTTAAACCCTGAAGTCAATTCGATTTGTTTAATTAGTGACGATACCAAAAAACTAAGGAATGTAAAACTGGTCATAACAAATTAAATTAAAAGTAACATTATTTCAATGATATACTGTGAAAACTTTAAGGAGAAAAAAGCACATCATAAGATTGTTTTGTTTGTGAGTAAGATAATGAATACAGTAAAACGGAAGTAGTTTTATTATTCATAGTTATTAATGTCTCTTTACCAATAAAATAAGGCTTATATTCGTCTACCTTTCAAATGAAAGAAGTGTGAAAGTTTATCGTAGTCCATGTCCTTTACTGAGTAACGATGCTGCACCTGTCCTATAGGATCCACTAAAAATGAAAGTAACTATATCACAGATGTGCATAATACTCCGAGATATCAAGTCACAAGATGTAAAGGACAAGAGAGGGAGGGAGAGGTAGTCAAGGTAGAAACCAGTGTTAGTACAAATTTTACAGCTTTAATTAGTCACATACAGTGGTAAGAGTCTTCTTTCAAAAAGTTTTTAACTGAATTCTTTTCCAGGGTACATTGTTTTGTTAAATATTACCCTTTGGCATATTTTTCTTTTCGTCTAAGTCAAATCTTTTGGTGAGCTTTATATGATTTTTGTGTGTCTGATAGTTGTTTTCTAAAAATTTCCTTTATTGAGCCTTATGCTTAATATTTCAAGTGTGTCAGTTTGTTTAGACATTATATTTCAGAAAACTTACGTTATCTGTGGTTGCATTGTTTTATACCTTACCAGCTTAATTTAGGGATCTAAGAAGCCTTAAACTGCATACAATCAGGGCCGGCTCTACCATACAGGGGAACTAGACAACCGTCTAGGGCTGAGGGCACAGAGGGGCAAAGAGTGCCATGCGTTGTATAGATGAGGGGCGCAGTAATTCTTTCCGCGGTAAGTACTTTAATGAAAGAAGTGATGCCATTTTGATATTACGAGGGGCAGAGCTTTAAGTGGCACGAAGTTTATTTCGCAGACAGAAAACAACCCCAAGTTTTACAAATACATTATTATCTTATTTGAATACTATAAAATTATTATTATAGCCAACCAAACATCAACCAGAAAATTACCCCTGAAATTCTATTGTACCAGAAATATAATTCTCCAAAGTTTCAGTCTCGGGAAACCTCAACAAAGCTACCCCCATTGGACTAGACCTGGAATTCTATCCCTATAAAAGTACTCACATGTTTAAAAATTGCAGTATTTAGCAACTTGTCGCCACCCAACAGGGAAATTAACATCATAAATTTTAAAATGAAATGTAAAGAATTATAATTTACTAATTACAAATGTACAGTTGAATTTTTTTAACTAGAAGCGGTTGATATTTGGTGGACTATCTTTGACAATTAACTTATTTTTGTTCATAGTATAATAATGTGGTTCTTGTCAAATTATGCGGTTCAACCAAAACAAACATACCGTCAATGTATGTTTGTTTATATATTTTGTTGATAAACAAAGATTTTACATGATTGACAGGACATACATTATTATGCTATAAATAAAAGAAGTTCAGCGTCAAACAAAGTCCACCTAATCTTGATTGCTTCTAGGTAAAAAAAAATTCAACTGTAAGCTCCATACCCTTTACTATAACACATCAATCTTGAATATTAGTTCAGTTGTTATTGATAAATTAGCGCTACAACCAATATTAATATATAAGAAGCAATTATTAATTTAATATGAGGTAGCACATCTTTACATATAATTCTGTAATCACCATTTTTTGAGCAAAATTGTGAGTGTTATACCAATTGCATTAAAATCGAAAGGGTCTCATACTATAGTTCTTGGTCCCATGCACGAGGGAAAATTATCGGCATGTCCATAATTTAACCAGGAAATGAGGAAAAGCGTAAAACGTCCTCCATAAGATTAACATGGGGATTTGAAAATTGTCTGATTTGTGTATATTAGAACATAAGCTTTTTTTTTATTTTAAAAAGATGGAAGACAAATGAATGAAGGAGATAATCACCTCAGTTGCCAGTACTATAATAAAATGTTTTCTCTCTTTTTTTTTTTTTTTTTTTTTTTTTGTCAAATGACTTCAAAATTCACTGGGAGCGTTCCTATAATCACACATATTATTAAAAATTTTCAGCTAATATTTACTTACATAATCATTTAAATAACAAGAAATCAAAATTTAGCGGGTGTGCAAAAAAAAAAACAAGAAAAACATTTTCATCGTGAGACGGGTGCAGAGCGAAGATTTATGGTTCAAGAAAAGCTTTCTTTGTTTACATTAAAGCATGTGATTTAGTTTGATTGTAAAACAAAAATAAAATAATCACATTGAATGATAATTGATAATGAAATATTAATTCAAACTGTCTAGACTTGTCTAAACTGTTAAAAATTCTTGGAGTTTTACTCCTTCTGGAAAATTTTAGTGAGGAACTTAATGGTGAGTTACAGAATTATTTTAAACCAATTGAGCGTAGTAAATGTTAGCCATGTACCATTCTCCAAGTGGATATTTTGACAGGTTTTTAGCGAATTTCCCTACAGGGAATACGTTAATACGGTAGTAGTCATGGTAAGACCTAAGCCCGGGACCATGATACTTTTTGTTTTGAGGTCCCTAGAAGCCAAAAACACCGTTCGTTCAAATTGATATATATGTATATATATACTATATAGTATATATAAATTCACTTGTAAGGGCTACTGTATCTATTACGGATCAATGTTAAAATAAAACATGAGTACCCTTTTAAGTTTCATTTTTATTGCACAACATGTTTGACTTTTAAGTCATTTTTCAAGTGTTTATTCTACCTAACCTAATAACAAACTAATATTTTAATAATAAATCCCAGATGTTTTTTAGTTTTCCTTGGTTTAACTCTTCAGTGAGTAAAATCGTTTTTTATCTTTCTTTAAATCTAATATTTTTTCAATATAGGATTTCTGGCTTGGAATTGAATTGCATTTAAAATATTGTCTTTGTCAGTTTGGCAACTTTTATATATGTATCTATATATGTATATATGTATGTACATGTATATATATATATATATATATATGTATGTATGTATTTATATATGTAGGTAAAAAGATGGACATAAAGAAGAATTATACATAAGTCGAAACATGTTGTGCAATAAAAATGAAATTAAAAGGGTACTCATGTTTTATTTTAACATTGATCGTAATATATCTATATATATATATATATAATATATATATATATATATATATATATATATATATATATATCTATATATATATATATATATATACCCTTTTAATTTCATTTTTATTGCACAACATGTTTTGACTTTTAAGTCATTTTCAAGTGTTCATTCTACCTAACCTAATAACAAACTAATATTTTAATAATAAATCCCAGATGTTTTTTAGTTTTTCTTGGTTTTAACTCTTCAGTGGTAAAATTCGGTTTTTTATCTTTCTTTAAATCTAATATTTTTTCAAATATAGGATTTCTGGCTGGAATTGAATTGCATTTAAAATATTGTCTTTGTCAGTTTGCAACTTTTATATATGTATCTATATATGTATATATGTATGTACATGTATATATATATATATGTATATATATATATATATTATGTATATATTTTTATATGTAGAGGTAAAAAGATGGACATAAAAGAAGAATTATACATAAGTCGAAACATGTTGTGCAATAAAAATGAAATTAAAAGGGTACTCATGTTTTATTTTAACATTGATCGTAATATATATATATATATATATATATATATATATATATAGATGTATTTATATATGTAGGTAAAAAGATGGACATAAAAGAAGAATTATACATAAGTCGAAACATGTTATATATATATCATGTTTATATATGTTATATATAAACATCTATATATATATCTATATATATATAGATATATTACGATCAATGTTAAAATAAAACATGAGTACCCTTTTAATTTCATTTTTATTGCACAACATGTTTCGACTTATGTATAATTCTTCTTTTATGTCCATCTTTTTACCTACATATATAAATACATCTATATATATATATATATATATATATATATATATATATATATATATATATATATATATATATATATATATATATATATATATATTACGATCAATGTTGAAATAAAACATGAGTACCCTTTTAATTTCATTTTTATTGCACAACATGTTTCGACTTATGTATAATTCTTCTTTTATGTCCATCTTTTTACCTACATATATAAATACATACATATATATATATATATATACATATATATATACATGTACATACATATATACATATATAGATACATATATAAAAGTTGCCAAACTGACAAAGACAATATTTTAAATGCAATTCAATTCCCAGCCAGAAATCCTATATTTGAAAAAATATTAGATTTAAAGAAAGATAAAAAACGATTTTACCACTGAAGAGTTAAAACCAAGAAAAACTAAAAAACATCTGGGATTTATTATTAAAATATTAGTTTGTTATTAGGTTAGGTAGAATGAACACTTGAAAATGACTTAAAAGTCAAAACATGTTGTGCAATAAAAATGAAATTAAAAGGGTATATATATATATATATATATATATATATATATATATATATATATATATATATATATATATATATATATATTACGATCAATGTTAAAATAAAACATGAGTGTCCGTGAACACGATAAATTTTAAACGGAACCTCCAATTTTGATGAAATTTGGTACAGGGGTGTAAGCCAGCATCTACTTGGTTGAGTTCGTGAACCAGAATGATCGGACCATGACAACACGGTTTTATGGGGTTTCAAAAGGATAAAAAATGGGTTTTTGGCTTTTTTTACTTTTATTTATAAAATTCAACAAATTTAACTTAAACCATTTAAAAGAGCTTAAAAAACAAACAATCTGGTATTTTTAATTTTTTACATAGCTTCAATGGTTATGGAGAACATCCAAAAACTATGTTTTCATGTTATTCTTATGGGAAATCAACAAAACCTTCTATCTTGCTTATTTATTGACATATCTTGATAAAATTTGGTATGTACATTCATTCGGAAGCGTTTATATTTGCTTAGATATCCCATATGGCGGCAAACCTAAGTACTCCCCCCCATGGGGTTTATGGGGAAAATAAAAAGAACACCATAACTTGATAAAATTTGCTATGTACATCCACTAGGTAGGGTTCAACTTATATTTACCAACAAAACCCATTTGGCGACAAACCTACATACTCTCATCCCCATGGATTTTATGGGGAAAAAGAAAATATACCAAAATTCCATTGGAAATTCGCTGAGTACGCAGGTCTGCTGCGACGGGGGTATTTTTTCTTATTGGAACTGTGTTTGACTTATGTCATTAGGACTGCCCCAGACTTATAGGTACCATTATGTCAATCCTTTGACTCACTAATTGAACCTGTTAGGCTGCTGGGCCTTACACTCGACCCTCAGCTTTCATGGATAAGCCATAAACCTCTGTGTGAAGCTTAGTAGAGTAATCTATCTTTTGAGACGTCTTCGAACTGACACTCCTTTTGAATTTGTCAGAGTGGCTTTCTTTTAGTCCCATGTTCTTTATGGCACGAGACTTTGGGGACACTCCTCCAAAGTCCAGAAAGTTTTGCTTTTATAAAAGAGGGCTCTGAGGTTGGTGTGTGGAGCCCAGCAGCTTGAGCACTGAAGGTCTGTCTCCTTTAAAGGCGTGTCAGGTTTTTAGGTGATGTGTTAAAATTTTCTGACACTAAAAAATTTAAAAATCTGATAGGAGGGACAATACTATATTTCAACATATTTACAAACAATAATTGAATAGTTGAAAAAGGGATGGTGTCTGATGAACACTATTGAACATGTATTAATCCTGAAATGGATGCTGAGGACCCGTCACGTTCTTTTCTCATTGCCACTTTTCTACATCATGTTAACTTTTTTTCTTAGCTCAAGGACTAAGAAAAAAAGCTTTTTGCTATGGCAAAAAAAGCATTGCGGATTATGGCAGGTGTGTCCAGTAGAGAGAGCTGTAAGCCCAGGTTTAAGCACTTGAGCATTTTACTGTTCAAAGCATTTTTATCTTTCAGAACTATGTTAAACAAAATGAAGACAAATTTACTTATAGAAGTACCATTCATGGTTATGGAACCAGGCAGTCCGATGATCTTCTCATTACTCGGCCAAGGTTGCAAAAATTCGCCAATAGTCATAAGTACCTACGGATTAAAATGTTTAATAAATTGCCAGTACATTTCCGCAAATTGGATGCTAATGCTTTTAGAAGACAACTTAATATTTTTTTAACTGACAATGTTTTTTATTCATTGGAAGATTTTTTTAGTTTAAATTTGACTAGGTCTAGATATATGTATATTGTACAGATAAGATTTCTGTTGTACATATATGCTATCTCAATCTTTTTGTAAATAGTAGTATAAGAATTGACGATGTCTATTGTACATTGTGAAATGTTTGAATGACAAATAAATTTCTGATTCTGACTGTGATTTCTTTAAAAACTCATTTTTAAATCGATATGGATTTTAAGGATAGACAAAATTAAGCATTCATTCATGACGTGTGATTGTAAAGAGTTCTTTGGAAGCGGATGGTCCATGTAAACAGTATTGCTAAAACATTATCGATAACAATTTAATCTTCTAGAAACTTTCTTAGTAAAGTACTGGTCATCCACTAAGATGTAAATTATTTTTAAGAGCTTTTAAAGTCTTTGAAAATTAAATTGAAGAGTAATTAGTTAAGATAATAACGTCACATTAACGATCACTGAGGACACTAGTTATAATTAATTGTGAGAGTAGTTTTCTGGTTTGTTTCATTTAAAGGGAAGTTTTTCTGAAGTACAATTCCAGGGCGAGTTTTTTGGGGTCAGTTTTCCTAGCCTAAAACTTTGGGCAGTCCTGTTTTTGTGACGGTACACACCAGTACGCCATACCGGTACATCTTGGGAAAAAAATTGTTACTTTAGTAAATATTTTTGTAATCTTGCTCCCAAATATCAGAAACGCTCTTTTTGAGGCTTAAGTTTACAAATTTTCTGGGACGCGGACCCTCCCTCTGAATATCCCTCAGAACCCCTGGAACAGTGTGTAACAAAACCTATATTGTTACAAATACAACAACACTGCGCGGTAATTTTGATGGTGGTAGAATTCTGGAGGTACTTTTCTGGCTCTGGTAAACTAACAAAATATTATTTTAATTGCTAAGGTACTTGTAAAAATAGATATACTAATGCATAACCGTAGATCAAAATATAATGTTCTCCCTTCGCGGTCAAAAGTTTTTTCGCAGTTTGCTTTTTTGCGGTTAAAAAGTTTGCGGCCAGAAAACTACCCCAATACCAGTGATGTCAAAATGTCGCCAAAAAACGAGCACCTGTCGATCGGCGGACACGAGCGACCGTGATCAACCGTAAATAATTTCCCATATTAGCGGTTAAAAGTGACCCTGAGGGGTAGGAAAGTGCACCCCTCAACAAGCGAAAAGGATTATCTTAAGAATCCCTGTATGTCGGGTAAAATCCCAATGTTATAATTATTGGTTTACTATGAAACTGATGAGATGTCTCCCTAGCTTGAGGGGTTAGGGGCTTAGACATAATGCTCTAGAACTTGAGGTCTAAAAGTTGTTATTGTTAAAACTCACAGCCATCTTGTCGATAGGTCATGAATTCTCATCTGTATGTAACAGGAACATGAAATAAAATAACGGTTTGCATAAAATTTATAAAATTTTAATTTAGACATCATAGTACTTTTACAAAAGTAAAAAGTGGCTCATACACAGACGAAATTACATTTACATTCATACACACACATTCATTCTCTAAATCACAATAATTACTGTATACTAGGTTCACTGTTCACTTAAATTGTATATATATAATCGTAACTTATATCTAGGTGAACTTAAATGTAAGGAAAGTCATGTACACGCAGTCTGAACGTTCGAGGGGCAGAAATCCAACCTAAAGCTAAATTAAATAAAATCTCAATAATATTAAATTACAACACGGAATTCTACCGATCAAACCGTTCAGGCTGTCAAAAATCGCTACCGAGCGGAAATTCAGGACCTACCTAATACTACGAGAATTAAGTTATGAGTGAACTTAAATACGACTAATATCGAAGTCTGCAAGGAGTAGAGATAAATTATGACTATTTTACAAACATTAACAAATAATACCATCTTAAAACGATCGATTCACTGTAGCTTAGCACCATTCATTCTGACCGTTCATTCGCACAGTCCTCGCGGCTTGAGCAGGGTCCATGGCATCAATACCTTACACTAGGGGAGCGACTACACCGCGTACGAATCACATTAGTCGTCAGGTGGTTTTTGGCACCCATGGAATTGTCTTGGCATTAACTCTAGGCGGAGGGGGATTTCATCTTCTGCGATGGCTGACGGCAGCCTCCATCAGCTTCCGAACCATCGGCTCAGGGTTGCAGACCTTGGGGTCGCAGCGCATCTGGCCATCGCTGCCACATCTGCACAAAAACGGACAACCATCAGTGATGAATAATCAGTGGCAAGAATAAAAAATGTTAAGAACAAAATTAGTGAATATTTTTTGGATTCACTGGATCTTTGTTAATTTCCAGTTATATAGAAAAGTTTAAATAAAAATAATAACCCTCGTTATAACTGCGAATGAAAAAATAATTTAATTTATTTGAATACCTTGACACATTTTTTGAAGAACTCTTTTAGAGCTATTAGAAGTTAAGTAAAACAGGTAATTGATATAATAAATTTACAAAAACATAAAAAACAAAATCAAGAAAAACACTTTGACTCTTAAACATAAACCTCGCTTAAATCTAGCCATATAGGTTTTTTTTAATATGTTCATTTAGGAAAATTTAGCTAATGATAACTAGGAATAATTTTTAAATAGTTCTCAATATTCATTAGACTCATCATTTCCCATTGTCAATTTCTTTGTAAATACAAAGTTGATGTAAATACAAATATTTTAGATTGCTACTGTTAAAATAGTGTGTCACCGATTTGATAAGACTCCTTCAAATGATTGTTTTGGAGCAAGTACTGTATGGATTAACATTTCTTTATATTTCGTTTTTGAATCTCAACACACGGATAAAACGTTAAAGTGGTACAGCATAGGAAATAAATTTGCAAGTCACATTTCAACAGACTAAAAATCACTCTAATTCTTGTTTTTAGTACTTCTTGCTACTGTTTTTATTTGAAATGAAATTGATATATTACTATTTAAGATGCCAGCACTATCTAAGTGTATTATCAGTCCAATATGAATGACAGGTTTGTGTGGAATACTTCCTTACAGGGTAACGCATTTAGATAAATACCACCTCCATAACAGGAATAAAACCATGATCTCTTTATGAAGTAGTGATTTTTATGGTTTACCTGTTTGTCTGATTTATAGAAATACAAAAATTGGAACTTATTTAAGTTTGAATTTATAATCATTTTGTTTTATTGCAAAAAAGTAACTCTTTCTTGATACAGAATCAATATCTTATAGGCTCCTTGAAGTAACATGTGCACTGTTCTCAACTCTGGATAAAGGGATACATGGCAACACAGTACTTTTGAATGTTATTCCTATAGCAATACTTAACTATTCAAGTGTAAATATAAATTTTTTATCACACAATATACTAAACAAGTACTTACATGCATTGCAAGCAAGGGCCTGAAGCTGATGCTATTTCTTCACCAACTTCGTACGCACGGCCTCGGTGGAAGCAGCCGGACTGCCTTGCTGCTCCACGATACGCGTGAGCGAAGAAGTGTGGAGGTAGTGTTGTTGTCGTGGTCGACGTCGTCGTCGTTATGTTGAGACTAGTTGCCATTGAAACAGGACATTGATAACGTGGGCAGCAGTAGCCCTGAATTGGCTCCTGGTGACATCTATGGATTGGCGGGGGACAGCTTTGTTGTAAACAGATAATATCACTTCGGAAACAGAAGCAGAAGTCACAAGGGTCATCACGAGGAATTTGTTGCGCAGAGACATAAACTTTCCCACCGTACCGACATGTACCTGGGCCAAAAGCACCATCTTCTGACACATCGTAATCCATGTCAACATCGGGAGTGAATTGGTCTTCTGGAGGTAATTCTGGATCATCAGGCTTGTTGTGTGGTGGTTTAGAATCATCTATTGTGTGTGTTGTATCAGGCATTGTAGGTAACAATCCTAAATCCTGTGTGTGAGGAATTTCAGTATCATGAATTGATTGTTCATGGACACCTTGCTCAGATTCTTGAATTGGGTGTTCTACATCTACAATTGCGTTTTCAATAGGGTGTTGCTCAGCCTCATTAGTTTGGGACTCTGAATCAGTGCTAGGATGTACATCTTCATGAGGGACATTTTCAGATTCATTTATTAAACCTGGACCTGAAGGTTGCTGATCAGCCTCATTAGAGGAAAAGGTTTCTTGGTTGTGAACAGACTCTTCTTCATGAACTGGTTCGGTAGATTCTTCATGAACTTGTTCAATCTCTTCACCTACAGATTCACTCTCCTCATGAGCAGGTTGAGACCCCTCGTGAGTTGATTCTGTCTCTTCATGATCTGGCTCTGCCTCCTCGTGTGGAATTTCTGTTTCCTCATGGGCTGGTTGGGTTTCCTCATGGGCTGGTTGAGTTTCCTCATGGGCTGGTTGGGTTTCCTCTTGGGCTGGTTGGGTTTCCTCATGGGCTGGTTGAGTTTCCTCATGGGCTGGTTGAGTTTCCTCATGGGCTGGTTGAGTTTCCTCATTGGCTGGTTGAGTTTCGTCATAGGCTGGTTGAGTTTCCTCATGGGCTGGTTGAATTTCGTCGTGAACTGTTTGAGTTTCCTCATTAGCCGGTTCAGTACCTTCATGAGCCGTTTCAGTATCTTCATGAGCCGGTTCAATCTCCTCATGGGCAGGTTCAGTCTCCTCATGAACTGGTTCTGTCTCCTCGTGTGCGGGTTCTGTTTCCTCTTGAGCAGGTTCAACATGGACCGTTGTGGTTTCCGCCTCAGTATCGCTGCTTTCTCCATCATGATGGGTTGGTTCACTTTCTTCATGTACAAGTTCTCCTCCTTCATGGACGTTTTCTTCTATTGGTTGTTCAGTACTTAAGACCTGGTCTTCTTCAGGATGGACCTGTGATACTGTTTCTTCATGTCCTCCCTCTGCCTCCTCGTGTGTTATTTCCTCTTGTGTGAGATCATTCTCAGGCTTTGGGGGCTCTGAACTCTCCTGACCTGTTGTTTCATTCTCTTGGGGTGCTTGATCTGTCTCATGTGCTGGTTGCCCCACTTCTTGGCCTGGGGATATAGAACCACTTTCTTCTTCATTTGTACTTTCACTATGAACAGAACTCTCCGTTATTTCAGGCTCATGTTTATCACTGTCCCCTTTCTCCGAATGTTTATCTGGAACAACTGGACTAGTTTCTGGACTTTCCTCTGGTGTTGCCTCTTGATGACCTGAAGGTGGTTCATGTGTATCATCTGTTACCAGATTACCCGATTCCGGAGCAACTCCCGAAGTAGAAACGGATTCTTCCACACTCTCGGGGGCTGTGGTTGTGTCTACATCTGTGTGTTCATCATGGGAAATTTCTAATGATGGCCCTTGGGTTGAAAGGCTCTCTAAAGAAGGTGCTTGCGTTGTTGGGTTTACATGAGATTCAACTGAAATTCCAGTTATTTCTTCATTTTGTACTTCAGAATCGCCTGCATCGTCATGTGTAGCTTCTTCTGGGATCTGACTTTCATGTGTTTCAGTTCCTTCATCCTCAGGACTTTGAGCTGATTCTTCATTGGATTGTTGTAATTCGATGTTGGTTTCAGTTTCAGAGATCTCAACTGGTTGGTTTTCAGCAGTTGTAGATGTTTCCGTATTGGAGTCTTCTATTTTATGATCTTCATCTACAGGCTCCTCTTCTGGGCTGGCTGGTACTTCGCCAGCTGTTGAAGGAAGAGTTTCATCTTTAATTTTTGTTAATACTTCACTCTCTTGTTGTGGCTTATTTTCTTCTAAAGGAGTGATTGTTGGCTTAGAATCTACCTCAGTTGCAGTATCTTCACTTGTGGATAATTCTGATTCACCACCCACATTTTCTGGTTTAGCATCTTCTGCAGAGTTTGCCTCAACATCATTATTGGATTGTTCAGAATCCCCAGCTTGAATGTTTTCTTTTAGGCTTGGTTTACCTGTTACAAGTGTTTCTGACTCACCAGGTTCCTGTGTTGCTTCTGCTTCTGGAGCGGAAACCTCACCATGTGAATCAGAAACAGGAGTTGATGTAACAGCTTCGTGTACATCATGTTCTATATCCTCATGGCCAATTGGAACATCATCAGAAATCTGGGTTTCTTCCAGTGTTGGTTTAGTATCATCGTCATGTTTAATAGTTTCAGGCGACTGCTCAGTAGGGAGGTCAGTGGCAGTAGATTCTTCTTCTTTATCAGGCTGACTTTCTTCAGAAGGGCTGTAAGGGGATGGAGTGTGTTCAATGTTTAATTCGATGTTGGGAGATTGCTCTTCATGTGTCACTTCATTGCCAGATTCAACAACTGCTGTTTTGTCAGTTGTGGAAGATAAGTTATCATCATTAACGTCTGGTGATTGAGTGCCAGTCTCTAGTACACTGTCCAACTCAGGAGAACTTTCTGCCTTATGTGCATCAGTATCTTGAACTTCCCCTGTGGGTATTTCTGTTGCAGGAGTTTCAGATTCTTGCGGGTGCTCGTTTCCGCCTAGAGATGAGAAATCATCATGCTCAGAAACTACATTTTCCTCACCAGCTGTGGAAGGTGATTCTTCAATAACTGTTGTTTCAGTAGCTGTTGGTTCCACTGATTCAGTATCAGAAGTCTCACTTTGATCTGTGAGCACTGTGGGTTGAGTTTCCTTTTCTTCTTCAGCTGGTATGTTTTCCAAAGAACTTATATCAGGTTTACTTTCTGAATCCATCTCTGAAGTATCCACTTTAGTTGTTACACTTTCCGCTGGAGGACTGTCATTATTTGATTCCTTATCATGTTCCTCAACAATAACATCTGGATGAAGTGGAATGTCCTCTTTCTCAATATCACTTGTACTTATTTCTGTGTGCTCTGGTGTTCCTTCTGGTTTTATGTCTTCGGTGTCCAAAACATCTTTGACAGGAGAGCCGATTACTTCTTGAATACTTGTTTCCTCATGCTGCACCGGTTTAGGTTCACTTTCTTCTTTTTCGTTTTCACCTACACCTCCACTTGTGTGTTCAGAAGTTGACTCGGTTTTCTCTACTTCAGTAATGGGCTGCTCAGTCACTTCGGTGTCTCCAGATTGTTCTTTATTGTTTGAATCACTTGAAATTGCTTCTGAGGGAATAGAATTTGATGTAGTCTCTTTTTCCTTCTCAGATTCTTCATGTGCCCCCATCTGATTGTGTGATTGTGGACCCTCAGGTGTATTTCCATCTGAAAAACAAAAATATATTTAATTATTTAATTTTAATGTTAATTTAGAATAATCTAGTCATGGGCATCTCAATAACTAAGTCACAACCATTGAAAATGAAATTGTCTTATCCTAGGCTCAAATTTAAATTAGTAAATCATATCTACAATTAATATTTAAAAAAGTTATCAAGAATCCAAATGTTCTTTTATTTAAACCAATACAGTAAGAAAAATGTATATAAGTTTGTCTCAATAGTATCTTTATCTTTGATCATTGTATCTTTGCTTGTCCACTTTGTTCACTCACAGGATTGAAAACAGTTATTATATTGACAACCCCATTATGAGTGCGTCATTCTGTATAATTTTTTAAGCAAATGAGTTACAGTATATTCTTTATAGTCCAACATTCTTTGGTCTGGCACTTTCTATGATCCAACAATATCTCACTAACTATATCGTGAGTGCGAGAGAGTGATCTTCAATTAAATGATAAATAAAAAATAAACAAATTACAGGAACATTATGCCTGCAGAAAGTGATATTTTCAAAAGTAAATTTAATGGGATTGTATATAATTTAACAAATTTATTAGTGTATAGAAGTGATTTTGGTGTTTTTTATAACCTACTTCAATGAACAGAACAGTTTATTAAATTTAGCATTTTCATTATGATACCTCCAGTATAATGCATAATCTTCTACAATCGGACAGGGTCCTGGTCCCATGTATGTGCTGGATTATGAGAGTCTAGTGTATTCAAGAAATAACTCATCTGTTTTAATTAAAAGACAAATTAGTCCTGTGTCCATAAGAATAACATAGGATCTTTCAAATCTGGTGGGGCGGAGCTCTTATTATAGTAGAACCTCAATAGTTCTACATTTTGTGAACTTAAAAATTCTCGAAGTATCAAAATGTTGAACAATAGGGAGTATAGGGTATTACAAAATTTTAAAATAGGGAGTATAAAAATCATAAGTTGAATTTAGGAAACAATAAATTTTAATGAAACCATAACTTGATTGAGCTCTAACATAAACATTCAAATCATCCGCCACTTACAATTTCACCTTTGTCAGTCTCCAACATGGACTCTATCAATTGTTGCTGACATGTCAGGTTGGCACAAATTGTGTTGAACTATAAGGATAGTCGAACTGTCATGCTTTTACTGTACTTAATCTTTTCAGATTCTCAACTACCTCCCTGCCCGATTTTAGCTCCGTGCAATTTAAGCACTAAACTTGTATAAAAAATACAAGCAATTAGTTTTGCCTTTTTTTAAATGCACTTTTAATTCTTACTTCATCTTAATAATTCTAATGCCAATTGCCTCAATTGATCTGCATGAACTGATAACATTTTATCTTACTTTTGTCTAATTAATGGACTTTTTTTGCGGTAAAATGCTAAAGGCTATTTATTTTTTAGTGTAATGATAAAATAAATTGGCTTTCTCCACTAGCAATTAAATACTGTACAATACAACGAAAATAAGTCAACAATGCAACTGTTGTAGCTTTTTTTGTTGATTTTCTTTTAACCAGATTTTTTGTCATAACAATATAATGCTACTTTGGATATTAAATTTAATTTAACTCACCACAAGTGTATACTGGACAGCACAAGTCTCCTTGATGCACAGGCATGCAGTTGGCTAGCTCAGGAGGTGGAGGGGGACAGTCAATTCCTTGGCAATGGACTATACTGCTCAAGCAGGTGCATTCCTTATGGCAAGGACTCTTAGAGGGAATATTTGAATTATTAGTATATGTTTGTCCATCTACTAAACAGTCTCCTTCTCCTGGAATGACTCCAATTGGTCCCGGAATCATTGATGGCTTTTCGTGTTCAATTACTCCACCATGACCCGGATGATGGTCATCACCTATTTCGTTTTCGGATGTTGAATCATGTTCACCAGTTTCTTCAAACTCATGGTCATCAAATTCCGTTGGTTCTGATTCAACAGGATCATGATGGACTTCTTCAGCAGGGGATTCACTCCCGGATGTCTCACTATCTGGAGATTCTACTGGTTTAGTCTCTGTAGCAGACTCTCCTCCCTGCTGTCCACTTTCAGGATCAGGTTTGTTCTCACTTCCTGTTTTAATTAAAGTGTCAGTACTTTCTTCTCCACTTACTGGTGCCTCTGTCAATGTTTCCGCCTCATGTTTATCACTCTCATCGGGTTTGATTTCATTTGGCACTACTGCACCTTCGGTAGTATCGTGATTATCTGCTCCCTCCGTTTCTGGCAATGCTGTTTCTGATTCAGGAATCAATGAATCTTTAGGAGGAGCTATTTCCTCTTTTATAGGTGTGGATTCACTTTCAGTTTTTTCAGGAATTTCACTAATTACTGCATGATCAGTTATACTATCACCCTCTTGCTCTGAGTGGTCAGATGAAACTGCGTTTTCTGAGACGTCATTTGAAACATCATGATGTGAAATTTGTTCAGTAGGCTCTTCTTTTGTACCACCTTCTACAGCATTTTCTTCTACTGAGCTCGATGTGGATTCAGATACTTCAGTCTCTCCAGTAATGTCGCCTACCGGTTGACTTTCATTTTCAGGCCGGACTTCTGTTTCTTTTACCGTCGTTTCTTCCTCCTTTTCAATTGGTTGTTCTGTTTGAAGTGAATGCTGCTCATCTGTAGAATCACTGCTTGGGTCATGTGATGGCAATGATTCAGGTTTAACTTCACTGTGACTGCTTTCATCTGGTAATGAATCAGTTGAAGTTTCACTTTCTGATTCCATTACTATCACAGTTGGGACTGATTCACTATCAGAGTCTTCTTTCTTTGGAATATCGGTCGGTTTTGCTTCATCAGTTATAACTTCACTGCTTTCATTTATGCCTGCTGATGGTTCAATTACCTTGTCTCCTGAATGACTTATTTCAGGAGACTCAGGAACATCACTAGCTTGGTCTTTCTCATGCACCTCTGATTGTTGTTCAACTGGAGATTCATTTTTAACTGGTTTTTCAGTGTTAATATCTGATGTCTCTTGACCTTTTTGTGGTTCTACATCATTTCCACTCTCCTCTGAACCATCATGTGTGATGGTACTGTCGGTTGAAGCTATAGGCACTGTTTCAACTTCACTTGGGCCTTGTACACTGAGTGCATCCTCTGCATTGTTGGGCAACTCAGTTGCAGCATTCTCTGTTTCTTTTTGGACATCAGGGATAGAATCCTCTGCCTTAGTCATGCTACCTTCTGCATGCTGTGGTCGTTGGTCTAGTTCCTCACTAGAAGCATCTTCTTTTCTTGGAGGAACTGGCTCTTTATGTACATGGTCACTGTTTGCTTGATTAGATTCAACTGAGGAGGTAGTTGCGGTCTCAGTCACATCAACAATAGGTTGTTCTGGTATTGTTCCTTCATCTTCCTTTACTTCGTCATTATTTACTTCTTGTTTGTTGGAATGGGTATGATCAATAGATTCTTCAACAGGATGAATTTCTGGGGATTCACTGGCACTTTCTGGCTCTTTTACTTGATCAAGAGACTCTGGTGTTTTAGATGGCGTCTCTTCATACTTAATTTCGTTTTCATCAGTTGTTGGATTTTCATCTTCTTCTTCTGGTTTTTTCTCAGTTTCAGTTGTTAACTCTCCAGTTGAATATATTACTTTGTCAGGCTCAGTTTGTGTTTCATCCTTTTCAGCTCCTGTGTCCTCAGAATTTTCTGTTTTAGTAACTTGTGTTTTATCAGATTCTGAAGAAACTTCCCCTTCCTTGTCTTGGGGTTGTTTTTCCTCTCCTGCTGCAACTGTTGGTAATGTTTCATCCTTTTTATCTTCTGTCTCTGTTTGGACTGGTTCTTTTTCTACTGATGGATCTTTAGGCTGTTCCGTTTCCCCATTCTGTGTAATTACTTCAGTGTCTGTGGACTCTGAGTCATCATGGGCAGCATCTTCTTCCAATTGGTTTTGTGACGTTTCTTCCACAGGCTTAGCAGGTGTCTCGGTATTGATCTCTTGTTTTTCAGAGACAATTTCAGTTGATCCAGTGAAATTTTCTCCTTCAACGGTGGCTTTTTCAGGGTCCTCTGGTTTGATTTTGTCGTCAATTGACTGTGATGCCTCTGTAACGCCTTCATTCTGTTTTTTATCTGATTCAGCACTGGGATCATCAAACTCAGCGATGGGAGCTGCAGATGCCTCAGATGTCGTTTCTTGAGACACAATATTAGAATGTGGTTCATTAATATCTTTCTCAGCTGTATTCGGAGCAGATGTAGACAAATTTTCACTGATTTCAGGACTAGGTGTCCCAGTCACATGATCTGAGTGACCAGGGAGAGCAGCCAATACATCTTCGTCTTCAAAATCATCCATTTCAGTGGGCTCAGAGAGTATCTGATCAGTGGGGTGGTCTTCTACCTTCTGCTCTTCATGTTTATCTTCCTCAGTTTCATCTTTCACAGGTGAGTCACTTGGTGAGACTTCAGTTGTTGGAGTTTCTTCCTCATCCTTTTTGTCTGTTTCCTCTCCTTTTCCATCTGAAGTTTCCTCTGCGGTTGGTTGTGACTCTGGCCCCTTTGTTGATTCACCAGTTTCCGCTGGAGAAGGATGCATTATAATACTGCTTTCAGTTGCTATATTTTCAATAGATATCGTTCCATTTGCTGAAAAAAAAACAAAAAAAGACAGGTTTTAGAAATTGGAACCAGTTAATTACAGAGTAAAGAAATAAACTCTATGAATGTTGGGCAATTTTAAGAGAAGGAAGAGAAGGAAATACAAGAGCTTATACGAAACTGTTAGAAGTTTTCCTTAATCTGAATCTAAATATAATCTTAATCCAATCTAATCTGTGTTGCAATGCATTCACTATTTACTATTGTACGGATAAAAATTTATTACACTTGGCCTTTTGAAAACAATATTATTAAGCCTGTAGGTTTTCTTACAATTTTGTGCTATAGTTTCTGAGTAAATCCAATTTTTTGTTAGCTAAAATGTTTATTGAAAAAAACATTAAATAACACCAGCAGCCACCTAAAAAAGTTGTAAAATTTTAGTGTATTTAAAATTTAGAATCTTAAAAATTTCTTAGTTAAGTAAAAATCTTAAGTTAAGAAAGTTAAATACACAAAATTCTTGATATTTACTAGTAAACACGATTATTTTAAAGGAATTGCAATTATATATGTGAGGTGTTAATCACTATGTACAATAGTTGTATTGTACAATAATAGCTGAAAAAATCATCATTTCTAAGACCCTGATGCTACCATGGCATATTTTAAGGTGAATATTAATGGAGGTTGAGTGTAAATTGGGGGTATATCCTAAACCATTTTTCAGGACCATTCAAAAAATAAATTCTACCTGTTTTAAAATCTTGGAAAATTGGTGATAGTGATAACTACAGACGAAGGTAACGCAATCTCAAATTCTCTTAGACATATTCTTTCCTTTTATTGTAGCTTTTTCAAAGCTCTCTATTTTAAATTTTTGACACCATAGGTCGTAAAATTTTTATGTGTATTGATGTAAATAAAAAATAAACTACTCAATCTTAATTTCTTGTATTAATTAATTAACTGTATTCTTAATTTAAAATTAATATCTTATTCAAATCCACTGAAATTCTTTAGAATAATTATGTTTTTGATAGTAAACACTGCAACTGAATAAATACTCACCACACTGGAAGGTAGTCGGGCAGCACTGGCCCTCTGGAGGTGGAAGGGCGTGACAGTCCTTGCCCTCCATCGGTTCCCCGCAACTTCGCACCGCGCAGACGATGTCTCCACGCATGCAGTAGCAAGACTCGCACGGTTTGTCTGTCTCTATCAGCTCTCCGTCGTTGTACAGGGTGTCCCCGAAGCGGCATTGTTGAGACGGACTGGCTGTCGAGCCGAGCAGTAAGCCTCCCGTGCTGGGTCGCTCCGTGGTGCTGATCTCGTTGTAATCTGAAGAAAATCAAGGGTGGAGTAATAGACGCTACATGCACTCCAGAGTTACTGCAGTCATTTGTAAGAAATATTTTGAATATGCCTTGTTTGAGCGTCAACCAAAGTGAAACTTTCACTAACTCTTAAAATGTGCATAATTTAAAACCGGAATGAATTTTTTTAAAGCTTCCACAAATTATGAATAAATAAGTGATTGATTGGTGAAAGGCATTTAGTTTTTTCATTAGAGGTTTATAAGAAAAGGTTTTAATTGTTTAACACTGTTAAATTTTATGGCTTTTAAGCCAACTTACCAGTAATGACCTATGTTGGTTGGAAATTGACATAGTAGGGGTGCTTTAGTAATAAAATTCTGCTTGTCGCAAAGTTTTGATGTTTTTAAATTAAAATTAATTATTATGTGTAGTTTTGAAGCTGTTCCCGTACCGTACTGGCCGAACTTTTGTTTGTTTGTTGGTATTTTTGTAGAATGTAAATCATGGTTAGTAATTGTTTGTTAAAAATGTTTCTCTTTTTTTCTAGTCGTCGAACAAATTCACAGCGAATGTTCGGCCAGTGCGGACACGGCTTTAGGACACATTATTTTAACCACATAGTAGTAATGTAGCCAATCCTGGCAAATAAAAGCTGTTGACTTCCTAACTGATATAGCTGTCTATGTTATGAATTTAAAATGCACATAATTATGCACATAATACACTAATATAGTAAAATTTTACAACAATTACTACAGTTTTTAACTGTTTTTACTGTTCTTTTGACATTAGCTAAGATTGAGCAAAAAATAAAAAAGATAATCTTCATGTCTTTCCACGCTATTCAAGTTTCCTCTTATGCTAGAAATCCTACAGATGTTAATCAGCCTTTTCATTTTAATTTCACTGGAAAGTGCTTTTCAATTAAGATGTTTTAGTTGCAGTATTGGTCCTCAGGTTTTGTCTGACAGGTTCAAGCTCCCAAGTAAATCCAATAGAGAAATTTTTAGTTCACATATTTACTTATTGTTCATCCATAGATCAAAATATAGATTAAACCTTTTTCCTACAGAAAACATTATACTCGCAGTGCTACACTGGTTTCTTTTTATTTTAATTGGACCAGCACGGTTTACTCACCACAGTCGTATCTGACGGGGCAGCACACACCCTCCTGGTAAACGGGTCGGCAGCCCTCCACGTTGAGTGTGCACTCCTGGCGGACGCACGCCGTGTGGTTGCGGATGCAGTAGCACAGCTCACAAGGCTTCTTCGGGTCAGACGGCATCTGTCGGGCCAAACGTGGAATCGTCAGATAGGTCCAGAGTGTTATAATGGTTCGGTAAGCTGATTAAATGCGTTTTATTCTACATTGTTGAAATAATATCATTGTTGATTGTCATTGTTATGCCATAATCGCTTGATAAAAACATATTTTGATCACTGATCAAAAACATCACAACATTAAAAACATTATTTGATCACTGATAAAAACATATTTCAGCAGAAATGCCAACTGAAACACTGTTGTTGCAAGTGCTTCAGCTTATGGTACAAGAAGATTTCATAATATCAAGGGTGATTGAAAAGTTACTGTCTTATTTTTATTACTCTATGGAAACTATATGAGTTATCACAATAACCAAAATTGGAATATCAGCTAATGGGCATTACCAGTATTGATATTTTGAGGATATTCAATGGTTACAAAATACAAAAATTTCATTTGTATATGAAGTTTAGAAATTGGATTACAATTTCAATAATTGTGAGAGCATGAAATTCATCAATACTACCACTGAATTTTTTCTATCGCAATTCACATTACAAAACTGATTTTGAAACATCGTCTACTGATTCATTTTTTGTCCATATCCCTGAGACCACAAATTTATAATTTTGTAACAAGTAAATATATTCTATCTATCAAAACACCTATATAGGCTGATATTTAAACGAAACAACAAACATTGTATCACTGAACCTATCTATAACCCTGTGGATATAAAATAGGAAAGTTAATAAAGCTATTGAACGATTTCAAAAACGTGTTGAAAGTTTATATAAAATTTTTTTGGTTTAATTTTGTGTGCTAACCTGTACTCCATCGGGATAGAATGTGTTGTCTTCCAGAGTACAGCCATATTTGCCGAGGTGACCCACTGCTGAAGAAGAAGAGGAGGCTTCTGTCGTAGAACTTGTTACTATATCTACTGGCACTGTGAACAAATTATAAAATCTAAAATAAGCATCTCAATCATTCTTAAAATGTAAACAAACACTTTTTAATAAACCTCCATTTTAAGCTCTGTCTCACGATTTGTAAATCAATTAAGACTAGAGATTTAAATTTGACCAAAATTTCAATTTATATGGACCCAAGACGTTTACAAATATTTTCTAATTGAAACATCTGTTCTTCCTGTTTCTAGCATTTGTTATTACAACAGCTGTCTAGTAATTCAAACAAATATCCCTCCTCTATAAGGCCGGTTCCTACGTGGGCGACAGATGCGACGCTACGAGAGCGACAAAATTTCAAACAAATGTATAAACATTTAATCGTTCTTAGTGGGCGACAGGAGCGACAACAATGTACAATGTATAACATTATGGCGATGCAAGCATGTCGCTGGCATCGCTTCTCGTCGCGTCGCATCTGTCGCCCACGTAGAAACCGGCCTAAGATTAACATTGAAATTTTGAATGCCTGTGGAGCGTAGCACTGCTGATTTCTGCTAAGATGCACACAATCTGAGAAAAAAAGGAGAAAAAGATGCTTGCCTATTAATATTTAGAAGATGATTTATTACCATGCATTTTTATTTCAAGATAAGGGAAACCTTCCTTTTTTTACCTCAAGGGAAAATTTTAGTCAAACAAGAATTTCACTATTTCCCCTGCATACGCTTATTATTCAGTTGTTATCCACCTGTTCCTACAGTAAATTATCGAATGTCTGGCATTCTTTGGTCGACACAGGCCATAATCCGATAATGCATAGGCCGCGCTAGGGGCTATCTCTTATCAAAATGTGATGATTTTGTCCAATTTTTGTAAAATATTCTTGTAATATACTAAGTTAAAATTCCTATATTAATTCAAGAAATAAATAATGTTTGCATTTTTTATTGATAGTGAGATCTAAAAGCTATATTTTCTTCCCAAACATCTAAAAAAAATTATAAAATAAAAGTACAGTTGAATTTTTTGTCTAGAAGCAATCAATATTAGGTAGACTATGTTTGACGCTGAACTTCTTTTATTTGTTGCAAAATCATGTGTTTCTTATTGTCAAATTTTGAGGTTCATTCACAACAAACAAACCGTCAATGTAAGGTAAACGCACCAGTAGTGGACACTGTTCCAGTAGTGGACACTTTCGTCTTTGAAAGGTAATAATTACCTTATTTTTCTACTAAAACGAATTGTTTTTTTGTTGACATAATCTTTGATTATTTTTCTCTTGCTTATAAACAAAGGCTATGAATTATGCTTTTTTTAAAAGGGATTAAAAGTATTTTTATTTGAGGCCTACTGAATTTTGCCATTTAAGAGGTCACTCTTATTCAAATTGATAAGGAGGTGAGTTTGGAATTTCTCAATTTTAGTAATTTTTAACGATAGATAGGTTTATAAATTGTATAAATATGTAATCACAGAAAAATTAGGGTCAGTTTAAACTAATAATTTGAAAGTTTTGATGAATAGATGCAAGAATAAAACACTGTCCACTACTGGTACACGAATTTAAATGAAAATCCAATAGTGGACAGTGTGGTATAGCGTAACTTATTTTAAGGTTTTGGTTCACATTCTGAGTATGAATGTGTTTAAATGTTACAGTACCATTTGTTGTGATAGGTGCACATTTCTCAGGTTGTTTTGGGGAGTTTTATAACTTGTCTACCGTAATAACTTCAAAAGTTGTTTATTTGGTCAAGCTATATAATTTTGAATATATTTTTGCTAAAAAAGACACATGGAAAAACTAGATAACAAGTTTCCTGCTAAACCATACATCTTTTACAAGTAGTCTTAAATGATTTTAAATAAATCCTTAAGTGTTAGAATAGAAACACGGTAATATAGCAACATATGCAATTCTCCAATCATGTTTTATGTCTTCATGTATTGTGCTCAAATTAATTTTATAAACCATTGGCCAGTAATTATGTGAAAAATTGTAAATACGTTGGTTTATTGCTTAAGAAATATTAATATCTTTATTCAGATTATCATATCAATCTATTTTTCACACGAAATGTAAGATTCAATGTGGTGTCCACAGTGGAACAAGTGTCTGTCCACTACTGGTACATGCTCTTTTTTTACTGTCCACCACTGGAACATGTGCATAACTTTATTTTATTGGTTCATACAAGATTATTTTATGCTGGAATCTACATTTATTCAATAATTTGCAAACAAAATTAAACCAGGCTTCACCTTGATCCATTAAAACTATTGTAGGTGTTCAAATTTCCCAGCAATTCGGTGTCAAACACCCTCCTATTCTTATACTGTCCACTACTGGTGCGTTTACCTTATGTATACTATTGTTGATAAACAAAGACATTACATGATTGACAGGACACACATGATTATGCTACAAATAAAAGAAGTTCAGCGACAAAGATGGTCCACCAATCTTTACCGCTTCTAGGTAAAAAAACCTCAACTGTAATGCATCCTTTAAATATGATGCACTATACTTTTGATTCACCTGGTACAGACAGGATCATCGATTACCAACGTTGATCTGACCCTGTGCCTGGAACACGAGTTACCTTCAGGGCAGGTGATGACGGGACAGCACTGGTCGGGTTTCTTCTCCACCGTACAGTCCTGACCCACCGGCTTGGTGAAGGGGCAGACCCTCAGGTAGCACATGAGCATGCGCTTGTGACACGTGCAGTTGAGGCAGGGCTCGTTGGTGACGATCCGATCCCCCTCCTCGTAGTGTTGGAAGTTGTAGTAACATCTCGACGACCCTGCAATGAACACACTTCAGGACCAGCTAATAATGCCTGGGAGGAAATACAATATTGAGGTAAGGTGGAATTATCTATTCAATTTTTATATTATCAGTTTTTGTCTAAGTTTGGAACTTTTTTCTTCTTTTAATCTCTAGCTTACTCTTTAAATCTTACGAAACACTGTTGGAAATCTACCACAAGCAGTACAATTTCTCTACCATTTTGAAAACTGTTTAACTGTTCCCTGAGTGATCACACAAGACAACATATTTCATACATGAAAGGGAAAAGCTAAAGAGCTACCTGGGTTCAGACTGTTTTATTATATTTTTTCTGTGCATCAGTCGGATAAAGTTGATTAATGTAACAGACTAAAACAAAATTTTAAGAAACAAACTTGACTAAAAGTTGTTTTGTTAAACATCACATGAAAAATGTTAAGTTTAACCTTGTTTATCAATGTAAATAGCTTTGATTAATTGAGTAATGGCATTGTGTTAGCTCAAATTCTAAATTTTAATGATCAGCTTGTGACACATCCAACCGGATTATTTTGCATCTTACATTTTCAAAGTTAATTAGCATTCATTGAGTTTCAATAAAATTCATCACAAATTGAAACATACTCCACTCACCGCACTTTTGCAAAATTTATTCGACATTTCAACGCAATTAATGCTGATACACAAATTTCTTAATTTCTGATTTTTAAACATAGTAATTTTTTAATTTAATTATATTAAACAGGTTTAAGTATTATTAGCAGAACTTATCATCTAAAGGGTCAAAGACTCTCGTTACTACACAACAATACAAAGCGAGGATTAAAATCGAATCATTAATAAGTGTTGAATTTAGAATTGTTTTTAACACAGCAAAATATAGGCCTAAGTGAAAAAATGTTCGCAAATTTCAAGAAGATACTTGGTTAGTAAATGCATGTTGTCAGGAGAGCGGTTCTCTTGGTTTGTCAACTGTAATAATTCTAGTAAAAACAATGAACTTGTCGTATTTTAAAACCTTAAAACAACAGTAATCATGAAAGTTACCTGCTTCAGTACTGTGGGTGTCGAGCGCCTGACTTTGAGCTAGGTCCCCTTCGGCCACCGGTGCGGGCGCTGAAACAAAACAGAAAAAATTAAAATACAGTTTTCATTCAGAAGTATTTTAATAATCCTATACTATAGTACAAGGAGTGCTTGTAGTAACGTATTTTCCATGATCTCAAAATCTAGTGGGTAGATTTTGCTTAAATTTTGTGTTTAATAGTGTCTGGTCCAAAAATATACCTCAACCCCAGGAAAAATCTACTTTTGTCTAAAACTAAGTTTATAAAAATTGTAATTTTTAACATTGGTCTGATGAGTTGCCATCTTTGGAAAACCTTACAAAACAACATCAAAAGGGAAAAAAGTAAAATAAAAGAACATTACTTTTAAGCAATATACCTAGAACAAACCAAGGTAGGTGACATCAGCAACAAAAAATAACCTTTTTTATTAGCACTAGTGGTGAGCTGGTGCTTCAGCTGATAGTAATTTCAACAGCTGTAGTTGTCACCTACCGGTATTCTAGTTTTGGTGCAAGAGAGCAAAAAGAGCAAGGCTTGGTCAACACGTTTCTAACTAAACTGTAAAACTCATCAACGCTTACTATTTAAGTTAATAAAATTGCATAGAAACCACTGATTGAAAGTTAAAGTCGTTTAGTACAATACCTAAAGGAATCAAAAGAATTAGTGTTTAAAAGGATACGAGTGCAGCACAATGTGTCGCAAGGATCATAATTGTGTTAACAAGTTAATAGTTAGGTTACTTTTAATATGTGTTATTTGGTGTCACGTCTTAAGCTCACTAAAATTTAAGTTCATTATTGCAAACTACGAACTCTAGCAATTTATTTTAGTACACTCAATTTGGTCATGATATAAGAGAGCAGATGTGTTCACAATATTATAATCAAATTTTTAAAATATATTTTGACATTTGTTTTAAATGACACTTCCACTGAGGGATGAAAGTGTGAAGGAAATATTACAAATAAAATTTAGTACGTAAGCTTTCTATTAATTTTCAATAATTTCTTATTATTGGTATTTTCAGAAATTGCACATTGTAAATAATCAAATCATTGTAAATAATCATTTGTAGGATATTGATAATCCTATATCCTATACTCTTATATGAGCAATGTTTGCTTGTTTGCTTGTTTGCTTGTTTGCTTGCTTGCACAATTATCTCAAAAACGGCTCTGACGATTTCCTTCAAATTTTGGAATAAACTTAGTTTTACCTTAAAAATACGATTGAGATGGGTCTCGCCCCCAGGGAAAATCTAATTTTGCTAAAAATTAAAGTTTAAAATTACAAATTTTAACATTGGGCTTATGGGTTGCCATGTTGGCAACGAATTAACAACACATTCAGAACTTCAAAAAGAAATGTAACAGCTGTTTATGTACTGCATATTAAATGTCAATAAAGTTTATTCTGATATTTAAATTTACTAATATTTCACCGAGCAACGCTCGGTCCTCCTGGTACTATTTGTTAAAATACTGTATTTTGTTTGGCATTTAATTATTTGCATGTTCCTGTCAACTGCCTGTATATAGTGAGAGACTTTTAATTCTGTTGCTATGTACTATCACAGAAAAAGGAAACGATAACCGATGTAACAAAAAATCATGTAATAAATTATTATATCGTTTCCTTTTTCTGTGGTACTATACATTATAACTATTGTTTGTGAATTTATTACATGTGATATATGTAAAAAATGGTGTAACTATTAATAAATAAATAAATAATTGGTAACAAAACATCTCAATCCACTCATCAAAGCATACAAATAAACACAAAAATAATCTAATTCCCCTCTGAATGTACAGATGGCTTGGTGTATCTGTGCTCATGGCATTTGATAAAAATATAAAAATATGTAAAATTGACTTTAATCGCGTTTTGTCTCAGTTTGAATGCATTATTTTTTATCCTGATGACGACCTAGATACTACAGACTGATGTTTTTTGAAAAGTAACCCTACCCCGTCCCTTGTCCATCTTTTTTTTCTTGAGAGCCATGAGTACAGATACACTGAGCAATTAATAATCTATGGCTATACAATTAATAATCTATGGCTGTAAATATAATGTCACAGCAGCCAAAAAAATGGTAGCCCTAGTGGATTTTAGTACATAAATTAAAATAATTAAATAAATTTTAAGAATATTTTTGTTGTAGAGGATATTGTATCATATGAAGAATTTACAATCAACATCAAAGCCCTTGGAAAAAAAAAATCACTTATCGAACCAGACTGGCTGCTGCGAGGGGAGGGAGTGGAGTGACAATATGATCAGATGTTATCCTCAGAGATATGACTCACCGGAGGGGGGGGGGGGAGTCTAGTGATTTGATAAAACACTTGGATATGACTATCTGATTATGTGGGGCTGTGAGGTTTGGGGAGAGATGGTAAATCCTCCCTCACCCTTCGGTAGAGATATGGGGTGTCGCGGAGCTAGAGAACTTCTGTTAAGATAATTAGCTTGAATTATTACATCAGAGGGGCATTTTCTCCTGGTGGTGTCTTCTGAAGGGAAAATTTTCTTAAGGAAAAGAGGTGAGAGTTCTGTTCAAGAAAGATAAAAGGTGTTTTATACTTCGGTTCTGTCAAACCTAATTTATTTATGTTGTTATGTTTATGAGTAACATTATTCTTAAACATGAGTAATATCACTCTTAGAAAATAACGTTTTATCACACTTATAAATCAGATCTGAATATATCACTGGTTAATTAATCGTTAAAATTCCACTTAGTTTAATTCTATAACATGAGTGACAATTAGCATGGATTTTGAGAACGTGGGTGTAACTCAGAGTATAAAATATAAAAAGTTTTTCAGTATTTTGAGATTGATTTTGTATTAGCTGCTTATAAAATTGACAAGTATACCAATAAACTTGATTAAATATATTATGAAAGGTCATATTTTTATATCTAAATTAAAGGTCATACTTACAACTTGTATACATTTTTATTTTATTAAATTGGTGTATGGTCTAAGTAAATAAATGTTATCACTAAAAAAATTATCACTCATTTTAAAAATTATTTTAAGTTTCAAAATTGTGGTTTAAAATTAAATAATAATGTTACTAAACAACATCCAATTGATTTTACTCGTTACCAAAGGAATGTTGGCAAAACTGCCAATACAATATCCGGTCCTCACAGAGTAATGAGGAATGCACCTCGGAGGTCAAGCATTGTCTAGAGGCGCGTCGGTGGAATTACTCTATGGGCGGGCAAGGCTGTTAAACAAAGACTTGCAAATTGCAACTCCAAAACCAATATTTGGACGCCCTCTCTTGTCGTCTCATTCCCTTCACGGAAGCTGTCCAAACAACACCGCATTGCCGAGCCCAGCCTTGCCGTTAGACAGTGATTAGGCAACTTTGCTTGAAACAGCTGTTATTACTACTGCAATTTTTTTCGGTACACATTTGTTTTTCCCAGCATAGATTTGATTTTCCCTGACATGTTTTGAGGTGGATATAAAAAATTGTGCATAAAACAATAATGCAAAATCTGGTTATAACAGTTTTGTTATACACTTGAAAAGCTTAAACACATAAAAATCATGTTTTCGTATCACGATTTTTTATGATATAGTTTATGTATTTCTTAAGAATGAGTCGAACTTGATTTCTAGAAACATTTTTTTGTTAAATGATTAAGTGGGTAGGCGTAGTCTAGGGCTATTAAATTATTAAGCCGCGTCCGCAGTGGCCGAACATTCGTGGCGAACTAGTTCGGCGAACACAAAAAAATCAACAAACATTCCTAACGAACAATTATTGGCCATATGATTTACATTATAAAAGGTTAGCAACGAACAAACAAAAGTTCAGAAGAACTTTGTTCGGCGAACTTGTTCGGCCAATGCGGACGCGGCTTTAGTGATTTTCAGTTAATTTTTGTAATGCATTTCATTTTAGTTGTTTTTATCCATTTGTAATCTTAATTTTCATGTACAGTACGCTTTTCCTAAAAAAAAAAAAAAAAAAAAAAAAAATAGTCAACTGATTCGTTTTTCCGCTTACCTGAGAAAGGGGAAAGTTTGAAACTTAAGCCAATTAAAGAATACTATATTATTTTGTGTTATTCCAAAACTTTCACGTTATAGTTTAGTCAAATCAAAAGCTAGGTTAACTACAATCTAAAGTGGGAAAAAGTTTTTGCTTTAGTATGCAATTTTATAGTTATAACTTTATTTCAGGTAAACATTGTAGTTATTTTTTTTATAATACTGTGACATATAATTCGCGTATGAAAATAAAACAATTACAGTATTACGGGAATTTTAATATTCTTAATTATTATTATCGATATAGTATACACCGTGACTAAGCATTGCATCCAGCTTAGTTGGCACCACTGCACCGTTTCCGGCTCGGCGGTGGCGGCGCGGGAGGCGCGCAATTTGACAGCTCGCGCAGTCGCAGTGAAGATGGAGGGAACAAGTTATGCAAATCGAGTCTAAAAATAGTGGTCATTATAACGGGCAAGCGCGCGCCCCGAGCCGAGCCCGGGGAGGCGCGAGAGGAGGCGAAAATATCGCGGGAACTGTGGGTCTTGAAACTGTCAAAAGTGGAAAATAATACACAAGAGATTTGCGTAGTCATTTTGAAGAAAATTGATAAAATGTGTATTGAGAAGCATATGTTTAGCTTTACTAAGCTCTGTATATTGTTATATGGATTGTATGACTATATTTCTTAGGGCCTTGGCTTAATGGCTTAGTTTTCTAATGATGTAACACTTTATTGACACATACAATTTTTTACTACTTTTCAAGAAATCTTGAACGTTGTAGGGTTCGATAACTGATCATTTCGATGTTCAATCTATCATTAGGGCACTTTTCATCCAATAAAGACTATCTTTAAAACTGTAATTCGGTAATGCAAAGGACAAGTCAGATAGTGTTCATCCGCCGCAAAAGAGTTTTTTTACGTTTTGCCTATCACGTGACAAATCCCACACTAAAGTGTCTGGAATTGGTCACGTGATAGGCAAAATGTAAACAAACCTCTTTTGCGGTGAATGAACGTGAACTTTCCTAATGTAAGGACAGTAATGTAACTAAAATATTCAAAAGCGTGAACCAAACTTTGCTGGTTGAAGTCAATGTCAATTCGATATATTTCCTGTAACGGGAAACGTAATAACATTACTTGTAATCAGAAAATGATGGTTTTATATCCTTAAATAACAGTTCATCAAGACGGAAAGGCGAGGTATAGTTTGGGTAACCTGTAGGGTTTTATATATATATAAACCTACATTGCAACATTAAATAGAGTGCTGTAAAAATCACAGGGTTTTACAATATCCTACAATAAATGGTATTTTTTTTTAAATAAATTGACCATAGTATAATTTTTAATAACAATAAAACTTATTGTATGGCATGCAGTGGAGGCAGATCGGCAATAACTGACAGTTCTCCTCGCCTGAGAGGCCCTACAATGTTTTGTTTTCTTTCCAGGTCAAACAACTGCTTAACGAGACCCGAACCACGGAAAATGATAAATAATTTTTAACATAAGGCAGTGGACAAATGTAGGCCTAATATAATTCTTATGGAAATAAACATGGCAGAACTCTAACGCCCTCTTAATTATTAAGATTTAAGGTTCATAATCATACGATTTTTCACAAGAGCCAGTTGCCACCGCCTGCGACCGTAAGATCGCCGTGTGTTGTCACATAGCGCCGTGCTGTTGGGCGATAGGCAATTCAGAGGCAGGGCTGCACTGCGGGTTTTGCATATCGCCAGGCGCTCCCCGTATTTGAACCTCCGCTGTGTACACTATGGTTGTTCGTAAAGAAAATTTCGCTATCAAAGCTTTGTGCAATTCGTATCGACAGTAATCTGGGATCTACATATTAAAATTCATATTTACCTAGATATTAGTGAAACTTAATATTCATTTCGAACATTCTCTGCTATAAATGTGAGATTTTTTAAATGAATGTTTGAAACTACTCATTTATTTGATTTGTTTTCTATATATAGAAGGTATATGCTATTCGTGGATTATGGGATTTGTGTTAAGTACTTAAAGTGCGTATACATCAATTGCTTTGAATGATATTTTAGTTTAAGTAAATTTCTAAGGAAAAGACTACAATTAAAACCAAGCATATCAAATAAGTACTTTTAACAGCTATGCAGTTAGATACCGTACACCTTAATACCTTTATTGAAATGGCGACCTAACTCAATAGGTAGTTTAAAGCCAAGTATGAATGAGAGATCAGTGTAGGATGATCGTGGCGCGATCTTATAGTCTTGTTACTGACTAAGGCCGACATTCTCCTTAGACAGGACTGTTAATTCATAGCCCTACAGTTGAGGGATCCAAACCACAATTTTAACCTCTTGTATACGAATTGGTCTAATTATGAGGAATGTCTTTATGGATGAACTAGTATTCACTAGTGCGGACGTTAATCCCCATCAGGGAATATCGCATCCACAAGCCATCGCTTATAACTATCCACAATTCGCGACCTCCAAGTACCTGGATTACAGGATGTCGCCACCGTCACCTAGTGTAAATTTACCGCCGCCACCTTGTCTGAGACCACCATGCTGTGATTCTGGACCACAGAGTCCGTAAATCACTTGCCAGAGAGGAGAATAACGCGGCCGGACAGGTAGGGCCATAAATTTGTCTATTATAGCGTAAACTAGTTCCGCCCACCGATAGCCGAATGGCCCACGCGTGTATCGGGCGAAATCTAGCTCCATATACTGCAATGTTTACTACGACGCCCGCCGCCTACTGGAGGTGGAGGCACGAACTCGCCGCTGCACGCGCTCGATATCATTATTTGATAACGAACCGACAAGTGATTCCACCTGGCGCCTGTGCACAGAGCAACACTATAAATCCATGGAGTAATGAGCAAAGGCTTACTCCCTGTGCTCGGGCATTGACCTCCGACAATACGAAGCTTTGATATCGTTATTATTATTTGATGAATAATCTGCAAGTGATTCCATCTGGCTGCTGTGCACAAAGTAACGATATTAATCCATAGAGTAAGAAACAACGAACCATTTTGACTTACACTGTGTCCTCTGTGACTTTTTTTTAAATCGATGTATTTCATAAAGAATTGACAAGTGATTTCACTTGGTACCTATGTTATGAACACCACTATAAATCAGTGGAATAATGAGCAACGGTCCACCTTGTCTTACTCTATGTACTGGGCCGTTGCCCTCAACAATGCGATGGGGAGTGCGATGTCTTAGACTTCCTGTAGAATTTCCCAGGCGTCCCTCGTGGGAGAGGTTGTTTGCTAAATACGGAGTAGCATTTGGTAAACGCACTAACCAAGTACTGTAACGGTTTCGGAATTAATTAGAGCTTACCATCACAGTTGGTTGCTGGTTATGTAACTGCAAAATTTTCAGTAAATTGTTTTTTCATCTTCCGTTAAAAAAACGTCTGATTTTGTCGGTCATTTTAATTTTGGAACGATAGTTAAGCCGCGTCCGCACTGGCCGAACATTCGTGACGAACTTGTTCGGCGAACACAACAATCAACAAACATTCCTAACGAACAAATTACCGGCCATATGATTTGCATAATAAAAGGTTAGCAACGAACAAACAAAAGTTCGGAAGAACTTTGTTCGGCAAACATGTTCGGCCAGTGCGGACGCGGCTTTAAGTATTATGGTATGATCGGGGGTTTTGAGATATTTAAACTGCAATACACCAATTGAGACTTAGGATCAAAAGGATTTTAGAATTAGCGTGGTAAGAAAAGGCTGTAATTAACTCTAATATAGCGTCTAGTAACTCCGATGGTAACTCCTAATTACTGTTTAGTTTTTAATCTAACCAAATACAGACCTTTGTGAATATTAATATAAAAATAGTCAGACTTTCCTATTTTAAGCCTAAAGAATGAGTATATCAAATTTCAGCACTCTAGCTAGTAGGGAAGTTGGGGAATTGCTGATGAATGAGTTAGTCAGTGAGTGAGGGCTTTCCCTTTTGTATGTTTAGATGCATGCAAACTTTAAAGTCCAATGGAGCAAATCACATTGAACTGAGTGTGACAAAAATTATTCCATGACGTCTACAAAGAATTTCCTTTAATTTGACACCTCAATCCTCAAAATCGGTTTATTACTAAAAGAGTTTTGCTGCTCACAAGAAATTCCTTACGGAATTAGTAAGATAGATTTTAGTTTTGTTTAGAAACTTCATAACGGATAAGATAAAACTGTCGAAAAACTATTCTAAACTGATTTATTAAATTGTTCAAGTAAAATTATTAGTTACTATTAGTTAGGAACATTAAAACAAACAGAATAACGAAAACAACATAACCATTTCAAACCAGCAGTGACAAATAGATCCTTCACCACACCAAATTTTTCTCTCTCAAAAAGGCTCAAGTTTTTTAAATATACCAGTCGATTCGATTCGATTCTCCTCATTGTTGGTATAACTGGGCCAGAGCAACCCGACACCGCCGGCGCCGCCGCTCCGGATTGACCGCTGCATATCTCCAATCTCTCCTTACACCAACTGAAACCCGAATCCGTCCGTTACTCCCCCGGAAGTCCGTAAATCTTCTTTTTCAAATTTCGGACTCCGGGGACACGTGACTCGAACCCGTGACCCCCGACCGTGAGGTCGCAATTATTTCTAATTGGAGGGGGGCGATGGCACCGCGGAGGTCACATGACCACCTCTCCTCTAATTATCTCTTCTTGTCCATCATTGCTGCGCAAAACCTGCTCTTGATGCTCTCTCCGCAATTTATCCGGATTTATATCTCGTTTGTATTTTTTACGCCCGTCGGCTCAGCTTGTTTCGGCCCCGTGCGAGTAACTGTTTTAGGCCCTGTTTTGACAATCATAGGCCTCTCCGCCACTTAGAGCCGCGGTTGCGTAGCTCGCCTAGGACCGTTGGCCAAAGCGGAATTCGAGATTGGTCTAGATGATAGGTGTGGTGATACTCGTTCCGTATACGATCTGCCGGTCTGGATTGTGGCTGGATTAGTATTCAATAAGATTGTTCTATTCTTGGATCCCCATTAAGTTCTACTCAACTGTTACAAATATAGGAACTCATTTTTATGCGTTGGATCATGTTGCAGGAAGAAATTCCGTTGAGAGTGATTGTCTAACGATGTACACTTAATATAATTATGATTCCGTTCTTAAAATGTGGTTAAAATCCAAAATGTTAAGCAGTTTTAGAGGACGTTTCATGTTATAATTTGCAAGATCGATCGTGAGCAGTTAAAATCTTGTGAATTGACCGAAGTAGTATAGAATAATATTTTTTAGATACTTACAATCTGGTCCGTATTAATGCGAGTTGGGCTGAAGAGTAAGTGTGGTGGATCAGGTGATGTGTAGGTCAATGAGTGATAAAGATAAGCTGATTCATCTGTCAGGATCAATATCCCAAAGAATAAAAGCATGTGGGTAAAGTTTAGAATCTTCAGAGAGCTTTTAACTTTTCTCAGGATTGAACCGACAACATTCCGATTCAAATACACTATAACCACTCAATTGCACACTGCACAGCCAGTTCAAACACACAAAAACAACTTAAACCGTGTTTCCACTTTTAACATGTATAGTTTATGTACATACATTACCACAAGGATCACCCGCAGGACCGAGTTCTCAGCCGACGATCTGCTCCAATACGCGGAGTCCGCAGTTCCATTCGGAATGTCCTGGAGTGGTTATTACCCCATTTTCCGCGGGATGCCAGCGGCGCACCCGAGTATGACCAGCCTTGTCGAGGCCTTGGTCGCGTCGTGCCATCGCTAAATGTCTTTTTGTGCCTGGACGCAGCACTTATTAAAACCCCGCATTCCCCCGCGACCGTGATTACATTTAATGAAGAGCTGACTGTGACTGTGACCACGGTTCGGCAGTGGCGTGCGGTCGGGCCACGTGGAATCTACGATGAAACATTCCGGAATAGTAGCGGTGCCAGGGTACAACCTTGAGGTAGTCTGGAAATTGGCTGGAGTACGCTGGCTCTACGAGAATTACAATGGGGGAAATTGAATTTTAAACGAGCCTTCCATTTGGTTGTTAACAACACCGCTTTATCTTTGTGATTCTTCAAACGGCATAGAACAATTATGTTTCATCAACTAAATTTAGACTGTGAGGGTGAACGCACTTTGATATCATGGGTTCAAGTTTATTGTTCGTATTACATGAGAGGAAACTTAATACATGATAGACATGTAAGCTTAACCCTCTTGGTTAGTACTTTAGTGTGTGAAGTCGATGTCAATATTAATTTAGTTAATTGTGTTCAGTTTTACCATGCTCTCATCAATCCATGTTGAAGTATCTTAACCAAAATCTTCGGTTGAAATTTTACTGTGAAAGGAACTTAATTCGTATAACAACGAAATCGTATTTGAGTTTCAACAAACGTTCTACCCGTAAGATTTGCGCTATGAAATCTAACTAGGTAAGCCATGGTTTTAGAGAAACCAGGTTATTCATTGGTTTCATTTGCTTAACTATACATCAACTATTCACAGCCCAAGATACTCCACAGTGTATCATACAACCCAAGAATACGGACTCATGGACAAAAGGAAGTTTATCATCGCTAAAAAAGGAGTAATCCTCGGATAGTTGGTCGCATGGTTGCGATCCGTGGAGCGATAAATTGTCGGGAGACTTATGGAGGTGACAGTGGCGCTGGCTGGTGGCTGGCGGCGGAGGCAGCGACAGAGGGTTCCTCACAATCGCGGTTGGCGTTGGCGTGTTTTGCTTCACTTTCTGCCAATCGTTACGCAACCGAGGGTCAGCACTCGCAATTAGCCACCTTTGTGTCGAAACTGAAGACGAGTCAGGTAAGGACTCAGGGGAGTGTGGAAAGATCGGCGGATGTAGTCTAACAAATTTGATTATGTAGGAAGTAAGATTATTTTAACTTTATGCAACCGTCTGGGTTCTAAGGGTCATTGAAAAAGAGTGATGTGCGCAAAGCTAGCTGGTGTGATGAGTTGAGCGCTTTTGACTTCAAACCAATCTCAAAATCTAGCTATTCGTCATAACACCAATAGTGACGAACCCAAGTACTTCGCACCAGCCGGCATTTCATATACTTCTGTTCCATTTGTTATTGTAAAATGGGTATAACTTAGATGAAGGTCGGCTAAAAACTTAATGTAATGCATAGTAATCAGTTTAGAGGTGACCTTGAACCGTCTCTTTAGTAACAGAATCGAATACAATTAATTATTCTACATTTCATTGATTTGTCAGAATCGTTTTAGTATTGGTGTTCGCTAAACACACCTCAACTCTTCCTCAAATTCATTCTTAAAAAACCTTCTCCTCCAAACGGTCTGAGATTTAAATAATAAAAAAAAAAATTGTATACTACTTTTGTTTTATTTTATTTCTTTTTGTATGAGAGTTCTACCATTGACTATGTACACGTGTACATATTCAATGGTTCTACCGTGGACAATGGCTGGCATCATGAATTTGATTAAGAAAACAATTTCTATTTGAAACTTTCTGATGAAGTAATCATAAACATTATTATAATATCATAATTTAAAATTTCAGTTTTTAGTCCTAATAACATGTTTCCTTGCAAATTAAATTACCAAGCGATCGGACTGAGATGGCCAAATAAATTATGCCATTAAACTGACAGCGAATTAAGGCTGGAAAATTAATCCTGAAATGGAAGGCAATCCTCGGATCCGGATACGAAGTTGATCTACATCTACATCACACTCCGGTTAATTGGGATTAATTTATTGTCGTGCCCGAACTCGGATGAACGGGAGAGGTCTTCGTCCGAATTTTATTAACTTCCTTCCCAATTAGTGTAACCGCGAGTGCACGGCTGCTGGTCCGGCGGTCAAGGTCGGGGAAGTGCAGAGTGTTAGGTCGTTACCCGCGGCTCTCGGTACGGTTATGGGTTCGATCCTGTCCGACGGGATTAAACTCCACTTCCCGTATGCTAATGGCGGCTCCCGATAGACCCATTACGCCATTAAAATTTGCCCGTCCTCCATTAGACATGGGAATTGCACTAAAACTGAAAATCGTGGGAAACAAAATTGCCCGCCCCTATCGGATCGGAGATGATGTAATTAGTAAAGATAAAACAGATAATCCCGCGATGAATGGGGCGTCGACCCCGGAAATCGAAAGTACCCTCTTGTTGCGACCGCTTGTTTATAATAATTAGCCATAATTGGTGGTTAATGCCAACTAATACAGAATGGAAACTATTACTGGACGTATGCATCGGGTGGAACAGGTTGTGTGAGGAGAGGTCGTTGAGATGAGCGGAGTGCCATTCCAGGGATGGCGTGGAACAGCAGGACGGAGATGTGAAGGGAAGAAAGTGGTGCAACGATATGCAACAATCAGGACACAACTAAACAAAGAAGGGCACTCCATATGGGCTACATGTTTACAGAAAGTTTCGCCCGGCGAAGTCAGCACTCAAGGATAGCGTGCGGGACAACGAGAAAAAGTGATGATACTGAAGTCACTTTTATTGGAGTTTCATGAGTTCACAGACGATTGAATCTAAGCAAATGAGTGGAAAGTCAGTCAGACAATGTTACAGTTTCGTTTGCAAGTAAACATGCAATATAATGATGTTTGAGGAAGACAAATATGCTTTCATTGACTTTTCAAGCTGGATTTAATACATTTTGTATGAATGGTTCTGGTAAACACTCAGTGACAAAAAATAGAAATAATTCAATAACGTAAGATTGGGACATTGTTTTTATTTGTGTCTAACAACCCCCACAATAGCTCAAGTTATGTAGATATTAAAAGTATATTCTGTTTAAAATAAAAAAAATCATATTCAAGTAAAAACTCCTTCTAAAAAATACTATTTTTGAAATTCAAAAGAAACAAGAACATTTACTTCAAAATTTCTGAACAATTAAACTGGAAGTAAACAAGATTGTTTGACTTACCGGCATCGGAGAGAGATAGAAGGAAAACAGCCCAGAGGAAGAAACAGGCCGAGTGTGGGAACGCCATCATGGCGCTCGGACCGTCTGAACTTCTGCAACAGAAACATCAAGCGTCAATAAACAATACACCGTTAATACAGTTTACGATAAATGCTGTCTAGAAGATATTCATCATGTATATGGCGTAATTATTAAACAACGCTGTCATCATACATAAAGGTCACTTGTAGGTCAACGGAGAACCGATAGAGGTCAACGAGATGAACAAGGGTCGTTGAAGCTGAAGCAAATAGGCCAGAGGAAGATGTTGGCGCAGGAAATTGACCGTGGAAGGTTTCGCAAGTCGTGGGCGGAGTGCAAGTCACTTGTAGGATGATTTCAAGATTGAAGAAAAGTTTGGAAAACTTTCAAAATGTTGATAAATGAAGTTTGTTAATAATTTTTTTGTTTAAGATAGTTTATGCCTATTCATAACGTTAACACTAAAGAAATTAATGTTTGAAAGCACTTTGAAAAGATTGGTGTTGAAGAATTTGGTCTACAGTTATTCAGATCAAGATTTTACCCTTTTAGTGAAGAAGCAACTAATTTTATTCTTATGCATTTGCTTTGTTGAAAAACGAACATATCAAAAGAGACCAAATATTAAACATATTTCAACGAATAAACTATTGCCAGACTATTTTTATTCATCTCTTCACTCTACAGAAGCGCAGGACAGGAGGCGCTCTACAGCCAGCGCACGTAGCGCGGCACGAAGGCTGTCAGCGGGTACAAGCGTTTAAAAATACCCGCGCGGCGGGACAAGCCGATACAGATAAGTAATGCATTGGATTCAATGGTACGAGATATGTTATTGTTTTGCCGTTACCGGTTTCTGCACAGCATTTAAATAAATCTGCCTTCAATGTGGGCTCTTTGTGTAGTGCAGGTGGTCGCCGTCTGGCGCGCCACGAGCGCGGTATGAATCATGGGGAGAGACAATTATATCGTTTATGATAGAAGTAGTGGTTGTTTGTGTATACTGAATTTTGATTCTGTGTGGATGTGAAACTATTCAAAATTCTGTATGTTTGTAGACAAGTCAACTTGGGTACTACGGATGCTTTATTTATTCTAGATTCGTCTCTCGGTACTAAGTGGTAATCATGTAGATTTTTTATAGCATTTTTTGTTCAGGTTTGAGGCAGTTTTTCGTGTACATAGATTAAATGATATATATGGACAGTGAGGTAAGAGTAAAATTAGAAAAAAACTGAATGGTCTATTTATAGCGCTCGCCTTTAAATCAAAGGGTTGCCGGTTCGACTCTGATAAGAGCTTTAAAAAGTTAAATTCTGTACCTAATTCGCATTTGTCATTGATCTATCCAACAATAGGGTCAACGATAGTAACAAGAAATGGATTTTCACCGTTATCAGCTAAAAATATAAGAAATGCTACAGACTTTGAAAAAGAAAATATGCGAGGAAGGAAATAATTATTACTTCCTAATAGAAAAAGTCACACATACTAAGGGCTTGACTTTTACATTATTCTATCACAGCAAATATTTGCGACTACTAATTACAGATTAGTTAGCCTACTGTATACTTAACAATTAGAGGCAATACATAATTCAAACCGCACAGAACACGTGTCAAAACACTTTACGAAAAACATTGAAACAACCGACAGCAGAGAAGACAGATGGACCCCGCGGTGGAAGATCATGACCCGCCCCGGGACTCTGTACACTGGAAACACAGATTCTGAAAATAATAAACGGTACCTTGGCCGAGCGAACGGGCCCCGGGGTCGGAGGTCGGCTGAGCTATCCCCCATTAGAGTCCGCGGCGCGAACGGCGCAGGCGCGCAAACGGCGCATGCGCAGCGTTCGTGTGGCGCTAAACGGGTGATTTACACCGGCGCGTCTAGCGGAGCGCCATGTGCGATATATCCTTTACTGTTAGACGAGAGATAATTGTATGTATTTTTTTTTATCTATAAGATGGCTCTAGATATTTTCGCAAACTTCGGGAATGATAGGTTGAGTAAGTAAACGTATGAATTTTTGGGTAACCCAGTCGGAAAATGAAGTTGAAAAATGTTGTGTGGTGTAGAGAGTTGATTGTAAAAACATCGTAATCGGACGAATTTCGCAATCCTTCTCGAAGGTAGCTTTTCTCAATGTTAAGCTAACATTACCTAAATAAGTGAAATATTAACACATCCTTATTCTCCATAAGATTAACATTGGAGCCCCAAAAGACAATGTACTGTCTTTAGACTTTGTAATATCTCGGTAACCAATGGAGATAGAGCAAAGCTTCAAAATACTAAATTGTGTGTTTTTTTGAGCTAAATCCAATGGTCAAAATAAAAATTTAATTTTCTTAAAATTTACATATGAAAAATGCAAAAAACCCATTTTTGGGGTACAAAACCCCCCAAAACTACCCCTTCCGGTAGGTCGATATGTCTGGTTTACGAACTCATCCGAATAAATGTAGGATTACACATCTCTACCAAATTTGGTGTCGATCGGACCATTTTTACGAGAGTTATCGTGTCTAGGGACACATATATCCATATATATATATACATATATATATATACATATATATATACATATATATATATACATATATATATATACATATATATATATACATATATATATATATATAAAAAATTTAATGACTATTATTTTTGGTCTCTGGGCACCTCAAAACGAAAAAGTAACATGGTCCCGGGCTTAGGTCTTACCATGAGACCTACGGTAATAGCTTATTCCCTATGGGAAATTCGCTAAAATTATAAAAAAATTTAAGTATTACCTCGGGAAAAAGTTACCGAAGAGAAAAGTTACCTACCAGAAGGCCTCCCCTAAAAATAATTCACGCGATGAAAAATTTACTTTCTTTTCCCTCCAAATCCCATACCCTTAAAATGCCACCATCTCTTACCATGAGTACAGGTTCCCACAGCCTGCAGCTCTAATCTGCATACGGTGTAACAGAACCTGTCGAACCCGGTAATGAAAAAGACTTCCGTTAGGCGGCGCGCCGATCGCGAATCGACGTGAAATCGACGCTTTGTCCATCGGCGGGCGTCTATGAGTGGCGTGGCGTGGCGTGGCGTGCAGTGGCATGGCATGGCAGGCGAGATCCGTGCCATTGTGCCAAGTGTGGCAGAGGTCGTTGACGTGCCGATCATATGTCTGAGAACCTCTCTCTGGTTGTTCACTAGTGGTTCTGCGCGGATCCAGTCCTCACTACTGGTTGTACTGGACTCGTTGATTGGCAACTCTCTGCGATCTGAGCTGGATCTTGCAGTGATTTTGGATGGTTTTTAGAGACGATTGTGTAATTTCGAAGATAAGAGGGATTTATTTTGTTAATTTTTAGTTCAAAATATATGACTGAAATTGGTCTAAAATTAGTGGAAGATAGTGTATCAAGTTAAGAAGGACAACATAAACGTGCAAAAACACTCAGTTCAACACAAAAATATTCCTCAAAAGAGAAATCACTAAGGAGACGAGTGGTTGTAGAGATAACTTACTAGCTTGTTCGATCGCTAGAGAAATATGTCGTTTTTAAGTTTTGACACTAGACCTATATAGCTGTCTCAGTTGTGAGGCTATTAATAATTAATGAAACTGTCTAAAGAATCAGATGGTTTTAGACATAAACAAAGCTACGCAAAGCATCTCACCCATTTAACACACATCTTTAATTACAATCGCTTTAAGTAGGTCCTGGTAGCGTCGGTGTCATACGGAAAAGTAAAGTCCAACTCACTTACTTAAAAATCCAAGAAAAATGTAGTCCTGCAAAAGAGAACCTACATAATATTGAGCTTGGTGAGTTGGGCAGTTCAATTTTCGCTGCTAATAATGATCGCATCAGAGCCTCCAAAAAATTTGAGTCAAGGTAGGCCTATCTAAAGAGTTTGTACAATACTGAAATCGTACTTTTTGAACCTATAGACAATCTTTAGACTATGGATCATTAGACACAAATTTATACAAATAACACCAAGAATTTATACTAAAATTTTGCATATTTTTTTATGCACGTAGTAAAATGGCTTGTAATCTGGCAGGTTATATTTCTTGATTGGTATTCAAACTGTAACTAAACCTTAGATTAACACTCTAATGATGATGTTGTTTTTATTTAAAAACCAAAATATGCAATAATCCGCTCGACCGTGTGCCCTTTAACCTTTCCTCAGGTGTAACAATGCTCTAACGCTATTAATACTGCATATTACTACATACGCAGAGAGTCTTTGTTTATTCCCGACAATGGAAGTGTAAGTGCAGGAGGCTCAATCTAGGCATGAATAATGTGAACTACATCTACACCGCCAGCCACGAGGAAGCGAAGAAAGTTCATTACCGTCCTCCCACTCCCACGGTGACCGGTAGATAGCGTGCCGTTCGCAGTTCGCACGCTGTGATGATTGTTTCATAATTGTTCGTCTTACCAACCGTTAACTAATATTTTAGTCATTCTATAGGCCTACTCCTTATAATGCAGGTATTAGGTGTACTGTATATTATAAAAAATATTAACGTGTAAACCAAACAGGCGGTTTTGGATAACATTATAAAAACGGATCTGGCGAAGAATAAACAAACAACCTTGTATTTAAGCACGAGATATATGTAATCACGTCTTGTATTTAATGAGAATATAATTGTGAATATATGGGAGAAGATTTGAAAATGGTTGAATTCATCCCGCGTAAAAAAGTTGTAGGAAAATCTACATACCTATAATACAAAAGATTTATTTATGAATATAAGGATTACTGAATGTTCTGTCTGAGGTAGAATGGGTTCTGTCTACATTGGAAAATCATTGAGCTTAGAATATACCATTTTAATGCAATTCCCATTCAAGCAATCGACAATCCTCGAATTCGAGTCTATTAGTTGGTCTATTGTGGAACACGTCAAATTTAAATTATGTTTAGCATGTATTGAGAATACTATCAAGTCTGTTTACATTTCTTTCTTCACAATACGCGAAATCACAAATCTACTACAGACTCGCAAACACATGTGCTCATCACTTCATCATATCCATCTTCATCAAGATCTGACCCGCGCGCCGCGAGCGATGCGAAAACTCCAAAAGTAGGCCAACGCGGGTATCGAACTAACAGAGTTTATAATAGCTTTAGGAAGAACTCGGATGGAATGCCGCGCAAGAATTAGGAAGTAACGGTTGCAGCCTAATACGGTCGCAGCCGGGAACCAGTTTTCGGCAATACTTTGAAACATGTTGGTTTTTACAGCGCGGCCTTGGCTCGCAGTCGTGAGTTGAGTCGTTCACCCGCTCGGATCCGAGGGGCGCCCCGCCGGGACTCGAACCTGGCAACACCGGCGGCCGGCGGCACTGGCCTTCCGCAAGCCTTTCATCTTCTCTGATAGGTGTTTTCTCTTTGGAAGACTTGTTTTTTAAGAGAGTTTAGGACTTTTACTCCTAATTCGTCATCCCTTTCGGGAACTATTTCAGAAAAGTTTCATGGTTTGACAAAGAATATTCAGTTTGGAAAAACCGACCAAGGATTTGAACTTGAAACATCCCTATGGTAAGTAAAAGCGTTTTTACTGTGCTACCTCATCAAGCGTCACCTCCATTTAGGTTATTGCAATCTCTTTTGAATGTTCTCAAAAGAAAGTACTTGAACAGTATACCTACCTAAAATCCTAAAATGTTCCCTTGAACACATTGACTTTATGACACCATTATAGACTTGAGATCAATCAGAGAATGCCAGACAATTATATCAATATTCTATGAGTATTCACCATTGAGCGAATTGATTTTGAGTCTTTTAAAAACAGAACACTTTATGTTGGTTTACTGGCATAGTATTGAGTAAATAGTATAGTTCATACCACCGTGTTCAAAAAACCCTCAACTATGGCAGAACAAAGTTTAATCAAAGAAAATTACAAGATTGAACTAACCCAAACATCTGAAAATATAATTAGAGGAATTTTACCAAACCCATCAACCGTACCGACTAAAAGTCATAAAAGTAGCGGCACAGTAAAAGCACGAGAAATCGATTCTCCCTCGGCTTAAAATCAATTTGCAAATCCTGCGTGAATCCATCAGCGGCTCGCCCTTGGCGGATTAGCGCCGGATCATATGAGTGCGCCAGACGGGTAAAAAATGGCTGGACGGCGACTAGCCGGGGGCCCGGGGGACCGTTGAGCTCAGCACCTGCGCTGTGGCGTGGGCGAGGCGGCAACGGACAACGGGACCGGCGAGGAATGTGCAAACCGGGAGTCCGCGGTGCATCCGGTCACTGGAGGATCTACATACGGGCAAAGGAAGTTATGCATCTGGTCAAGAGAGGAAGATATGCATCTGCACCCAGGCAAGGGAGCATCTTCATCTTGTCAAGAATGAATGTGCATACGGTCAATGGAAGATCTCCACCCAGGCAAGGGAGCATCTTCATCTTGTCAAAAAGGAATATGAATACGGTCAAGGGAAGATCTTCACTCAGACAGGGAACATCTTCATCTTTTCAAGAATTAATATGCAAACGGTCAAGGGAAGATCTCCATCCAGGCAAGGGAGCATCTTCATCTTGTCAAGAAGGAATATGCAAATGGTCAAGGGAAGATCTCCACCCAGGCAAGGGAGCATCTTCATCTTGTCAAGAAGGAATATGCATACGGTCAATGGAAGATCCCCACCCAGGCAAGGGAGCATCTTCATCTTTTCAAGAAGGAATATGCATACGGTCAATGGAAGATCTTCACCCAGACAGAAAACATCTTCATCTTTTCTAGAAGAAATATGCGTATGGTCAAGGGAGGATCTTCACCAATGCAATCAATGGATAATCTTCCCCCAGGTCGTTGCCGGTTTGCAGACCTGAGCATCTGCATCTGATCATGTGAAGATCTGTACCCAGACAAGGGAGCATCTGCTTCTGATCAAGGAAATTAATATCTGCACACGTCCAGGCATGTGTTGAAAAAGTGCTTGAAAGGATGGATTTTAAGATGTACACTAGTCAAAATTTTGTTAAAAATGAAGGTGTATGAATCTTAGGTATACTAAATCAGAGAAAACAATTAAAATACGTAAATAATACCTATTTTTCGATACTTTATACATTGATTTGTTAGTGGATTCTGCTTCACGTCGTTTCCAGATGATAACAAAGGTATAATACCTTCTTGCAATGATGCTTATTGCATTACAATCACCTCTTCAGGTGAGATGCTAACGAAGTCAACGAAATATGAAAGAAGTAAAATTGGAAAATACAGTCAGGTATTGGTAATAATTTTTACGCATTATAAACTTCACATAGTATAAGACTCTCTTTGCAATAACGCCAAGATTACTTCCAATCAAATTTAGTGTCCAGTATACGTTCCTTCGTTAGTTGAAAAACGGAAAAAGGTTTACCTATCGGAAACCATTTACCCAGCTCTATATAATAACTGTAAACTAAAATGAACTAGTTTATCGTCCAAGTTATGATTACACTGAAATAATGGAAAGAGGTCGAAGCCCCTCGTAAAGTCTGCAAGAAATAAAAACTAGATTTACGCTGTAACGGAGCGGATCCGGCTGGGCTTTACAAACGACATTAAGTCGTAACCGAGTCCCGGATGGTCCAGATAAACGGTTTTATCGTCGATATTTGTCAATCTGGATCTCAACCTCCCAGAGGTAATGGTCCACATTTGACTGTAGGTCGAATCGTTCACACAATGCGATAAAGTAATGCGATTCTAGGCGTTAAGTCATAAATCGGCCGTAGTCTCGTTAGAGGCTTCCCACGGGACCGAGCTTTGATAACTGAAGGGCCGCGCAGTAAACGCTGCCAACAGATATTTACTACCATGGCAGTCGTGTGTCGTATAACGCTATTGAACTTGGCAAAAAAGGTTTGAAGTTGTGGAGGAACGCAAAGATGCAACTTGGCAAAACATTTAATGAGAGAAATTACTGGTTTTAGATGGTCAAAAGGTATTTTTACTATAAACGACGTGCACAAAAACATTGCGGATTTTATAGGGGTGAGTAAAAAAGTAATTTTATTATTTATGTTATTTTATTACGGCTGACGAAGAGAGCAGAGTCGAAAAGAACAAATTTTTGGTGCTCAACAGTGTTGTCGGTAACTCACTGGTTAGTGTCTGTAGGAAGTGTTAAATGCCCAAACGTACAAACCATATAAAAACTAAGTTACTTTAATTTTTCTTAATTAATTTAATTCACTTGGCTATTTAAAAGTTGTAGAGTTCTAACGTTGAAACTACAATAGTATTCACCCTCCAATCAATTGCAAAAGATAACTGCTTAAATTCTAAACGGAAGTTACCAAAATGCTTTTTAGAGACAAAATAAATTTGCCAGAATATGAGGATCGAATGTTGTATTGATTTTTCGGTGTCATTGTTTAAAATAACTGCTAAACGTTAACTACACTTCGCTCACGTAACCAATTTTATCCTCTCGACCAACAAGAAAAATTACAAAAGAACATCAATCCAGTTGAACCATGAAAGCGAGAACCAATTTTCTACCGAGTGACTCCCAGACTATAAGCAATAGCTCGTCCAATCCCGTCACTGTATTTACGAACAGTGACCGTAGCGACTTCTCAGCTCCCCCGGCCTAGGTCTAGGTGACACAGCCGACTTCAAACCCGCCGACCAGTCTTAGCAGATGATGCACGAGCCTCCTCAACACTCGCGCTCGGTTATTTTTACCCCGGACAAAAAGTCGCCAGCGCCGTATACGGCCGCGTCCTGCCGCAAACGGGCTGACAAATGCTTTCCTATTTCAATTCCAGTGTGGGTCTATCGGGTCGGAGTCGATGCTCGCAGGTTTACGGTCTCTTATCGTCGTGAGAGCCTCGGCCTTATCTCTCTCGCATGGGCGGAATGCCGGGATGAATGCTCGGAACATGTGTTTTGCTATAATTGCAGAGCGCAATTCGATGCTGCAGATGTTCGCTTTGGAGGCCAAGGTTAATTGTTGAATGCAACGGGCAGTTTGAGTTATAGCATGAAATGCCTTCCGGGCCTAGTTTGTAGATGTAATTATAGTGTCGAAGTTGGTGGTTGAGTGAATGGTTACAAATGGTTGTAGAGAGTTTCATTTCTATTTACAGTATCAATAATAATGTAACAAACATTTTAGTTTTTGATTCGACTGGAAAATCGTCCATTAGGTCAAATATTTTTTTCTAAACTCATAAAGAGTCGAAAAACTCTGATTAACTGTCTTTTTAAAAGTAAAAACCACCAAAATAACGTGAAAAACTCAGCGAACGAGGCGCAGTTTGTACGAGCACGAAGGCATTGCATTAGCATACTGAGAGGATCCGTTCCCATCGCCTGAGTCACGAGCTTCGCGGCCAATCAGCGGCGATTAGGCGCCGACCAGAGACAGGTGTCAAGCGTCAGCAGTCAGCGCCTCTTGGGCGGAGGAACTTGATGTCTGCTAAACATGAGTGTTACCTGACGTCTACCGAAACAAGGGTGGGACAACAGTTGTCTGATGTTCTCGACTCGTGTATGATTGAGCAGAGGAATTTGATGTTTGTATATGACTTTTGCCTGGTATCTACTTAAACAAAAAAGAGTATTGCCTGAAGTATGATGAAAGGAAAATATTTCCTGGCGTCGTTCACATGTCGAGGTGGGAGCTTGAAATAAAATATCTCAGGATATGAAGAGAGAAGGAATTTTATGTCTTTTACAACCAAAGTGGCAATTGCCTGATGTCTACTGAAACTAGTAGTGTCTTGGCATGAAATCAATGAAATCAAATCTTTATTGTCATGGAGACGTCAAGCGTCAGCACCTTTTGGGATTTCAAATAGTGAAAGAATTTGATGTCTGCCAAACAGGACTGTTTTCTGATGTCATGGACATCTCTATGTATCCTGACAATGATACAGCAGGTATGGGGGCCTCAGCACCTCTCGAGATACGAACTATCAAATGTTGTAATGTCAATTGAAACAAGAATGTTGCCTGAAGTTATTTACATCTCTGTGCCTTTTCACGTTAAATGAGACAGGTTTGTGGATCAACACCTGCCAGAATATGAACAAATAATGATAACTGAATGGCTAAGGCACGGGAACAGTTTTATGTCAAGGTAAGAGATGGAGTCAACGATAATGGCTTATCTAAAGCCCCTTTTGCCAGCTTTATTTACAATCCATAAAAAAACATTGACGTAGTTATGTTTATTATTGAGCTAGCCTTTAATGACTATAAGTTTTGAAACAAACCCACAATTGCAATTCTATTAAATTAGCCACACAGCGGCCCAAACACATCCCTTAAGCGCATCTTGTATCTCTTAGGAATTCAAACCCATCAAAGAAACGAATACAAGCAATAAAAGTGTGTAAATTACCTACGGACCAAAGAAGGCGCAAATTAAGCACAATAAAAACGCCATTACCCGAACGCGTTCGAGTCCCGAGGTTCGTTCCCACAGGAGCGTTAAATCGGCAGAAAAGTCCCGCTCGGAGCGGATTGAATAGCTTTTCCGTGAGGATTATTCCAAAGCCTGGCGGGTCGCGAAAAAAAACTAACGACGTGATCGTGCGGGTAAATTTTAATGAAGTCTCACACGGGTACACGCAATTATACTAATATATTACTTATATACCGAGTACCTCGACACCTCGTGGGACAAAAAGACCGACGCATCGCCGAGTAAGTGCTGTTGCTGCCTAGTAAAAAGATCTCGCATCCCGAGGATTATTACACGGTTCTGAGAAGGTATCGATGATGCTAAAATATCGGTTGGGTTTTTGCCGCACGGCTCACCGGAGATGGTATAATGACTCTATAATTGGTAGCCGGGTCAATATGGGATGTGTGGCGTTGGCCGACCGTGTTAAATGCCGGGGAACAATGGCTATGGTAATATACAACCAGTGTTGGACCTTTTTCCCCATCGCAGAAGCAGTAAATGCTTTATGAAGTGGTTCATGTGAGCACTTTATGGGCTGGATAAGTAAGCAAAATTAGACGACTGTGGAGTGCTTGGGTTTTTACAACTCCAGGAGTATGAAGTAGCCATTGCATACACTCTATCTTATTTGTAATTTTTTTCTTTTTCGAAGATTTTTTTGCGTAACTTGGTAGTTACGTTTCAACACAAAGAGTGAGGTTATATTTTAATTTAAAGATAAAAACAGAACTTATCTCACCTAAAGGACGAGACCCTTATTCATAGTAATGCAAATGCAATGCCCAAATACATTGATGGTCTTCTTTTATGCTTGCACTTTTAAACTAGTTGAATGAAATAATCCAATAGTAGTAGCTGAATTAATCGTTGAATACCCTAAAACTACAATTCATGTTATAGTTTCAAATTAAAAATTATATGTCCAAGTTTCTACTCTTGAGAGTGCCTCGCGGAACTGTGGAAGTCCGATGGCAAAATCGTAGTGTTAAGCATGCGACAGCCGAATCGAGCTGTGGTGGTGATCGTATACAGACCATCTAGACACTAGACAGCGTGGGAGGTGGGTTCCTGGAACTACAGACGCGGGGGCAACCAAGCACGATATGCTAAGTCTCCGGAGGCAACCCGCTTTATGTACTTGTGGGGACCATCCATCTATTGGATCGTGTGTGGCTTCAGGTTCTTTACGATTAATACACTTTGAGCTTTTTATTTTGTGACAAATTTAGAAAAGTAGCTTAAAATATTCGCATGGTATGAAAAAGATTGAAATATTTTAGTTTTATTACATTTTGAAAGTATTTACACATTGCATGGATGTAAATCAGCTTAAATCTTCACTAAAGCTTAAACTGTGTCTTATGCAAAATCACCTTAAAACTATGAAAGTTGGGATTTATTACTTAATTATTTTTGGCTTCCGAATCTCAGTGAAACACTAAAATGGCCTATGTATAATATGGTTTTTGTAATTTCTTTTGGCTGGTTTTTTTCTGGTTTTGATCCATTAAATCTTCAGGTCTCTAATAAACGAAATGAATAAAGTGAAAACATCCGGCATCTTTTATAAATGATTTTCTATCGATCTTCTAAAGCAAAAAAAGATTGAAAGAAAGAAACCATTTGAAAAATCCTTACAGTAATTTAATACACAACTTAATTATTTTTTGTAAAAGTAAAAGACCGAGATAGAGCCCTAAAGGACTCCATCGGCGACCAAGATTTTAGCAGGTTGTTTATTGAAGCAAGCTCTGTTACACGTAATTACACAATATATCTTGCTATGATGTCTCCAACACTACCGAAACGTAGCAATGACCCAACTATAGTAGAAATCTTTTGACCTGCCCCTGAAAACCCCAACAGCCAAATTGTTGCTCCACCAATCAGCCGGTCTATCCTGCGAACAGCTGATCGAGCCGGGTGCCGCCGATCAGCTGATGATGGAGTAACTGTCTGCACAATGTTTATCCGGTGATGTTATGTATCTGTGCTGGCGTGGGCCGGCCCGTTATCCGGTCCAGCGATCCGCTAATACGATGACCGCCGCCGATTTGCCAAAGTCAAGGCTATTTGTGAGATTGGCCACACCTCCTACGCTTAACGAGGCATCGCGCCGAGGTTGATTTATCATCTCAGACCCGATCACACGTTTCGTCTCGCCCAGGACTCTTTTGTTTTGATCGCGTCGAGTCATCCTAAACAATGAAATAAGAGTGGTTTTCAAACAGAGTTTGATACAGGTTGATTGTGATTCTGTAAGTTACGAGTCCTTTTGGCTTTTGGAGATAAGTATTTGAAGATATTTACATGGTGTAATCAAGTTGTTCATCCTGATTGGAAGATATTATGACAAAAGAAATAGCGTAGTAAAGGAACCACTTTAGAATAAGTAGTCTACAATTGTTCTGTATTATTTTAGAATTACCTTACGATAAAGTATCACTGTCTCAAAGAATGTTTGAGGTATTAATATGCAAACACTATCATTAACACTCCTGTTACTAGGTGTAGGAGTGTCTGTTCCTCCGTTCCTTTATGGTCAGAGTTTGTAAGTATAATTTTACACATTTCTTTTAGAATTGACAAATTCTCACTCAAAAGAGCGGTAGAGCATACAGTAAAAATTGTAGCCTAGGCTCTAGTAAATATTAATGTAACATTGATGTTTCAACACTGTACTGTAATCCTAGAATAACATGATAGACTATTAATTGATAGTTGAGGATATAATTTAAAAAAAACTTTGTGTAACCAGTTTTCTTTTTATTTTTTTTACTTCATAGCTCAACAATATATTACTACAGTACTTCGATATCGATACACCCAATTCAAACCAATAAACAACTATTAATCCATCGGTAAGCTAACATCGTGTACATAGCAACAATGTACACGGCTACTTTATTGTAGCGGGATAATCAATGGAATCAAAGAAACAGCCAAGCGTGTTCCTACTGTCAATGATCCACTCATCACCCGGAACAACTCAAGACAATAGCGACGCCGGCGCGATGATTAAGAGGCTCCGCGGACTGAGTTATCATCTCTGTTTCATCGGGTGTTTACGACTAACATGATATAGGAGCCATTGTTAACGTCGTCCCATGATTAACAACTCACCCGTTAAGCTCACCTTTGGCCGTTGCGGTACTGCACGAGCGAAATATCATGCACCGTTCGAATAACCGCGCAGAATTTAAATAAGGATACCGGCTATGTAAAGTAAGCGCATCGTAAAGTACGCGCCGGTCACATGCAGTGTAGTGTAGTTGCGCGACGTGTACTGGGTACTGGCCACACGGGGGAAACCGAAGGCCAACGAACTTTTCCCGCGCACGCGATAATTGTTGCCGCCACAGTCACGTCAGCTCAAGTGAGGTTATGTTTGGATATTAATCAACCGTGAGAAACCTTTAATTGTTGCCGTAACGGGGGATGTCAACAGTTCTTATCGTCGATTACGGTTTGCTGCTTGGGAAATTTTTAATTCTTCGCAAACCGAAAGCAACAGTATGGTAATCTTAGGTGGTATGTTTTAATGAGTCAATTACGTTAATTATCTTCTTGAAGAGGTTGTTACATTGTTGTGCGCAAGAGCGACAACATATATGATGAATGATGGTCTCGCTACTTGTTCGACGTCAAAGCACGCTGTCGAGGGTTTTAAAATAATGGATATTCGTATACCTACATTTCATATAATTGATAGATGAATAACAGATATATATATTCAGATTCTATAAAACCTTCATTATGTTTAAGGCAGATTAAAACAATAATAAACTAACAATTAAAATAATAATTCAGTTAAATAAGATTCTAGTCATATTGGATTTGTTTTGATTCTGTACCTATTTATTAAAATCTTATGCCAAACCATAAAAAATACACAGTCTAATAAGTTTTCAAGCAGGAGAAGAATCCAGCATACAGCGATGCATCAAGGAAGGGTAAGTGAACGAAAGGAATTCGCAAACTCAGGGAGACGAATTGTATTTACGTTCGCCGGAGAAAGGAATGTTATTAAATATGATTCGTTGGCTGGCGGGAGTGGTAATTGTGTGGAGGGGGGGGGTATGAAAGGATGTGGGTCGGCGCTAACGGTCCTGGACTGACCTGGATATCTCGAGGGAATCCTGCATCTTGCAAGGACGAAGTGCGAGTGACGAAAACAGGGAAGCGTCTCAAGGTCCCCAGCTTCTGGTCGGGAGTCGCGCCCTGGCGGCGGGTCGGCGAACTACCGGGACTGCGGCCAAGGATGTGCGTAGGGGAGCGCGGGCTCTCGAGGAGTACGGAAGTGTCGTTGTAGATACGAGTTTATTTTGAAATACCTTCTGTGAATGAATTTGAAGCGATTTATTTGCCTTTGTTAGTTGAAGAAAATGTGTGAATATTTGGTAAAACGCTAAAGGTTTGTGTGACCGCTTTAGCCAAACCTTTTGGTTTATGGCAAAAGAAAAAAATCACCGGAATATTTTTTTAGAATTTGCAACCGTGATAAACTATTCAGATGGTAAACATTAATTAAATGTTTTAGTTTCATTTTATTTCTGAATGACATGTTTTTGGTGAGGTATCCTCAATGAATAATGTATTTATTGGGTATCACTCACCTATTTTGATTGTCGTCAGCTCGGGACTTGTCAGGATTTACAAAAAAACACACAAAACACGACACACGAAAACACTTATAATCCCGAAGTGACGAAAAACCGACGTTTCGCGGGACCGAAACTAATTAAAACGTTTAATTAGTTTCGGTCCCGCGAAACGTCGGTTTTTCGTCACTTCGGGATTATAAGTGTTTTCGTGTGTCGTGTTTTGTGTTTTGTGTGTTTTTTTGTAAATCCTGACAAGTCCCGAGCTGACGACAATCAAAATAGGTGAGTGATACCCAAGAAATACATTATTCATAGTTTCATTTTAGTTATACACAATAAACACGGAAAAGGCTGCAGTCTCTTGTAAGCTACTATTTAATCACAATGCATTTATATAGGAATTATAATATTCGCACGAAATCGAAAAAACTCGTTTCGCATTTGTTTGGGAGTGTCAGAAAAATAACGCAATTTCAAACACAATTATTGTCAGATTAACTTCGTAGGCTTATCGATATTCATGATTAAATATAGGCCTATTATAGGATTGTGAATTTTTAAGATATTAATAGAGCGATAAAACACTTTATGAAATGGAAAGGGGAAATTATGGTTTTCGTAGACATAAATTAAATTACTATGTTGGAAAAAGCAAGCGTAAATGCTTATAAGTAAAGCCGCGTCCGCACTGGGCGAACAGTCGTGAAAAAATTGTTCGGCAAACGAAAATATCAACAACATGTCTCACGAACAATTACTGGCCTTATGATTTGCATGCCAAAAAATAACAACAAACAAATAAAAGTTCGCCAAGCAGTGTTCGGCCAGTGCGAACGCGGCTTAATAATTCCAGCCAGTGCAGTTGCGGCCAGTGCTTCATAATGTTTTGGTCACAACGAATATTACATACATTTCGTCACAAATATATGAAACAGGGGGTTTTCCAAATTACATTCGCAATAGTTTAAGCACGAAAAGCTTCTCCCACAACGAGTAAACGAGAAAATATCACACCAACAGCTCCACAATAGCCCATATCTTCAAAGTGTCTCAGTGCCTCCTTGACGGAACCCTCGCATTTGAGGTCATCGGATGATGCTAGAGACTCGTAAACTCAGCCGTAAACCTAGAGCCAAAGTCCAAGATCCCAGGCTGCATCGGCTGCCGTAAACGCGGACTACATCAAATCAGCTGATAGGCATTTCCTGGTCAAAGAGTCACTGGGTAACTTCCGGGAGAGACCGTCCCTCAGGATACTGCGGTTTGGAGACTTTATTGCCGATAAAACTACAGTTAGCGGAGAGAATGGCGGTCACGATGCATTTAGCGCAAGATCCACTTAGCCGCTAGAAAGGGGTTTTACTGTCGTACATTGTTGTCATTCTTCTATCTGTGGGTCCTACATGTGACTGTTGAAAATTCCTTACACCATATAAGTTCTGAAAAAATTTACAGTACGTAAATTTGTGGGTTCTATGATATTCAAAAGCTTTAGATATATAATTTGAGCTTAATTTTGGTATTTTCTAAGTGATCTAACCTACCACCTCCCTCTACCCGAAAAGGTGATGACGTATTCCTCCCTTTAAAAATGGTTGGATCCACCTAATGTCATGTAATCTTTAGGTATAGTACTTTGAAAAGGTGTTATAGTAAAAAATGAATAATCCAGACAGATATTGTGTAAAGATGAAGGTCAGGTGAAAATATGATAACGATCATGTCTAAGCGGGCAAAAGACATTATTTAGTAAAGTGAGAGTTAATTAACTTAGAGGATATTAGAATCATATTAATAATTAAAGTATTTTGCGTCCTGAACAATGGAAAGACGTACCGGTAATGTGTATATTTAAGATCAGTGGGAGTATGAAGAGATGGAAGAAAGACGATTTTGTTTCTCTTCGACGACTTTGTTCTTCACCTACTATAGTTTGTATGTCAATCTTAAGATGAGCGAAAAATTTAGATAGTGGATTGTATATATAGTCAAACTCTATCCATATAATATTATGATTTTAATCCGTAAGCGGTTTATTTAGACTAATTATTGACCAGCTGCGGACTCGAAGGTCGTTCCCATATTCTGCGAATCTTCTAAGACGAGACCTACACAATTCAAGATGAATCAGAAGCGAGTTGGGTGTAAAACCCGTGGCACGGTGCCCAACACCAGTTGTTGACCGTCGGTTTATCAATGGCACGCCCACAAGGATTACCACACTTTCATTGACTCCTACACCAACCACCATTCAACCCGTTGGGACCACTTTCTTCGGTATTGTCTCGAAGTCGTGGTCTCCTCAGGGTCATCTTTTCTTCTTTTTAGACCTGTAGCGTGATTTTGAATTAATTTACTCAACTGTTGAATACTTGATAAGTTTGATGTTATGTTGCTGAGGCCATGCTGAAGTGAGAATGATTTGGAAGTGGAGAAGAAAAGTGTGTTTGGAGGATGGTTAGATTGAAAGGGAATGTAAATTATAATTGTCAGTGATGTGCTGTCAAACAATACAAATTTGCAAATAGAGCTTAACTAAAATAGAGAACCCATTAACCGATAGCCTAATCTTTTAAGGTTCAAAATGCCTTGCAAAAGGAAATCATATCGCTTCTACAGACATAAAAGGAATTATAATAATCTTGAGTAAGAAGTTAGATATAGTTTGATCAAGATGATCTGACTATTCTGTTAATGTATAAATATTACTGTAATTAAAATTCAACTAGGATGGAATATAGTGCTACCAAACTAAACATTGTAGTCCAATTTGGAGAGGCGAGTGAAGAAAGTGAAAACACGGAAATATCCGTGGAAACGCATCATGATAAAACTGAAGCCCCAAGCCTCAAAGTGTTCAGGAGCCTTTAAAGACTTACAGGAGAGTTTTCATTTTTACCTTTGACGTCCTTGCTGGTGGATGATGGATTCGTGGGAGATTACATAATTGTGGGTCAGTTCGTCTGGATGTAGGCCTAGTTTCTCCGGCCAACGGTATTCTTTTGTGCGGATCCACGGGCGCTGCAGACGTGATCAACAAACAGTGTCACTGGTCCAGCACATTTCGCTTTTCCTCCATCCTTTTACAGAGTGCAGACCAGGACCATCCCCAATGTGATGGCTGGATGTGCCAACACTCGACAAAACGTTCCAACTTAGAACCAGCGCCTTCGGTAAATTTTAGACCTAGTAGGTCTTCTGTACTTTTTCGCAACATGAGATAGCTCGATCCTTGAATGATCTACGTACGCTTCAATGCAGTTTTTCCAAAGACTAATGTCCATTTTTAACAAGTTTTCCTTACTTAATGGAGAGCCTGAACTTCTTAATATTTTGCAAAATAATTTTAGTAAGGAGTTTTTGGTATTTTTGTTAATAATTTTGTTTACCAAATGTAAAAAGTAATAATTGGATAAATTTAAATTAAAACTATGAGTTTCTCAATTCTGATTAATAGGCCTACATATTTTTCTATTTAAAAAGAGGCATGACACATAAAGCAGCTTTCGCGCTGACCGAATATGTTCGCCGAACAATGTTCTTCCGAACTTTTGTTTGTTTTTAGTAACTTTTTAAATAAGTAAATAATATGGTCGGTAATTCCAAGGTACACTGGACCACACAAGCAGGACACCTTTATGGGGAAGTGATGAGAACGCCACCCTTAAAACACAGACAGCATTAAAAAAAATAAAATTTTATTTAAGGATTATGCTGATTGGTTGAAAGGAAACATTTGGTAATTGTTTGTTTGGATTGATTGTTGATTTTTGTTGTAGTCACAAAAGTGCAGACAGTACGGACGCGGGTTAAAGTTCTTAAAATTATACAAAAAACAAAACAAAACCAAAAGTTTTTTTGCTATTTTCTGTTATATATCAGTTTAAATTAAGTATTGAATGGAACTTACCTTCGATGAAAACCAATTGGGAGAGCTTATAACGTAAATATATAAAACAACAACTACTTTTTAGGGATAAAAAATGTTTACAGGAAGCTTTAAAATATACGGTCACTGGCTGTGCATGGCCTACAGTGATACAGCCTATCGTAATGGTGCACAGGTTTACGACGACCATTCAGAAGCAAGTCAGGTCCGACAATGGCAGCTTCTGAATCCACAACCTCATCTGCTCCACCCTTCAGTCAATATTCCCTCGGTACAGAGTTCGAACCACTGCAGAGAAAATCTCATCGTACCAGACATGCTTCCTCATAGTAAAGTATCTAAAATTAGATTTTGAGGCATTTTTTACCTCACAAATAAATACCATCATGAAAAATTAAATTGGAAGGGGTGTTATGATTAGACATTTAATTAACCTCCCTGTAACATTTAAATTTGTTTCTAGCTAGATTTTTTTGTAAATAATAAAACTAAGAACAAAAATGTCAAAAATATACAATTATTTTTCAATCTCTAGAAACACTATCAAATCAGAGGGATGTTTTTTTGCACCTGGGAAGTTCAAAACAAAAATTTATCGTAGTCCCTGTCCTGGTCTTCCCGTGAATTCCACCATAACCGATTCTTTCTTCGAGCTATTCTCAAATAAACATCACTTGGAGCACGATAGATACAAAATTAAAGTTTCACCTTGTTAAAAGGAATTTCCACTTATTCCCACCACATGGCTTCTTATCTAATTTGAGCTTCATTACGAGAACCCACCCCATGCTCGGATCGGTGGGCAACTCGTACCTTTTTGCCGCCATCCAATTACTGCGGATAACCATAATCTTAATTGTGGGATAAACCAGAACTAATCTCCCCCGGCGTTAAAGGGGGCATCGCAAAAAAGCAATCATGTTTAATGGGGACTCACAAAAGTCGATGCAGACAGTTCGCATCGAAAGAATTAAAAACGAATCGGCGAAAAGGTCGTAACTCGGCGGGATCTGTGGGGCAGTAAACCATCCTCTGGGCAGAGCCGTGGGCGGGCGTAGCGGACGTCGGCCGCAACCACGGACATCGGCTATAGTCCGTCCGGTCTACCATGGCACCCAAGGGATTAGTAGACTCTCGACTCACGCACACTTAAAAGCGCCCGGACCAAACACCATCACACTCGATCTCGATAGTAGGTAGCAAAGAAATTGCAATGTCCTTCTGGACGCCCCTGTGTGCGTTGCTCGTGGGTCGGCTTCATTTAAGTGCGTGTGAGCAAAGTGTCTCCAAACTCCTTAGGTGCTATTGTGAGACGGTCGATGTACAGCCGTATCCACGATCCACACGGCCGTGCGCGTTCAGCGGCTGAGAGCACCTGAGACGTTGGCTGATAACTGCTAAACATTTGTAAACAGAATGGTCAAGACCAACTGTAGTCAGAGTTTTAAACTTGATCCTATGAGAAAGTCTTGAAGAAGTTGAGGGAGGAAGGTAAGTATGGGCCGAATTGTGTGTTTTATTTTTGGAGCGTTCAGTACTGTAAAACCTGCATCAGGTTTTTTTATTTAAAACTCTATCTTGTGAAAGAAGGCGAAAATAGAAAATCACTGAAGAACGGGGAATACGAAACCAACTCATCAAACGTAGTGATCAATCATCAGCTACGTAAAAACAACGAAACAGAAAATTCTTCTGCTATCGAAACTATTCATACCTCACTCCCACATTACCTACAATAATTAAGTTGAGGAATCATATTAATGTGAATTGAAACAAGTCCTTATGAATTAAAACAATCAAAACTATAGGATTTCAACTATTGAATACCTAACTGACCCTTATCATTTATTAGTATTCTTTCTTATACGATATTGATTTTGTGTTGACTCATTGTTAATGATTGCCAATCTTTACCTTGAAGCTGCTTTAATTGGTTGACGCTCCATTGCTCTTTATTGTTGGGATTCACGTTTTATTTTCAGTCGCTCGTATTAATTACTTAGTAAGACGGAATATTCTTAGATACAGACTTATCCCTGTTATGGTAATTTTTATGCTAACGCTAGACTTACATTTTACTTACATTTGCCATTCAACTGGTTATACTCTTCTGGGCGAAGTGGCTAGTTGATTTATCATCGTTTAAATGAAATTCTTGCAAATGTTCGTATTTATGAGAAACAAAATCATTTATTTATGTATTCAAATTTTGATTGCGGCCCCTTAAGATTGGGTCATTTTCCTCTTGCGGAGTTTCGTTTGATTTTTGTTCGAAACAATATAAGTAGGTAGATAATTTACGTCTGTAGGATTTTCAGGTTTTATCGATGACATGCGGATCTATTGAGTTCATTTGTAGTACACACAACCTACTACGGTAGTTCCTGGTAGACTATTGAATCTCGTGAGAACGTCTCGATCGCTGACCAGCTGTTGACCCTGAAAGGGTTTCCACGTGCGTGCTTGACACAGCGTTTCCCAAGACCTGATCTCAAAACACGATTTGGCGTATTGAGAGTCCGCGTATTCAATTGGCAAGGTTCTCAGGCGGGATCGGTGATGTATCGGTGGCACAAAGACCCCTCTGGACCAACAATCGGCTAACGGTACTCCTCTGCACGCCACTCGCGGCTGGCCTCTCACAGCCAATTAATCCTGGACCGTCTGCATCTGCATTCACCGCCGCATGCTGCCGGTATAAATCTTGGCAATCAAGAAGGCCGTGGACAAATCTGTAGATATAAATCTATGGTGGGAGCCCAGGATTATTGCAGGATGTAGGCTAGTATGCACGGGATACATTTTTCAAACAGAATTAAGATAGAAACTAGTTCCATGTATGGAAATTCTATGTTATACTTTCTTCTGCTGATGTCTTTATGGCTTTTGATAGTCTTTTTAAGAGTTCTCTAGTTCTACGTGAAAGTTAGACGCAAAGGGTCACGAAAGTTACTGTTGGTCAAGTTTCATATAGGACCCTATCAAGTGTTTTCCTTTGATCGAATTCTTTTGGAGAAGTATTTTCACCTAATGGGTTAAAAGATGAAGTACTTTAATTGAAAAATTGTAACTTTGAAACAGAAATTGGGTTCGCTACATTTTTCTTGCACCTCACAAAAGAACTATGCAAATCCTTTTCGGAAAAAACTGATAGGCTGTCAAACAGGGGCAGCGCTGATGACATTGTAATGTTGATGACGAGGATGATCCGACAGCACGGGTAATTTACGACCAACAAAAAGTTTTGGGCAAAAACGCAGCGGTCGCGCAGCCTGTAACAGGAGGCGTGTTGCAATCGCTATGCCGGTCTCGTCGGTCAAGTCAACGTCCGCGGAAAACCGGATCCCAGGCTCCGTACGCTGTAATTGCGAACAGAAATAGCCTAATGATTCATCGCCGCTCAATAACAATCACACGTGTGGCGATCCAGGACATTACACCCTTCTGGGCATTTCAGGAAGAAGAGTTTTAAAGGGCTGAGATTTAAACTACTGCAACTTTGATGCAGTGAGAAAAGTGTTAAAGAGTATGGGTCTCGAAGTGTGTAATCGAAATAGGCAGGAGGAGTCATTGAATTGCATGATACATGGAATAAAGCCTGTAATGTTTCAGTATTGTAATTAGTTTTAGTCTATAAGGCATTTTTCATAAGATGTTTTATGTAAACATCAGGTTTTTAATCAATAATAGTATCGAAATAGTATTTTACGCGCGAGGCGAAGCCGAGCGTGGAAAACACTATCGAGCCTGGAAATGGGCTTTCGGACGAGTTGTGAACGATACTTTTCATAACGACGCAATTATTAATAAATGTGGAAGTTTTAAAGGAGGATTATTTTTGTAAATTCTTCGCCATTGGACAAAGTAAATAAAGCTGGAATTAAAAAATTTAATTTGTTTTAAACCCAGCTGATTGTTGCTGTACGGAAAAGTTTGTTTACCTTGGACGGAAAGTAATGTTTACAAACATTACTTTCCGTACAGGTCAGTAAAATCAGCTGACGGTGACAGTTTGGGAAATGACTACTTTCCAAGGTCTCAGCTGTACGGCAAGTTGTCACTTTCGTATACGGAGTGATGAAAAAATCATTAAAAGGAGTTTTGGGCTCAATCTTTATCCCTGGTAGCGACGAAAGTAAAGTTATAACTTACGGTTGGATCAGTTAAGGATGACTATGGATCACAAATACTTAGCACTAAAAGTTCGTTTATACTTTTATAAATCTCTTCATATCACGTCTGCTACTTGATAGAGCGTTAAAACATTTTCTTTAAATCATACTCCATTTATGTTACTATCGATTACAACATTCATGATGCAATAAGCAATAATACCGCAATATAGCCCTCTTCGTTACATTCCACGCGAACGATCCAAACAACTTCTCATCCTGTCATTCCCAAATTACATGTTCCGCCGATGACGAGCGCCCTCTGGGGTATCACGGCAGAAACAATTAGTCAACACGCGTGCCACTACATTAGCCCAATTAGCAGGTGATTCAGAAGATGCGAGTCCAGGCTTCCTTCGGCGTCCCGCAGGGCACCGGCTTGGGGCCGGTGTTTTTTCTCTTTGTTCCCAACAACCCATTGTCCTCACTCGCTCGGCAGCTAGCCGCTTAATTAGTAAATTACCGCGTGATATTTTAATTAGCGATATTTCTCTCTTGACAAATGATGGATTGAGCACGTCTAGGTATGGTAGCTATGTTTATTGCGGTTCGGGATAGTTTATTATAGTGATGTGATTAGTTTAGCGGCTTCCTTTATTTATAAGTTTAGATTTGTGTGGTTGTTGAACAAATGCGAGCAGAGTAGTAGTTTGAACATAAATTGAATTTGGAAATTATTAGCCTATTGTGGAATTCCTATGATTCTTCCATATACAATAGTTTTACGAGTAAGGTCGTCTTGACAGGTACATTTCTACATTTGATTTGTAAATGAGTTGTACAATCTAATATAAATGTAGTTTAGTCTTTTCTTTGAAGTAGTTGAAGTAGTTGTTTGGAATAATCATGTGCAACTCAATTTTTTAGGTATTGCGCACAGTTTTGTCGCAGCCATTACCTACTATACAAAAATATTGACGTTAAGATTAAACCAAAACAAGTTTACAGAAAAATTTTTAATAGCCCAACTATTCTAATTTTATAGGCCTGGGCAGTAGCCTAGACCCGAGCGTCCAGGGGCACAGTCTACATCTCACCATGAAATACTCCCGGGCAATCTAAATAATGAGGTATAAACATGGCTGGCAGTAGCTTCCAAGATTGATGAGGGCCTAATCACGGTCCTCCGGGTCTGGGGGACGATCGCGGTCGGTATAAACTTGAGTTTCTGCTCGATTTGCACACACATCACCATGGGACATACGGCGCTCCGCTACCGGGCTCTCGCGAGAGTTATAGAGGTACAGGGGGGTTGGTAGTAGGGGAAGAGAGAGGGCCGGTATGAAAAATATACAAAAAATAAATATAGAAAAATTGAACCTATAAACTAAATGTTAATACGAATATACAGTATTTGTTAACGAATATTAGCCTGTCCTACTTTTGTCAGGGTGTTTTTGCGTGCACACTAAAGTATAACGTTTAAAGCAAATAAACTCTGTCAAGGTGCTAGTATGTACTTATCGTTCACTGCGACTTACGAATAAGCTACAATTTCGAATGCAAGTTTTGTTTAACATACCGTTTGTTGTTCTAGTATCCCTACCAAGCTAATTGGAAACCTAAATAAAAAAATATTTTTCATGGATACCGTTTTTCCATCTGCAGTTTACCACAATTATTTGCCAACTCAACTCATCCCCCATTAGTGCATGTAAAAACCGAGCAAACAGAGTGGAAAGGAACGCATTGTTCTAATAGCCTGGGATCGAACGAGGCACCTAGAGCAGTTAGCACTGTTTAACGTTCCTGAGTCGAGCGCATAAACGGAGTCAAATAAAATCTGTTAATTATAGGGAGCAGCGTGGTCAGTGACTCCACAGGACGGGCGCGCGTGCGCAAAACGGGCACGTGCAGCTTGGCGGGAACACACGGCGAGAATTCAATTTTAGCACAATATTTTAACATAGGGTGAATACTGGTTACTTCACTACACATGTTAAGTTAACCAAAACTGTTCATTTACTCCATGTCCCTGAAATCAATGAAATAATCAAAATGATATAATTCTGTAGACTATCAGGTGTAGGCCTATAGATCATGAATAGAATGAAGAATTTACCCAGAAGTTATGAAATAATTAGAATTTTTATTTGGTGGGTTTACACGTGAGAGTTTTTCACTCTCAGAGAGTTTCGTACTCTCAGCAGGTACTTGCAGAGATGTTTACACAAACAGCGAATTTTCCAAGATGGTTAATCCCAGACATTTTCTGCGAGTACTATCAACAGCTGTCTGAGATTTTTATGAGAGTAACTAACTACTCTCCGAGAGTCAAAAACTCTCACGTGTAAACCTACCTTTAAGGTTTTAAGACCTGACACTAACAATAATTTTGTTTTTCATAAACGTACAAAACTTAAATATTTTGGTTTTTTATCCAGCCGAACTGATAATATTTTAATTTTGGAAACAGAATTGTAGTATTTATTTGTAATTTGGTGAATTGAAAATGATAGGGAATCCCATTGATAGGTACAATCAACTCTCAAGGCTCACGTTACCAAATTTTCCATGGACTTGCCACAAATTGCTTCTTAGAATAATTGAATGTCTTGGCGACGGCGACGCAGTCAGCGGCAACCTTGCAGTGACAAAAAGTGTTCCTGAACTTCTTCCTGGTGCGTTTAATGTTATGAGACTTTTACAATGTTGCAAATGCAATCTAATAAGTTATTTGTTGATTTATTATCTGAAAATTTTTGAATAAGGAAAGCTACAAGTTAATCGAAAGAGATATTAGTGTTGGAAATGTTATCCTTAAAAAAATTGTAAAGGCAGTCAATGATTTGGTGAGTTACACGTGAGTTAAATTTGTTTCAGAAAACATCGGTGTGTTTAGTAATTCTATGATTTTTTTTCATGTTACGTTTTAGATTTTTTGGAATAAATAACTTGGTGAAATGACATTTCGTGCTTGTAAAATCGATTAAAATGTTTAACAGAATAAATTTAATTGATTAAACCTTATATAATTATTAATGGTCGCCTCCACGTAGCCTAACTTTGTTGTGATTTTAAAATATATTTTATTGAAGACTTCAAAGTTCAATTAGTAAATATTTTAGATAAAATATAATTTTTATAGAAAGACACTGCTTTTTACCCATAGCAATACAGATTTATCTTCTGGACCAATGATGTTCTTCATTTCTGAGCACTGCTGTCATTGAAATCCTCGTATGGCCCGAGCCTACTAACACGTAAGCACAACTCTTATACAAAACCGTCTTCTGCGTCGTTAACGATCACGATCATACCATGCAACTATAATGGATTCATGGCCAACAGAGCAAAACATGGAGAGGTCGTCTACCAGCAAGGGAACTCCGGAACGATGTTGCATAAGATGAGTCATCGACTGTCTGCTAAGCCGTGGATGACCTTGAGTCTGCCAACCGTGACCTTGAGGATGAACAGGGAATGTAAACTAGTTCCTGCCGTGACGCATGGGTGGCGTCATTCGCCCAATACACGACCTACGTGAATTACGCTCTGTCGGCCTTACCTTCGACAAGGTCTTGGAAAATGCGTGAATTCAACCTGTTGGTCTTCGTCTGGTCTTGACCCTATCGTTAATGATGGTCCTGGTCTCACCATTTCCTAAAATTCTCAGTGTGAGGGCACTTGGGTTAATTGGTGATGTTGTAAATAGAATAGGATTGGTGATCGGAGCATCTTCTTATTACGTGTATAATTTATTCCTTAATTCTTTTGTCTTCAAGAAAAGTTTGAGTTTTGATCCAACGTTATTTGCCGTGGAAGTCAATATACCTAGGTCTTGCAATGATTTAAAAGCTTTGCTGTATGGAAACTACTTGAACCACACAAACGTGGATCATCTTCTTTTCAAGTGAATTTAATCTAGTTTTTTTTCCATTTAACACCTAAACTCAGCTGTTTGACAACAACGTTTACGTGCAATGAAGTACACAAACAAATTAGGAAAGATGGGCCAGCAAAAGAAGTGACAGTATGTCCCACATATCTACGAAACTCACTCCCCTATATTCACTTTTCAAAGGGGACATTTTGAAGACGTGCACCCAATGTAAAAAGTATCAAGAAATCATATGCACATTTATGTGATAGAGATAGTGAATACCACCTAAGAAATATTAACTAAACCTGGAACGAACTATAAAAATTTCCTAAAAGATTTTAAAATAACCGGAGGCGCGCACATAAAGGTGTATTGAGTCTTTGTATAGTTGCAAAAAACGTAAGAAGTCACTTGTTAAAACGTAAAATAAAATGTTATCCTACTATAATTTGTTTTAATTTAGTCGATTTCTTTATCAGAGTATGACTTTTTGGATACCCTTTACTTACGATTTTCTTCCTTACGAAAACGACGAAAACAACCTATTAGTAGACTTATTGCGAGGTTGATTACATCTTTTGAAATAGCAGACCTCAGGAGAATGATGGATTGAACAACGTTATGCAATAAAATAAACTCAAAACATCAAATTTCAAAACCTCTTATCCCAGGTCTGTACTTAACGGTCCGGTAAGTGATTAATATTCGATTCATTCCAAATTGTCTTTGATACTCTTTCAGTAGATGTAAACAAAATTAAAATAACCACCAGACAAACCCCAACCCAAAATAAAGTGAGGTACAAAGAAACTCTAATGAAGATTCGTTAGTGCAGTCTCGCTTCCGGACCAGAAATAGACACAGATGGAAGTTGTTAGTCGAGATCGCATCAGCACATCCATTTCTTTGAAGGCTTCTTCAAGAGCTATTACAGGCTATCCTGTTTGACATTAATAATATCAACTGCCTGCAAGGATTTCAACAGTCAATTTAGGATCTGGTTTTTAGTTCTTCTGGTGATTATTTCAATTGGTTGTTGTTGTAATATGGATCAGTTTAAGCTAAGTGTCGTAGTTTTTGTGGGGTTTGTTTCTTTATTGGCTGTCTTGAAGAATAATCAATCCATACGAGTAGTTTAATATTTCACATCTTGAAGTAAAATTTCCTACTGTCACTTGTCATTAGGCTATTAATTAATAGTGACAAAAGTGACAAAAGATATCAACCAGACTGGTCTCCACATTATGTAACTAACGTAAAGAATTTCTAAATATTAGTAAGCCATTACAACATGTTAACTGTGAATTGAAATTAGACTAAATTACTTGGTTTTTTGAAGATAGTAATGAAGATTTCCGACGTGTAATTACATTAATTAAAAACATTTCCTTAAATTACATAGGTAACTAATTTTTAAATTGCAACTGTGAAGCTCCCGGCAGAAGGAGACGAGCGAAGCGACGTGACCGGCGTGAGAGAGGCCGTTACCACCTCATGTTCAAACCACGATCAAGAGTCCGTGACTCGGAGTTGCTTTCGGCCTGGGCCTCATTAAATACCAATTTAATGAGGGGAGAAGAGCGTCTGCGATGCTAAGCCGACCATCGATCCACTCGAGCGAACAGCGATGGCAATAACTGAGCGGTGGCAGAGAGTACAGGGCTACCACGAAACCCGCTCGAGACTGGGTAGAGCGAACAGCGATGGCAATAACTGAGCGGTGGCAGAGAGTGCAGGGCTACCACGAAACCCGCTCGAGACTGGGTAGAGCGAAGAGCGATGGCAATAACTGAGCGGTGGCAGAGAGTACAGGGCTACCACGAAACCCGCTCGAGACTGGGTAGAGCGAACAGCGATGGCAATAACTGAGCGGTGGCAGAGAGTGCAGGGGCTACCACGAAACCCGCTCGAGACTGGGTAGAGCGAACAGCGATGGCAATAACTGAGCGGTGGCAGAGAGTGCAGGGGCTACCAGGAAACCCGCTCGAGACTGGGTAGAGCGAACAGCGATGGCAATAACTGAGCGGTGGCAGAGAGTACAGGGCTACCACGAAACCCGCTCGAGACTGGGTAGAGCGAACAGCGATGGCAATAACTGAGCGGTGGCAGAGAGTACAGGGCTACCACGAAACCCGCTCGAGACTGGGTAGAGCGAACAGCGATGGCAATAACTGAGCGGTGGCAGAGAGTGCAGGGGCTACCAGGAAACCCGCTAGAGAATGGGTAGAGCGAACAGCGATGGCAATAACTGAGCGGTGGCAGAGAGTGCAGGGGCTACCAGGAAACCCGCTAGAGAATGGGTAGAGCGAACAGCGATGGCAATAACTGAGCGGTGGCAGAGAGTACAGGGCTACCACGAAACCCGCTCGAGACTGGGTAGAGCGAACAGCGATGGCAATAACTGAGCGGTGGCAGAGAGTGCAGGGGCTACCACGAAACCCGCTCGAGACTGGGTAGAGCGAACAGCGATGGCAATAACTGAGCGGTGGTAGAGAGTGCTGGGGCTACCAGGAAACCCGCTAGAGAATGGGTAGAGCGAACAGCGATGGCAATAACTGAGCGGTGGCAGAGAGTGCAGGGGCTACCAGGAAACCCGCTAGAGAATGGGTAGAGCGAACAGCGATGGCAATAACTGAGCGGTGGCAGAGAGTACAGGGCTACCACGAAACCCGCTCGAGACTGGGTAGAGCGAACAGCGATGGCAATAACTGAGCGGTGGCAGAGAGTGCAGGGGCTACCACGAAACCCGCTCGAGACTGGGTAGAGCGAACAGCGATGGCAATAACTGAGCGGTGGCAGAGAGTACAGGGCTACCACGAAACCCGCTCGAGACTGGGTAGAGCGAACAGCGATGGCAATAACTGAGCGGTGGCAGAGAGTGCAGGGGCTACCAGGAAACCCGCTAGAGAATGGGTAGAGCGAACAGCGATGGAACTAGCAAGCCCCAAGAGAAAACTGGTCTAAATTGGACAAAGTTTGAAAAGCTGGGGATCATTGGCGGTCATGAGGAAAACTGTTCAAATCCGAAGTGAAAAAGGGATGGAAAAGAATGCAACTGGAAATAGTAACCTATTGAAACTGGTAGAGTGAAAGTGGTAGAGTGAAGCACCACACTCAAAACTTCACGCACTGATCAACGACGAGCATGCACCCAAAACGTCCAGTAAGTAAGGTGCATTCGGACGCAAATTTCCGAACGTGCAGGGGATACTTGCGCTCTGAATGATACAGCGGATAGGCTACGGAGAGAAGTAGTCTAAATTGGGCAGAGGCAGAAGATGGAAATAGGTGGTGCTGAGCGAAAAGGGTGCAGAGCGAAAAGAATGAAGAGGGTGCAGGAAAAACTGCACAGAACTAAGCGGCGGGAGATAAAAATATCCGGTGCATTGACAGGAAAGTGTAGAGGTAACGAGAAACTTTATCTAAATGGGAAAATTAGCTTAATGGAATAAAATAAATGACTAACTAGAGAAAAAAAACTAGAGAGCTTTGAAGAATGACTGGTTGAAATTAGTGGGGAAGAGAGAATCAGGAGAAGCAGGAAAGTAAGGGCAGGATGGTGCGGAAACTTCGTTTAAATTATTTAAAACTGGTTTGGCCTACAGCTAATAGAAAACAAACATCAATTGCAGCAGGGGTCATAACCTGGAGAAAATAGAGTTTTTAGAGTAACTAACAACAGAGGCGAAAGAACAAAAATGGTTACTTATAACTTTGTGTAAACTATAGGATATTAATACATTGTCATTTATTTTACAGAACACATTGTTGTGAAACCTCCGCATTTGACTGGAATACGATCCAAACCCCAGTCTTGTAACTATCTAACTTCGACCAGTTGTTATAGCATCATTAATTGAATGCCCAATGACAAATGACAACTTTTTGCGGTGTCGAACCTTTAAAAAGCTATTAACGTTTCTCAGTATCGCACCTTAAACCTTAGAATTCATAAGCGAGCACTAAGACCACTCAGCTACCCAGCCATTTATCAAATTAAACGAAACCTTGAGGAATCCTGGCTACCGTTGGGCACGTTGAACGAAATTCCTTTCGCGCTGATGAATGGGTGGTGTAGAGCTGGATGAGTCCGGGTCACCTGTCTGGCAGAGGTCCGAGTGGGACGGTCGACCGGCCACCGCCACCGCCTCCGTCACTGCCACGGTCAGGACAGGATCGGGAGTCCGGAGCGAGCGGGGAGCGAGGAGAGACCTTGCAGTCACTTGGGTACAGACCAACGATGTTTTGTTACAACGAGGATGTTTATAAAATAATCAATTGCTGTAATAATCTAATTGAGGGCTCTAGCGTCAAGGACACTTTTTTACACCAAAAAACCTAACAGTGGTGGTGTAAAGCTTGTCCAGGGCTTCTTGACAACCATGGGATTGGGTCTGTTATTCTGATCTTGATGTGGCATCCTAAAGAGGATAAAAGAGGATAAGAAGAACAGAAACAACCCTATGACAATCGAGTGGTTATGAGGGGACATTGCACCACCAGATATCCAAAATAATAAATGACAAATATTCTTAATTTTACACTCTTCCATGAAGCAATATTGCTTTCATTAAACATGCTCTGTTGAAAAAAAAAAACAAAAAAACTACAACAAAAACATGAGGAATAATTTATTCAAGTAAGGGGATATTTTGAATAATTTGACAATCTTTTAGGCTTAGTAACTTTTTTTAGTTTTTAGACTTTATTTTTTAACGTTTTTGGTGATTTTTATTCCGACGCATCGATGTTTTTTGACTGGTTTGACTTGCAATTATCGCTGTAACCGCTTTGATGTTATTTTAATTTTCAAGGATAGCTTTTAGTAGATTTAATCATCTATGGAATCAACTCTTTCTATTTCTCTTAAAATGAGTACAACATTTTCAATATATTTCAAAGAGATGGATAACACTAATTTCACTTTAGGTTTTACCTTCGACCATTAAAGGGTATGATTTAAATAACTTAACAATAATTTTATATTGGTTAATTTATCTTTCAAAATCATCACTCCATGACAATAATCATGGATATCAAACCACAACAATATCTCCATAATCTGATACATAATTGGCTCATGACGTTTTCTTCAAGGCCTAACATAAATATCGTTAACGATTATTGGTACATCCGGCCACGGTTGATAACGCCCGACTTCCGGCCATCGCCGATCGTCCCTGATAATTCGATACTTAATCGTAAAAAATCGCCGTCCGATCGCTCAGCACCCTTGTTTATGTGGGACTGTGACGACGCGACGAGTTGGTTATGAAACCGATGATTCAGATTGTTTCGAAACTTTAAACGGCTTGTCGACGCAGTTAAAATCAAGGTTGTGTTTCCCCGTGAAATTTCGATTCGGTTTTGAATTATCAGTGTGAAAATCTACCAGGTATTGGCTTTGGTGATAATATTCAAACTAATTTTAAAAATTGTAATATTTTTGTATTACATAAATGAAATTTTATAAGAACTGATATTATCTACGTTTTTGATAAGGATGAATTTTAATATATTAAATAACATGAATAACTGCATTAATTAATTTTGTTTAAGTGCTATACATACAAACACTGTCTACATAAATAATTCATAACTTTAAAATGTGAGGATAGGTAACATAATTTTGCACTACACATAGCCTTTTTTATGGAAACCCATTGGTCTTAACAATTATTGGTTAATTCAGATTTTTAGAGCTAATGTTTGCATCCGCCAAACCATCCATTCAAACTTTATTCTCATTGTGTATGCTCTGTGTTAAATACAGTATGTTGTATTGCACGGAATCAGTTAATAGAATCTCATTTTCAAGGCGAACTAACTATTATCACTGTAATTAATCCTAGATTAATAGAAACAATAATAATAGGCCTATTTATAATACACTACTAAAACAAGAAATCAATAATCGCGTTCAATACAATCTTTGTCTTTAAGGATTGAACCTTCTCATTCCTTCATGTTTTGATATCTGAAACCCCACACATGATCAGCAACCACAAAGGACCGGTTAACCCAAACGTGGGAAGCGATCGGGGATCAAATTTGCACAAAGCTCGTTCTTTCTTTATCTGATTTACCGAAAACAAACACGAAGACCCTGCGGAGATGATTCACACAAAACGAAAACCCGAGGAACAAACAAAGAATCCGCTGGCATCAAAGCCAAGGAACCTGATACTATACGACCCAGAACTTTTAGTTTTACTCCATGACAACCCATCAGTTTCAGTGAACCCAATCACAATAAAAAAAACTTTAGAAAACTTTAGAAAATTGTTGATCATCTGAACTATTTTTTTCGGATTATTAGCTCAAGTGATTCATTTGCGTGAATAAACCAACCCGGTATAAACGACGTTCATATTTTGACTTTACAATGTATAAGAATTATTAGTTTTTACTAACGAACCATGCATGAGGACTTTATGTAATTGTACTGTTTGTGCGGAGATTTATTGTTAAAAAAATAAAAAGAAAACTGGCAGCACGCGTTTTTGATTCCAAATCCATTTCTTAGAATCTAATCACCTAGTTTGATATTTTTAATTTACTTCAACGAGATTTTTAGATTAAATTTTACAATTGTGTAAATCACTCACCACCTAAGTGAATGTAGGTATAGAGAAAAATTTAGAGACTTCCCTTGAAAATTGCCAATACAAACTCAAGACATTTATTTGAACTCTTTAATGTACTTTGAAAACACAATTTAAGCTAGCCCCATATAACCCTGACATATTCCAAACCTAATACTATATGGTATAAATTTTCAAGCTTGTAGGGGGGATTGCCCCTTTGCCCCCCCCCCCCCCCCCCTGGGTCCGCCACTGCCTACTGCTGCTCGTCAATCAATCAAGGAAGCTGAGTCATCCCGAGGGAACAACAGAGTCCCGGTCTGCAAGGTGCTGGGATCTACCATATAATTTGTCTTGATCAGTTGTCACTGCAAATGCACCCGCCATTACACTGCGATAATGGCATTAGAGTGGCGATGTGAGTGTTAATGCTTCGAAATTTGTTGCGAATCGTTCTCATTTTGTTTTATTGTTTTCTTTTTTATATAACGGGAATGCAATTTTAAATTTTTATTTCTTAGATAAGAGTTTTGATTATTCTATGTCCTAGGATAAAACATAAACTTATCCTGATAAATGAAGACATAAGCTATCAAACTTGAGTTATTCAAGTAGACAATAATCTAGAGGTGTGTAAATGTTATGAAATTGTCCAGTAAATTTAAAATTTTAGTTGGGATTTTAGGCCTACCGGTTTATTTATTGTGCACCGAATCTATTAGCATTAACGAATCTTGGATCATAGTACTTTAATGATAAGATTGATGAGTACATAAATAAGCTAAAGAAGATATTTTTAGCGATGATATTGCATCATACGAAATCATTATGTTTTGTTTGCTATGGAGGCGGATTTTAAGTTGTCAAATCTATGGCCAGAATAATTGTCTCCCATTCAATCTTGAAGTCTCCATCAACAATCCCCGCTATTGCCCAACCTCCTGGGAGGTTCTGTATGAACGTTGGTGATCTACTCAGCTCCAGATGACCACCTCGACCCCGACCTGCCCGACTGTGACCGTCTGACCTCCAGTCGAGGATGCAACGTCATTTATCATCCGTGGCACAGTCGCCATCTCACAACCTCTTGGTCGTTTTGGCATCGTCTTCTCCCCCGTGATATATGTGGTTGCCCAAGAGCCGAGGTTTCAGTAACAGAGCTGTCAGGGAGATCTGCAATAGGCCATTTCTGAAGTTTTTGTAAAAGGTCTTCCATTGGATTCTGAATTAGGGATGTGGACAAGTAGGGTTGATTTAGTTGTATGAATAGGCATGAAAAATGTTGTAGTTGGTGTGTGAAAAAAACAGTAGTTTGAAGATCCATAATATGGATTAAAAACAGTCTATGATTATGTAAATTAGAAAATAAGTAAATTTTTGCTATGTTAACTCCCTTAGCTGCACGCTAAGATCTAGGTAAAAACATATTCTCAAGCAATCTCAATAAAAAATAAAATCGACTTCTTCGTGATTTGAAATTACGTCGCCGTTTTCAACTTTTAAATAGGGCTATTTTAATTTTTTAATAGGGGTCTTAATATTATAATTTGCTCAGATATCGACCAGAAAGATGTGTTTATAGTACTGAATCACTTTAATTTAGGTTCAGTGCCGAAATTTAGACGTTCTCATTGCATGTTACAAGAGTTTATACTACCAAAGACCCAAGCCACTGTACAGGAGGATGCGAAATGCAAATAGAAGCCACTTGAATAGAATACCGTTTGGAATTAATATCGGCAAACTCGACCCTGTATTGAGGCCAGCCGATGTGAGGAGATCCGTCTAGTCATGTATGTGGGCGGAGTACACTACATCAGCTGTTTACCTAGGCAGCTCCCGCACTGCACGATCTGCACCTGTCAAACTGACCTGAAGCAGTGCAGTGACCCATATATGAATATTTTTTACAATGATAAGATTATGTTATGGGACATTTCACGATCAAGTCTGGATCATATGATCAGATACTGATATAAACCGGTCCCGGACTTGAAGAGGACTTGATGTAGTCTGATTCAGAAAAGATTTAACCTTGCGTTGTAACTTGGGCATACGGAGACAACAGCCGAACCGCTAAGAACATCTCCCTCTAATGGAAATTTTACAAAAGTCCCTAGAAGGATGGAATAATGAAGGGAAGGAAATGACAAGATATCGGCGGCAGGTTGAATTGCCCCCTCAGAGGGCCAAATCCCGTGCTCCTGTGACAACTGATTCTCAGGCTCAAACTGGTGACCCGCTCTGCCCTTTAACTGGCCAACCAACTGAATGTCCAACCATGTTCCTTCAGCATTACGTTTACAGTTCCTAGGTTGACATAAACCCCCTGCTGTCCAGTACATGAAGTGATGATGAAGGAATGTGAATTGTTTTGCAAAAAGACTTTCACGCGTTTTGACAACTTTGATTGCTGCACCCAATATCAACTTCACACCTGGTTAAAACTCGTTTAAAGTTATCCTGTTAACCATATTGGGTCAGATCTTGAACATGCTAAATGGATCTGCAAGTCAACACCTAGGGGTTGAAACCATTCTCGCACCGTCATACTGTACACCTGCCAAATGTTGCTGCCAGCGTGGCCAGCACGTCTTGTCCCTAGCTGAGCGAAGTGAATGACCCCGCGCGGCAACCACTTCGCTGCGGTGATTCCGATTTCCCACCAAAATTATTGGGCGCACATTGTGTCAGAGACGTGTGTCGTGAGCGGCCGAGCCGTGCCTGAGGCGGGGGACCATCCTGGCGAGACTGCTGCAGAGTTTTCGTAAATTTAAAAGAAAACCTTGTACATGTAGTACAAAAGTAGTTAGCCATGTTGTAAACAAATTATTACTTTATATATTTACACGGAGGAAGTATATATGTACACGAATGTGTTCTATTCTGAAATGGTCCATTGCAGATCTTCAGTGCAGCTGGGCCAATGTTTTTTATTTAGAAAAAAAATTGTAATCGCATGGATACAATATAAAAAAACATGTATACGAACAAGTTAACACAGCTTAAGAAAAATACTTTGTTTACGTTTAAAAAGTCTATAAGACTCCTGATAAAACAACTTCCACACCGTAGGAAGTTTTAGTTAGAAGTTGCGGTAGTTTTATCATTCATGTAAAAAATACTGTACTACCTTAAATAAAGAATACAGTTCAAATTTATTTGCAAAATTTTACTGTAATAATACAAAGATTGTCTTTCGTTTTAAATAGCCTTGGTGTAATACGTAATAGTTTATGTAGATATTGAAACAATAAATTTAATTACTTTTTGACTGAATCAAGGCCAACTACAATGGACGGTATTCCACATTTTATAAACATTCTTTAGCATTGCGGCACCCTTGACTTTCCTCCTTCCAATCTTACCCACAATTCCTCAATAACAATACTACACGAGTGTTCCGTTACGAAACCAATCAGCTGATTGGAACCCAGAATACTTCTAGATTGAATAGAAAAGATTGATAACTGGGTCCAACGAAAGTGCAAGTGCCAAGCCATCACGTTGTCCCGAATACGAGAATCCAGGCCGAGGCACGGCGCGGTGGCGGCACACATTCAAAATAATAAACTCACTTCCGGACAAAAAACCGAGCCCGCCCACACTAAATGACGTAAAATCTGTCATCATCGCCTCCCTAGTGAAAAAACGCCGACGGTCCCCACACATGGTGTGGGCCCTCCCCTGCTCCGTACGTGAGTTTTTCAATTTTTTATGCGAACCGTGAGTAACTAAGTAGTGCAAAATGGGGTGGTTTTGTCCTCGGATCAAAGCCCCTGATGGGCGGAGGGGGGTGCGAGAGTGGTGTTTTGTGCAGTTCATCGCAAAATAGGGAGGGTTGCGTAGTTATTTCGTGATGATCTTGTTTTAATGTTTGGTTATATCAAAGGTGTGAATAATAGTCCTACTGTTATATATTTGTTTTAAGCTTTAGATGATGATTTTGTACCTATAAAATAAAAATTACACTTAAAAGTAAATTTTATTTTCAACAATTAATTTATCTTACGTTCATTCTACTGTACACTAATCTAAGCCGTTACACGGTATCACTAGGGATCATTGTGTGGAATTCAAGCAAAAGAATTTGAGATAAAAAAAATAACTACTAATCTTCCATCTAATAAAATACATGGTAATATTTTATACGCCATTATTTTATCATTTTTACAAAGATTGTATATCCTTATCTAGCTCGGTTAGGTTATAATCATCATCAGCCGGTCCGGTTATAAATAAATAAATAGAGTTCTCCTAAAACGTTAACAATAATTTCTTCCCTGTCCCAATTACAAAAAGCACTCTTCCCATATGATTGCAACTGCTGTCTTTCCTATAACATGGTGTGATTACTTTTATTTAACCTTCGATTGCCTTTGTGAAGTTGTTTAAGAGATAACCGCGAGGCCGGGATGGGTAATATTTAAACACGAAATTCACAAAAAAATAAATAAACTGCCATTATCCTTCCGTACATATCTGAAGTTAAGAGTTGGCAGCAGTGTAACATGGCGCTACCCCTCAGTTCACCTCCCCTCTCCCCACTTGAACCTGTATATTCCCCGTACGGCAGATCTTCCGCGAAATCCCACTGCATCCAAGTCGATTACTCTCTGGCGAGCGTCCAGGGCGTCACTGACAGATCGCCGTGTGAGAATAAGGAGTCGCAGGAATGCAGGGGCGAGCGGAATACCAATAACCTCAGGCTTGCAGATCCCCGCTCTGTGCTTGGAGGTTCGCGATAGCCACAAGCATCGGTGGACTTCGGAAGACTTGTAAGTCATATGTCTTGTCAGCGAAGTAATGAAGGAGTTTGCGCGATTGGGGGGTCTTATTGGGGAACGCTGCGCGCTGAAAGTAGTTTACGGGTTTCGAGTTTAGATTCAGTAACTTTTGGAGTTCAGTGGTCCATTTTTAACTAGAATAAAGTAGAATAAAAAGTTTATTTACATTGACGTCAGGGGTAAATAATAAACAAAAAAGTGTAAATAACTTTTTTGTATAGATCTAAGGTAAAAATTGATTCTTGAGAATGGCTAAGGGCATTGTTTAGGACCTATGTCAAATGACGTCAGTTGTGTGTATAAAGAATTGTAACCTTATTAACTGTGACCTTAGATCACCAGTCTTGAAAAAGATCGTAGCCTTAATTAGATTAAAATGGACACTTTAATTTAAACTACATAATGCCGGTTTAAAATATTAAATATTAAAAAGAACACTTAATATATATAAATGTATGTAAGTAAAATAAAACTAATTAATTAAAATACGTCAAATATTAACAGCTGATTGTTAATAAAGATCTTTTGTTTTCCTAGTTGAAGACAAAGTTTTCAAAAGGTGTCGTCCACCGAGCGGCGTGTGTTTTGAGCGGCGAGTGTTCTGAGCGGCGAACCTCAGGTAGAAAAGGGTCAAAGGGAATTTGCGGGGAATTCCTCCCTTCGGCAGGGAGAACCTCGCCTCGCGGCCGCGGTCGTAGCGCTAGGCGAGTTTTATGGATGCAGAGGTTTACGGGAATCATGTTTTAAAAATAATTAATTAAGATAGAGATTGGCTCTTTTTTTTCTAAAAGTACAAAAACGAAAAAAATATTACAATTTAAAAAAAAAATTCTTTTTAGCTATAATTGACTAAAATCATCTGTTATTCTCGATGCAAATGCAACGTGTCATATTAAAGAAGAATAACGGTGCTAAATTTCCTTGGTTATACTTTGGTAATCTCACTTTGGTAGTTTCATCAAAACTTATGGAAAACTTCAGTTAAAAAATCAAAAAAACAGATGATTTTAGACAGTTATAGCTGAAATTAGAAATTTTATTTTAAAATTCTAAAAATATAGCCAACCAGATCCTTTTTTCTACTTTTATAAAAGTCACCTGAGAGGTATTGTACTCAGAGCCTCTCACGAGTTTCTCCCTGCCGAAGGGAGGAATTCCCCGCAAATTCCATTTGACCCTTTTCTACCTGAGGTTCGCCGCTCAGAACACTCGCCGCTCAAAACACTCGCCGCTCAAAACACTCGCCGCTCAAAACACGTAACCTTTCAAAACACCACACAAAAGGATGCTCCATCCTTCGACGGGTCCGTCTGTAAGTTTAAACTCTCTTGGCGAATTGGAAGCACTAAGCACTCGACAACTACAATGGGAACAGCCGGATGATTATTGTTTTCAACAAGTGATTGTATACTCGGTGGCGAGCGAGTTCCTTGCTCCTTGCTCTGTGCACCTCAAGGTCGGAGCGTTGACTTGGTCCGCTGTCGCTGCCGTCATGAAGCTAAACAAAAACATAATTGGACTCTACTTTACTGCGGACCCGGCTCGGTTTATCTGTTTGTGGGAAAATAATTTAACTACGGATCGCGAAAACGGGAAATTTTATAACTGATGGAATGATTTTCGCATATTTTCTTAAAAGCTTGAACTGCTTGGATCGTTAAGCAGAGCTAATGTGAAGTGCGCACCTCAGGAAATCTGCTTCGTCATTTCGGAATTTGAGAATTGCTGCTCTAAGCGCTGTCAGGAATAGCTAGTTTTCCTTCCTTTAATACAAAAAGCTACAATATATACGATAATTGGTAAAATATAATAATCATAACATATACCTTGCTATAAAAGAAGTTAGGCCTATGTAGTTCTAAAATCATTCATAATTACCACCGTTAATGACAATTCTCAATAAATAACAGATTCCCAACAGGATGCATTATCAATTTAACGATTGATTCAAAACTAATACGTCCTACTATACGGTATACACTTAACTCCGGAAAATAAAACTTCCAATCCAAATATTAATCTTTTACAACACTCTCTCTGGACGGGTTTCCGGAATCCGATCTACCAGCCGTTCCGAGTGATTGGGACTCCAGCGAAGGAGGTGCCCAAGAGGAGGTGCCCAGGAGGTGCCCGACCAGACATAGGCCTACGTGTGGCCCAGAATCTGCCCGCCTGGCACCCGCGCTTGGCCGCCCGCCTGGGAAGGCGCTCTGTGCCTGGAATGGCCAATATGACTTTTCACTTGCATCGGTTTCTACTTTTTTAATTGCCAAAAGAGGTTTGAATGCAGTGAAGAAATGTCTAGAATTGAAAGGGATGCGGATTGTAAGATAGCTATGATCGTCCATTCGGTTAAGTTAGGCTACTTTGAAATATCGATTAAAATTTTCCTGAGAGCTTTAAGGAAAACCTGTTAGAAAAGTCCAATTGCAAACAAAGATTAAATTGATCGATAAAATTTTGGGTTGAAAATATGAAGAACTGTCACTTTCTTCATAAAGTAGGAAAAGCTTCCAACTTTAAACAATAAACTCACGCTATATTTAAGGATAGCATGTGTGGAAGAGTTTCAACTAGGCCATGCATTTGATGGTTTTAGACCAAAATATTTAACTTGAAGGGTAATCAAGGCGAAGGCGATTAAGAGTACTCGTATTAATTAAAGAATAAATCAAAACTCAAAGTTCCTAGCTTTAACAAGGAAATTTAAAATCCTGTTTTGTAAAAACAGTTCAGTTTTGAAATCCAAGCAAGAATCCATGCAAGAAGCAGATCTTCTTCACACGAAGGCGACTTTTGATCCCTCGTTGCAGGGTTAGATCGTGATTGGCTACTGCATCTTTTGATCCTTTCATCGACGGTTCAACGGGGAGTATTGGTACATCGAGAGAGTGCTCGATTTTATCTGTGTGATTTCCTAATGGTTCAAATTTAATGTTTCAAAAAGAACAGTTTCTATTTTATCATTGATGGTGCAATTTTATTACCATAGTAATATAGAGACACATCTTCTACTATATATTTGTCAAATACCACTCACTCACGTATCAGAGTATCTCCAAAACTACAAGGCCTAGAGGGTTAAAACTTGGCATGTACGTTCATCTTTGCTAAAAAACGCTCACTAAGAAACGGTTTTGCGAAATTCCGTCAGGGCTCCGCCCCGCACGACTTGAAAATTTCGTTACAATGTTATTCTTATGGGGGATTTTTAATACAAATCAAAGCAACAACGAATCTCCAAAAGTAGAGAGCATGCAGGATTGAAATTTGGTATAGACGTTCCTTTCTACCCATTGATGCTCACTAAGAAACGGTTTTATGAAATTCCTGCAGGACTCCGCCCCACACCACTTCATAATTTCGTTACAATGTTATTCTTATGGAGAACTTAAAATACGAACCTAGGAAACAAAGAATCTCCAAAACTATAGGACCTACAGGGTTGAAATTTGGGATGAAAGTTCCTCTTTGCCTATAGGTGCTCACTAAGAAACGGTTTTGCGAAATTCCTTCAAGGCTCCGCCCCACACGACTTCAAAGATTTGATGTAATTACTGTTGAAGATTCAATGCTATCAGCTGTTAGTAAAATGATAAATTTAAGAGACGACATAGCCATATGATAATGTTTTTATCTATTTGTAAACAATTTAGATGGTGTAAAATGTTTATTGGTTAAGTTAATACAATAAAAGGTGATGACGAACCTTGAACTGTTAGAAAATTACAGTGCTCTCGTGATTGTTCCTGTCTTTTGCCTGCATTATCCTTTGCTATGAAAGGGTCTATCGCAGATTGCCGCAGTATACGAGCCAAAATCGTCAAACATGCCACTGATAACTGGGACAGGCTGATGCACGTTAATTTCATGACAAGAGAGTGTCTGCGTTATCAAAACAGAAGGAAATATTTAGGCCTTTCTACGACGTCGAGCTCTTATATCTACTGAATTTCATTTGAGTTACAAATTACGGCCGAAATCAACAATGACAAATTGAAGTATTTATTAATGAAACTATTAACTGGCAATACATGGAGAAGCAGTGAATATAAAAAGTTTCAAGTTTACAGGTGAAATAACCCAGGGTCAACAGCGAATCTGAAAATACCCCCGTCGCAGCAGACCTGCGTACTCAGCGAATTTCCAATGGAATCTTGGCATAGTTTTTATTTCCCCATAAAATCCATGGGGATGAGAGTATGTAGGTTTGCCGCCAAATGGGTTTTGTTGGTAAATATAAGTTAAACCCAACCTATGGAATGTACATACCAAATTTTATCCGGTTATGGTTTTCTTTTTATTTTCCCCATAAACCCCATAGGGGTAAGTACGTAGGTTTGCCGCCATATGGGTTTTCTAAGCAAATATAAGTTAAACGCTTCCGAATGAATGTACTTACCAAATTTTATCAAGATATGTCAATAAATAAGCAAGATAGAAGGTTTTGTTAATTTCCCATAAGAATAACATGGAAAACACAGTTTTTGGATTTTCTCGATAACCATTTAAGCTAGGGAAAAAATTCAAAATACTAGATTGTTTGTTTTTTTAAACTCTTTTAAATGGTTTAAGTTAAAATTGTTGAATTATATAAATAAAATTAAAAAAAAAACCAAAAACCCATTTTTTACCCTTTTGAAACCCCATAAAACCCCGTTCCCATGGTCCGATCATTCTGGTTCGCGAACTCAACCTAGCAGACGCTGGCTTACACCCCTGCACCAAATTTCATCAAAATCGGAGGTTCCGTTCAAAAGTTATCGTGTTCACGGACACATTCATATCGATATATATATATATATATATATATATATATATATATATACATATGTATATGTATATATATATATATATATATATATATATATATATATATATATACATATACATATGTATCAATTTGAACGAACGGTGTTTTTGGCTTATAGGGACCTCAAAACGAAAAAGTATTCCCTATATGGAAATTTGCTAAAATCCACAATATAATATATATAATTATGTAATCGCAGAGGTGTCCCTACATCGATACAAACGGCAGCTCCCATGAAAACGACGGTAATAGCTTATTTCTAAAGGAAATTCGCTAATATCTCGGTAACCAGTGAACGTAGAGCAATAATTAAACATACCAAATTGTTTGTTTTTTCGAGCTATGTATCTATGTATCTATGTAAAAAGTGGAAAAAACCCACTTTTGAGGGGTAAAATCCCCCACTTTCCCTACTGAAGTTGGGCCGATCTTACTGGTTAACGAACTCATCCAAGAGAATCTAACTTTACATGCCTGTACCAAATTTCATGATGATCAGACGATTTTTGCACTAGTTATCGTGTTCACAAGCACTCAAAATTGAAAATTCTATTTCCCATATAAGCCCATGTTAAATATTTTAGTAAATCGTTATTTGAGCAGTTTTAAATGTGTTACCGACAAATAATCACTACGTATCCAGAAAGTACACATAAAAAGCCACAAGATAATATATATAATTATGTAATCGCAGAGGTGTCCCTACATCGATACAAACGGCAGCTCCCATGAAAACGACGGTAATAGCTTATTTCTAAAGGAAATTCGCTAATATCTCGGTAACCAGTGGACGTAGAGCAATAATTAAACACACCAAATTGTTTGTTTTTTCGAGCTGAATCTAATGGTGTACACTAAAAGGTAATCAAATAAAAATATCTATGTGAAAAGTGGAAAAAACCCACTTTTGAGGGGTAGAATCCCCCACTTTCCCTACTGAAGTTGGGCCGATCTTACTGGTTAACGAACTCATCCAAGAGAATCTAACTTTACATGCCTGTACCAAATTTCATGATGATCAGACGATTTTTGCACTAGTTATCGTGTTCACAAGCACTCAAAATTAAAAATTCTATTTCCCATATAAGCCCATGTTAAATTTTTTAGTAAATCGTTATTTGAGCAGTTTTAAATGTGTTACCGACAAATAATCACTACGTATCCAGAAAGTACACATAAAAAGCCACAAGATAATATATATAATTATGTAATCGCAGAGGTGTCCCTACATCGATACAAACGGCAGCTCCCATGAAAACGACGGTAATAGCTTATTTCTAAAGGAAATTCGCTAAAAACCAAACGACCTAAGGTATTGATAGTTGGCATGGAAGATCCACTTTTCCCATAGGTGCTGACTACAATATGTTTTTGGAAAGCTATTTAGGGCTCCGCCCCACAGGACTTCAATACACGTTAGGGCCTATGGCGTTAAAAATTTGGCATGGACGGTTTCGTTGTTCGTAGGTGCTCACCAAGAAACCCTTTTGCACAATTCCTTCAGTGCTCTGCCCCACAGGCTTTTGAAATTACAATATATATTTAATGTTATTCTTATAGCCAATTGAAATACAAATTTAGGAAATGACGCATCTCTTAAAATATAGGGAGTGCGGGGTTGAAAATTGAAGCTCTTTGTCTATAGGATCTTAATAAAAACTGTTTGCACGTTTCTTTTAGGGACAATACAGAACCTCAAAATTACTATAAAGCTCAAGGAGTTGAAATTTGGCAAGGACTCATTTTTTGCTAATAGTTTTTTTTAATAAGAAAAGTGTTTTCAAATAATTTTTTTGAAGCTTTATAGCTCCGCTCCACTGGACTAAAAATTATTCTATGACCTGCTGGATTGAAACTTTACATGTTCGTTCCTCTTTGCTCATCATAGGTACTTACTACGAAATGATTTTACAAATATAGTTTTTGAAATCCTTTAGGGTTCCACCCCACAGGACTTCAAAATTACTATGATGGTTCATCCTTGTGGCCAATTTCAAATGCGAATCAAGGAAACAACGGATCTCAGAAACTATAGGACT
>CM061534.1:183866154-183917872 GCA_030545055.2 Neoaliturus tenellus | reverse complement strand
AAACTCATTAAAGTGGTCACGGCTTTGGTATGAAAACAATTTATACTACTCAGTTTATTATTTTATCTATAAAGTTGTTGGAAATTGAGTTCAAAATAATTCCAGAAATATTAAACACATTACCAAAGACTAAATACGTAGTCCCTGAGGTCTTGAAAACTTTAATTTAATTTTTTTTATTGGGATATGTCTACTGTTCATTATTGGACAGTAAATTGAGATGCGATAAAGAAATCTATCCATTAAATATAAATATAATATCAAGAGTCGATTAGAAAAGAGAAATAAGCGATATAGATTTCATATAGCTACTTAAAATCAACTCAAAATTTTACCTGTAAGAACTCTTTTCTTGTCCAGTTTTGGTCGTGTGACCCGTATTCGTCGAGGCGCAAGAAATTCATTGTCCAGTTGGTTGTTGTGGTGTTGGTGGGGGGGTGGGGAGGGGGGGGGTCTAATGTAAGGCAATATTTGATCGGCCGGTACCGTAAGTGTACGTGGCGACATGTCTTTGTCATCTCGGATGGTTTCGGTTTTCATCAGCCTCCGGTCTATTGTGACGGCGCATTGTGTTCTCCGGGTTCAAAATCAACCAGACCCGATTCACCCGGTGGTCATCTAGTGAGCGTCCATGGGACCACGATGACGGGCGATAATTGGAGTCTGGGTCATGGAGGAGTAGTATATTTTTAAATCGATAAAGATAATTTCGAGTGCCTTGGGATTTGGGGGGATAGGGACCATACACTATACATTACTTACCGCTGTGGCCACTCAAACCAAAGTTGGGTTTTGGCCTCCGCAACGATCCGCCTCCACTTTTCCACATCTTCAGCTTGCTCCCAGGTTACTCCCATTCGTCAGAGGTGTCTTTGAACTTGGTCCTGCCATCTTAATTTTGGTTTCCTAGTGGTCTAGTGCCTGCTGGCTCCCTTCAAAAACTTCCTCAACAAGGGTGTTTTCTGGTCTTCTTGCTATATGACCTGCCCATCTCAATCTTCGACTTTTACTAACAGCTACAATGTCAAGCTGTCAGTAAAGGTCTAATACCATACACTATACTGAAAATAAAAATAATTTTCGTCACATTTATCTTTTTTTTACACAATTGTTGTAGAGTAAAGAGGTTTAACTACTATGAAGATGGTGAAAATTACCCCCTGCTGATTGGCGCCATTTTACCCACCATTCCCGCTGTTTCCTTGGTAATCAGTACTTTGTTTACAGTTTCCCATCTGGTATCTGCCATTTTACCCATACTTGAATAGTTTGTATGGTAACCAAATTCAATATATTGCTCACAGACCATCAAATCAACGTGTTTTTGAAAACAAACAACAAATAATCAGATGTTTTAGAAGTATAGGCCTAATTTGTAATTTTTTAAGCATGTTGTGGCCAATCAGAATAGCTAAAACTGGTTACCAAGGAAACTAGGGTAAAGTGTGGGATGGTTACCAAGGAAACAGCGGGAATTGTGGGTAAAATGGCGCAAATCAATAGCGGAAAAAACTTTCGGTAATTGTTTACATTTTGCATTCAAAAACTTCTGAAGCAACTGCACCAGCAACATTATGTTTTCTTTTACACATAGTCTAAAATAGAAACCCTTTTTTTCTCCTGAACAGGTGAACTGCGCAGGTGCCAAAAATGCATTCGACTAAGGATCGCCTATGGCTGTTTCCACGGGAAGCAATTAATTTGCTTCAAGACCTTCCGAAGAAGTGGTCAGAAGAAAGAGCGATCCAGGAACACACATGTTCGCATGCGAGGTCGGGCGTTGTGTTGTTACTGGATGAGGAGCTGAACTAATAGGTAACGTTACCTTCACGGGTGAGCAATCCAAGAATTTACTTTCGTGATGTTGATGCAGGGTCTCAATTGTTAGGAAGTGCGAAAGCCTAATTGGTCACATGTCCAAGTTTGATTTATTGTTGGCTGTTATTCTAAAACAATAAAAATGCAACCAACAACAACATCACAGTTACAGAAAAATAAGTAATTGTTCCAATGCCGGAATCTTATATAAACCACGCCTGAATGGTTTCTATTCATTCATTGTTGTGTTTATAGGTTAACTATCCTACACCAAGGCTAAAAGACGGAGTTATCGTAGGCACTGGTGGAGTTCAAATTAAGCCACTAGTTACTTTTACTTCTTCATTTAGCAGCTGAATTTATCATTGTTAAAACTTTAAGTTTTTACTAAGTTTCGATTGCATTTTAACTATGCCTAATTGCACAATTGATTTGCCACTTTACTTTTGTTTATCTAATTAATATCACTATCATCAGTATAAAGTACGATTTAAAAAATGTAGGCGTAGGCCAAAATTTTATTCTTGTTTTAATGTAGTATGATTTAGTAACCGACCAGCATAAAATTAACTAAACAAATATTAAACTTGGTTACATAAATTCATTTTATACACTATTAGAATATATTTTTTAATAAAGTATTTTACAATTTTTAATTTTGCCAAATATGAGTCTAACAGACGAATCCAACCTTCAATAAAACCAGTTTCCAAAAAGAATACACCAATAATCAACAAGGTAGTCAAGCAAAACATCCATACGCAAGGTGTAAGTGCCAATTAAAATGACGTCATCACAAAACACATCATCCAGCGAGAATGCTGGTGCGGGTAGCTTCGACCTAGACCCAAACAAGATTTTTTCCTCCACGAAGACGCGGAATCTGGGTTGTGGAGTGAATCACGTGGGGAAAACGGCGGTCAAGGTGGAACGGTGGAACTGACGACGCGCGACCCAGGGTAGGGTTACATTGGGTTCCGAGAATGCGACGGAAATTGGGAATATTTAAACATAAACCCAATTGTATCCTCATTGATTTTTCCAACAAATTAGAGTTGACTCATAAGATGCAATACCACCTTATTATACTGTTGTACTGTAACCAGTGACTCCGATGAAATCGTCGAAATCGATTCTGAATCCAGTTGCCATTTTTTGTTCTTGTTAAGCGATGCTTTGTGATAACAGGAGAACTTTAGGTATTAAAAAATACTGGATTAAACCAGCACATTTCAAAACGTAAAAATGCCATACTATGCAGTAGAATAGGCCTATGTATTAAGAACAAAGAAAACAGCGTTGCAAGGCGACTTTTTACGCCATAAACTGTGTATGTTAAAACGTACAACTTTATGTTCACTTGAAAACTTACAGGACTTTGAATTATTTAAGTATACATTCTACCATTACTGGTCTAGTTTTTTGTATGGGGGGATGTTATAGAGCTCGTAAAGAGTAACTTGATCAGGTCCGATCCTGAACAATGTTAGAAGATTTTTGCAAGTTCAAGACTCAATCAGTTACGATTGTAGTTGTGATGTTAATTATCGAGATAAATGAGTCGGTCCTTGCCTATAACAAATCTACACTTCATCTGATCCATCACACCCACTATTCAGTGATACACACCTTAAAATACTAGCCGACCAAATTGGGTCGGTGTCCATATTAATATCCAAGTACCAAAATTACTTAAGAATCGTCTTCATCCCTCAGCCAATGGGATATTAGCGAGGAAAAACAAAAAACAAACCCTTCCCAAAACTATTTCTTGCCCCTTATCAAGTTTCAAAATCCAGGCTTTAATTTTCTACTGAGAGTTACTCACGAGAGTTATACAATTTTTAAACTTTAAAGCGATAATGCTCCTGATGTAACTATTAAATTATTTACCACGTTTCTAGAAAAGCTTAAAAACATCGTCTGAAACCAGGGAATATGAAACCATGTTTTGCTAAAAAGCTGTATGCCTTATATTGGCGACTGCGCAACTTGGTCATCAAAGGTAAACATGACAAAATTATCTGAAGCCAAAATGTTTTAATATTTTTTTAATCACTCTTAAATCCAAGAGACATTGAGAATTCTCAATTATTCTATCGTTACATTTGCCATTCAGGGAGCCACATCAGACGCATCCGTTGCCGTGGTAACGGTAGGCGCCCCCGCCAGAGATGGGCGCCATGATACGCAAGCGCCCAGCATACCAAGTGCAGCGGTGCAGCGGAGTGCAGCGGCGGACGTGACTAAGGGCGCCCCCGCCCGGCGCGGCGCCACCGGCGAGACCGCCGCAACAGCTGCAACCACTGTTAAGCGGGATCTGGAGTTAGAGATGAAACTGAAACGGAAACGTTTTGAATTTAAACTAAAATTGAAACAGTTTTTTTCACTTGAGATTACGCTCGAATTATGACTTATTGGAACAAGAACTAAAGCAGGAGCTATAGTGAACCCTATAGTGAAACCTATAGTGATTGAACGGAAACAAATATATTTGGAATTGGAACAAAATTTGAAACAGAAATTAATTGGTAACTAGAATAAGATTAGGAACTAGAGTTAAGATTGATTTGGAGGTTGGACGTGCAGAGTCCAGACGTTGGAATTGCAGTATTTTTTGCAAGAACAACAATACGATTTGGATGTAAAATTGAAGCTGCATTAACTGGATCTAAAGCTGCAGCTAAAATTGTAACTGCTTAAAAAAAATTGTAAAATTGTAAGTTGTACTTAACTGCTAGAAAATATAGAAACTAAAACGTGGAGTTGATTTGGGATTATAAATTGAACCGATCTGGAAGAAGGCAAACCGTTGTATGATTGAAGAGCTCTTGTTATTCAAACCGTTTCCGCAGTTTAACAAAATTTAAATAAGAAATGCTTGGAACTAAATTTGTAAATTCAACTTCTAATGGAATAATAGTACCTGGATAACGAACATTTCTGTTTGTTTTGGAAAATATCTGAAGTCAAAAAGTTTGTTTTATAGATGTATTATACTGTACAAAGTAAAGGTTGGTGAACTCATAGTGTTATCAATGTTAAATCTATTTTTAAATTGTCTCATAGAAAAAAAAATTCTCTATACATTGCCTTTTCTACTGCAACCCTTGACAAGTGTTTCCATTTTCCTACAAAATAACTTATATATTTGCCTTTTTTAAAGACAATTTAAAATAAAACACATTGGTTCTAGTTTATTAATGTTTATCCCTGAATTTAAAGTAAATACTGTATTATGGGGGTTAAGTAATTGGTCTCGTCAATAATACACTTCCTTTGTTAATAGTTAGGAATGCAACTCTTTGCAGTCCAATAAATGACCTAACAATTTACTCATGACGCGAAAGGAATAGCCTATTTGAAGGTAAGTAAACGGCTTATGAAAATAATATAAACGAGAACTCCTCATTCGACCTGAAGCTCACCATCTATTTACAGAAGCTTGTTAAGCAAGAAAACTATAAATCGCTTTTTAATTACCTACTAGTTGTTATATAGCTATCGTGTCTATTAATCAGCGATATAGTTGCTTTATTCCCCATTCTCACATTAATAACAGGATGCAACTAGAAGATCGCAGTATAAAATGCCGTTAGACAAACAAGCATTCCAATATTATAACGTTTTTTTCTCTTTGCAAAAACAACCAAATACAGTGCACCATAGACTGATAATTATAATTGTAATTACTGAGTTATAATTACTGAGACTGAGTTATAATTGTCTTAAGTGATTGATAGGAATACATACCTTTTAAGTCAATGTATAGAAATATATAATCGATTCAGTACTAAGTTAGTTATACAATTTTTATTCCAAGATTTTTTAAAATAAAAAACCTCCACTGCCCGTCACCATGGGCCAATAGGCCTGTGCGGTGATGTAAAGACAGCAAGGTACGGTCACCGCATTAAGTCACTTAGGCTAACCAGTGGTGACCGCTCATGTTTGTGCGTGTAATCATAGATTAGGCATCTATGGTGTAATGTCGTCGCTCGGGATCGAACCGGGGACCGCTGGCTTGTGAAACCAGAGCTCTACCAATGAGCTGCCGCTCCCGAAGATGCTCATAAGATCTACCATGAGACCTTGCATAGAATCTAGCTTTCAGTTTTTTTACAACAACGTATTTTAGGGGTTTCAGACAAATGGAAAACATTATGAAAATTAAGAAAAAAATCATGATCTTTTCATTCAACTGAATGTTCACATCAATTATTGACTGTAGAGCTGCAGTCCAAGACGTCACGATTTAAATTTGCAAAAGTTGACAGAACTTGCCAAATTTGCATCTGCCTTTGGTTAAATACTTTAATACAAAAAATCTAATAAACTGCAGCTCCTCATGTTAAAATCTTAAGTTTCCATACCAAAAGAACTCAAAGTTAAAGTTATGCAATCAAATGGTTTGTAGGCTATAGTTTTGATATATAAATTATTTTTTAAGAAATTAATTATGACAAATTATCATCACACACTATTACAAATAATTTTATTGCTTACAATTGTTGTAATCACAACAATACAGACCGTCCCAGTGGTTCTAGAATCACGTGATCCACTTGCTACCGTATACGCAGATCCGCTGCTAGCGCTAGTCTCTACACATGGCCATGGCCATCACCGTAATATATGCAGACATCGATACCTACTAACTATCGGTTTATCTAAATCGCCAATAACACAGACACTCGATCCGATATTTATAATCCGATAAATCGCAGCTAAGTGTTTCGATCTGAGAGGAAAGTGCGAGTGAATGATAGCGCATTTTTATTCCCGTTGAAGTGGGTGGTCGACCGGACGCATTGGAACTCCGGAATAGAAGTCGTGAATAGGAAATAGGAGATATCTTAATTTGCCGGACCACTTTCTAGATTGAGTTATTGAGGCTTTTACATGTTGAAATAAATTTGATAAATGTAACTGTTCGAGTCGATAGCTTTTCGTGAGAGATTTTCAATATTTTAATCTTGAGGGGACCCGCTGTTCATCGAAACGGATTTTTAAATTAATATATATATAATTCATTGTATAATATAACTCAAATATACTTCAAAATATAACTTCATTGTTATTTTTCAGTGATAAATATTACAATTTTTTATGTATAAATGTAAGTCATACTTTTCGTAATCAGTACCAAAACAGTTTAACTGAAAGTGATCAAAATATTAAAACATGGTTGAGCATATTTGGGATTGACCTTGTGATTTTCAGAGAAAAAAACTGAAGTACATGGTGCTAACTGTTAGGCTGGATATACAAAAAACAGAATAAACTGTCCCATGCAAAAATTCTGCAAGGATACGTATACATGCGGCATTGTTTTTCGATTATAATGATTTCTGGTGTTTTTGGGTTTACAAACATGTTTCTTGTGATAATAATGATGAAAAAATATCTAAATTGCAAAAAATTGTTCGAAAATTTATTAAAATTGTTAAGTAATTTTTATACTAGTTAAAATGTGTTTGCCACTGCAGGCAATCGATTTCTTTGATCAAATTTTACCTCTCATCCCAAGGTCTTTTATTAAAAAATAAATAATATCACGTTTATACATGTTTCAAAGTTCATCAGTAGTGTGTGGCCATAGTTGGCACTACTGTGAGGCAGGTCAACTGATCGCCAGCTGACAGCCACCAATCACCGACAAACAGCTGTTTTGTGTGGTAATGTCAGCTGATTTCAATGACAATGCCGCTGTCGCCGGCTTCTCTTTATGCTAATTTGTCTCCCAGTGTAAACATCCACTGTCGGTCTTCCTCTTTGTTCTGACTGATTACCATTCATTTCACTGAATCTGAATTTCATCCTGGAATCTGCATTTTATTGGAATTTGCTATGGATTTTATCTAGCGGGAAAATTTATTTAGGATGTAAGCGTTTCTCCATATTTAAGTGATTAAATCTACGCTTTGATTTCAAATCCTATACACACCTATCCTATTTTATTTCAAGTCTGAAGGGATGTGTGTTCCAAGATCTTGAAATCTAGCGGGTAGATTTTGCTTAAAATTTGAATTTAAGAGTGTTTTGGCCCAAAAATAAGTTTAGAAACAGTCTCAATCCCAAGAAAAATCGAATTTGGTCTAAATTTAGTTTAAAAAACTTTTTTTTCTTTTTTTTTGTAACGAAATAACAACGAAAGGTATACAAAAATAAAGGATCTTAATGCTAAGACTTGGTTTTTCCACCATGATTTTAAGTAGTCTTTTTGAAACAGATGTTAGCTGTGAAGAGGTGTAGTTGGTTGTTGGTAGAAATTGAATAGCTTTATTACCATGGCAGTAAAACAAAAGTGAGTTAAAGCCAACGAGCAATGTTCGGTTAACCTGGTACTTAACAGCAGTAAACTCTTAAAAAACTTACAAAGTGTTATATGCAAGGAAATTTTGAATTTTTAATATATTACGTTGTGGACTGCTTAGTTGTAGTGTCTGCTACGCTACATCCAGGTCTTGATCCACAGTAGGCCTAGGTTGAATATAGGTTGGAGCAAGGAATCTAAAATAAATAAAGACAAGGTAAGCGGTCAAGACATTTAACGCCCTATGCACCAGGCGTTCTTTTGCACCTATGACCTCACCATTTACTAATACGGGTAATGATAATGATGATGTCATAGGTGCAAAAGAACAACTGGTGCATAGAGGGCGTTGCATGTCTTGACTCCTACCTTGTCTTTATTTTATTTTAGATCCGTTGGGTTGGCGGGTTGAATGTCTTACAAAACAAACATATAGGCCCCTTATTTCGTCCTTTATTTTGATTTAAGTCTCCAAATTTCACAACCGTCGGTGTTATCGTTAAGGAGACCGGATGAAATACAAATCAAACAATCAAATTCACCTCTCATCCACAACTTAAAATTTAAATTGTCGTTAATCCTACTTGTTTTGAACTCGTGAAGCGCAAAGCCGGAAGTCAATTAGATTAGAGTGTACCTGGTCTAGGACCGGGATCTAACGACAGTACGGGAGCGGGAGCGGACAGTTGTCAAACCCGCGCTTGGCATGACGACAGTGAGGGAATGACAATGAGATACAACACCATTCATGTTCACATTCATTATACTCCCGTCTGGCGCGCGGGCGACGTGTCAATAACTGCTGGTTAAATGTCTGTCGGGAAATTGATTAGCTTTTGAAGTGCCGGTTTGTCAGATGGATTTTGTAGTGTGCTGGGTGACCCTACGAAATCTTTACTTAAACATTTCAATTTGCTTAAGTTCTAAAGGCATAGTGCAGGCACGGATATGGTCTAGCAACAAAAGAAATTGAATCGTGTATCATAATGCATTTTTTCTTCTATATTCTATTTGCATATTTTGTAAGTTATTTTCGTAAAAAAAGGCGGACTCTGGTAGAAACTAGAACGATAAACATTAAGAGCTTTAATTTACCACTAAAGGCTATTAGAGGATTTGTTAAAAGTCAAAACAAGTTACAATTACATTATGTTGAGACTTAATGATTATATATACATTATATAATGCTGGTGACTAGAGCAATTAATTGACAAAGTTGCACAATTACGTGTGCTGTGCTGTGTAATTAAAAAATGCATTGGACAAATTGTGATCGGTATAATTTGTACTGCAGTAACTACATGGTTTCTGTTTTTTGCATTGCTCACTCTTTTTTAATTAAATAGTACGGTATAAGTTCTTCAAAAAATTTTATTCTATTTTTATGTGAAACACATGACGGCCAACTGCTGATTTTACACTCTTTCAAAGGAATACAATTTACAAAGAAGGTAGTATAACAATCAGACAAGCGTAAGAAACCATTAAGGTAACTAACCCTAATAAAAAGTCATCGTTAGAACGGCTAAACTAGAAACACGATGTCTAGAACAGATGTTCCATAAAGACCGCACACAAGGACCGAAATTAGGGGAATGGTGGTGTTCCTGTGTGGGCGGTGGTCACTAGTGACCTTTGACCTCGAATAAGATAAATCCCGAGCCCCTAGCGCGCTCTGTGGGATTATCTTCTGGCCCGCCGCGCCGCCTCAGGTTACGACGGGTGTAGTAGGTCAAATTCTTATGCAATCAATTGTTTGCTATTCAATACTAAAAGCACTAAATAGTCAGTATTAAAGTAGCTCAGAGTTGATTCCTACTAAAGTAACCTTTCTTCCCTCTAATCTTGGCACTCATTGGAGAAGATAATAATGAGTGTATAGTGTGTATAGGTTGTAAGATTTCTTACCTATAGCAAAAATATGAAGATGCCTCTAACAACACTGCTTCTCAAAACCACCACCTGAAGTACACCTGGTAGAGAGAGGGTCCATATGCAGATGTAGTGAGTTTGTTTCTTCACAACAAGAATGTTAAGGAAATAAATATTGACAAAAAGACTCTCCCCCACCTGTAGAAGTTGTAGTGATGAAGCTGTAAGTATAGATATTGTTTCCATGCAACAACAATATGTAGGAACTATTGCCGATTAGCTTTTTATTCTACTAATTGTAGATAGTGTAGAGTGTAGAGGTTGTATCCCCACAAAAAGAAAGAGTAGAGCCTACTGTTGAACAATTTTTTTTATTCTCCGACTTGTAGAGTGTAAATTTTGTATGTGTTCAGGTTTTTTCCCCACTATAACAACGTTTAAGACCTTCTAACAAATAGTTTTTTTTATTATTCTTTCACATACAGAGAGTGCATTGGTTGTGAGGTTGTAAGTGTAGACGTTGTTTCCTCACAACAATTATGTATAGGATCCTCTAACAAATACGTAGTTTTCAGTCTCTCACATATAGAGAGTGCATTGGTTGTGAGGTTGTAAGTGTAGACGTTGTTTCCTCACAACAATTATGTATAGGATCCTCTAACAAATACGTAGTTTTCACTCTCTCACATATAGAGAGTGCATTGGTGGTGAGGTTGTAAGTGTAGACGTTGTTTCCTCACAACAATTATGTATAGGATCCTCTAACAAATACGTAGTTTTCGCTCTCTCACATATAGAGAGTGCATTGGTTGTGAGGTTGTAAGTGTAGACGTTGTTTCCTCACAACAATTATGTATAGGATCCTCTAACAAATACGTAGTTTTCACTCTCTCACACATAGAGAGTGCATTGGTTGTGAGGTTGTAAGTGTAGACATTGTTTCCTCACAACAAATATGTATAGGATCCTCTAACAAATACGTATATTTCACTCTTTCACATACAGAGAGTGCATTCATCGGTTGCGAGGTTGTAAGTGTAGAGGTTGTTTCCCCACAACAAGAATGTGTAGGACCCGCTGACAATTAGCGGAGGTCAAATCCCCCGCCTCGTGGCCGTGGTTGCGTAACTGACGTGCATCTTCTCCCACCTCTTCTATTTTTAACCTCTTTTCTCTTTTTCACAATGAAATCATGCAATACGGTTTGAATTTAATTATTGTTGGTTTTACTCTAGGATATTTATTTCATTCGAGGGAGACCCTTTATTGTTTTGTGTAACATTGTAAATGTTAAACATTGTTAAACTTGCGTATATGCTAAAAATTTTTGTTACTTGCCGATTGCAGCAAATGAACGGTGTACTTGAATTTTTAGAAGATATGTCCCATAAAAAGATTGAAATAAAACCTGTGTTCTTCTGACTTTTTTTCCAAATTAGTAAAAGTGTGCCTCGACTAGTTAGTTATAACTGGCTAGATTATTAAATTGTTACATTGTTGATATCATACTAAATATAGTGTGTTATGTAGGCCTAAGTACCAATGTGACGTTTGAAATATTTATTTACCCAATATTTTTTTTATTGTCCACAAACTACAAGTAGCCAGTACCTACATTAAGAATAGTTTATTTCTTAGTGTCGGCCCCCTACATAGTTTTACTTCAAATATTTTAAACCAGATTCTCTAGTTATCTTTATAAATGAAGAAATGTATAAATTAGCTTCCGAAATTTATAAATCAATTAGGATTTTTAGACTCGATTTAGTAAAACATTTCCCATAAAGCTTAGTAAGATTTGAAAAGATCTAGTTTATCTTTAAAGCCAAATTGACTTATTATTAGTGAAGATCCCTCGTCATTTGAACTATTTAATTTTATTTAGACAGATTTTCCAATTTGAATGACCTATGTATACAGTATATAGTATAGTCCGTTTTTTTAAGCCTGATCCTTCGAGGGAGAGATGGTGGAGGGGGTTTGTTTATACTTGCTACTATCCCATTGGCTGAAGCCTTTTGGTTTTTTTGTTGGTTTTTTTGTTGTTTTTGTTTTATTTCACTGTTGCATACCAGCTGGTAATTTTACATCACAACATAGTGTGTATCAGTTTTACAATATTATTGGTAGCAGTTGTTTTTTAATCAGTTTACTTTAGAACTGTTACTTTTTAACAAGGAATAGGTTTGGCTTAAAAATATAACAGCTGACTAGGAGTTACTGAAAGATATCATAACTTATTTAAAACGTTATTTGAGGGAATCTGATACTCGACAAACGTTTGTCACGAGTTTTATTGTGTTGTTTACAGTTTAAATTTTTTGTTTACAGTTTAAACCCCTCCCCCACACCAATTTTCTCGAGAAGGATCAGGTTTAAAAAAACGGACTATAGTATATGACCTATATTATTTATAAACCTTATACTTAACAGCCACGAAACAAAAACTGAAGAAACAATTTTTTCTGCCACAAACTTACCTTTGAAAGTGGGAGGCCGGAGAGTGACGCTGACGTCGGGAGCCCTCAGACGATCGGCAATCAGGGGGTCGCCCGTGCAGAACGATATGGTCCTGGCAATTACAACGAGGAGCGTCGACCTGGCTTCCAGCCGCCAGACCGAGCTGACCAGCGACTGACAGGTGACAGGAGTCGGACGTTTGCGCCGAGGAGTTCTCCAGGAGGAGAGGATAAAGGTCAGTGTAGTTAGCTGAGATCTGGGTGATGTTCCATACAAGTTGGGAGTTAGCCAGGATCTGGCTGATGTTCCACACAACCCAAGTTGGGAGTTAGCGAGGATCTGGCTGATGTTCCACACAACCCAAGTTGGGAGTTAGCCAGGATCTGGCTGATGTTCCACACAAACCAAGTTGGGAGTTAGTCAGGATCTGGCTGATGTTCCACACAACCCAAGTTGGGAGTTAGCCAGGATCTGGCTGATGTTCCACACAAACCAAGTTGAGAGTTAGTCAGGATCTGGCTGATGTTCGACACAAACCAAGTTGGGAGTTAGCCAGGATCTTGCTGATGTTCCACACAACCCAAGTTGGGAGTTAGCCAGGATCTTGCTGATGTTCAACACAACCCAAGTTGGGAGTTAGCCAGGATCTGGCTGATGTTCCACACAAACCAAGTTGGGAGTTAGCCAGGATCTTGCTGATGTTCTACACAACCCAAGTTGGGAGTTAACCAGGATCTTACTGATGTTCCACACAACCCAAGTTGGGAGCTAGCCAGGATCTTGCTGATGTTCCACACAACCCAAGTTGGGAGTTAGCCAGGATCTGGCTGATGTTCCACACAACCCAAGTTGGGAGTTATCCAGGATCTTGCTGATGTTCCATACAAACCAAGTTGGAAGTTAGCCAGGATCTTGCTGATGTTCCACACAACCCAAGTTGGGAGTTAGCCAGGATCTGGCTGATGTTCCACACAACCCAAGTTGGGAGTTAGCCAGGATCTGGCTGATGTTCCACACAAACCAAGTTGGGAGTTAGCCAGGATCTGGCTGATGTTCCACACAACCCAAGTTGGGAGTTAGCCAGGATCTTGCTGATGTTCCACACAACCCAAGTTGGGAGTTAGCCAGGATCTCGCTGATGTTCCACAAAACCCAAGTTGGGAGTTAGCCAGGATCTTGCTGATGTTCCACACAAACCAAGTTGGGAGTTAGCCAGGATCTTGCTGATGTTCCACACAAACCAAGTTGGGAGTTAGCCAGGATCTTGCTGATGTTCCACACAAACCAAGTTGGGAGTTGGCCAGGATCTTGCTGATGTTCCACACAAACCAAGTTGGGAGTTAGCCAGGATCTGGCTGATGTTCCACACAACCCAAGTTGGGAGTTAGCCAGGATCTGGCTGATGTTCTACACAACCCAAGTTGGGTGTTTTGCTCAGATTTGGCTGATGTTGATGTTCCATTCGAACAAAGTAAGAACTATGGATCTTTACTTGAAATAAGTATCAATATTACTACTTCCACTTAATTACCTATAACTACTGTCATTAATTTTATTTAGAAACCCGTTAAGCCTATCTAGTACATGAGGTAGACTAGATTTTTCATACTTGTGAGTTCCTGATGCTTTTTTGTTTTCATGGTGGTTTCAATGTTGGCCAGAATCTGGTGAAGGTTTATATATTCGAGTTTCTTCTGCTCTAGCTGAGATGAATATTGAACTAATTTTAATCGAGAACATCAAGGTCATATAAAAGAAGAGTTCAGACTTAAGACAGTAGCAATTTTCATGTATCTGCATCTAGACTTTTATTGTTCTGAAACTTAAACTGACCGTTACAACCTGACTAGCGTCAGATAGAAGGAGCTTTTCAATTATTGTCTTTGTCACAAGTAACAAGTGTTTTTAATTGGTATTACTCAGTAAATTAACATAAAGTTACATTCTATTTCACCAAATCAAATATTTCCATTTTAGATACAGTAAGTAGGCTTAGTAAACGTTGTGCAACATTTAGTGTTCAGTAGTAAAACTAAGCCAAAATATGGCTGGAAAATGAACAGCCAATTTTTGCTGAAATGTGTTCTATGTCATATCCTGACCTCCCTCAGAAAATTCCTCTGAAATCCAAAGTGGGAAACATGCCTAAAATGATGGGATGCCCACTTGGAATAGGAAATAAATATTTTGTCAAATTAAAAATCTTAAGTAGTAGAAGTAAATGTAGCAAACCCCATCTCTAAAGGTTGCTTGAGTCAAAAATGGCAGCCTGACAAACTTGGAATAAAAATCAAATTTTAACTTACGCAATTTAAAATTTAATACTATTCGCAATACTTGGCCTTTTGATGTCCAGTTTGTGGCAAACGTTTGCTTTTACAAATAACCTTGAAAATGAGGATAGCTTGGCATATGCTTATCATATTCCCCTTCAACCAAAATATCATGGACGTCCAAAAGAGAAAGTCCTGAAAAACTTTCTTAGTCATCAGCCATGCTATATATAATTTTATAGGTCTTAGAAAAGTTCAAATATATTGGAAGATATTGGAATTAAAAATATCAAATTTTATTGCAACTCCTGGTGGGCCTATTCCCCATTTTAGCGCATGATACCCGTATTGAATTTCTGGGGTCTTTTCGAAGGAAAGACAGGGGATGCCATGGAACCCATTTAAAAAGAAATTAGCTGTCCAAAGATTATTTTTTCCTAACTAGCTTTACTGCACTAACATATTTTCTTTGTCAATGATGTAACAGTGATTTTTCTTTTCATATATTTACTGGGATTACAAGACATCTGACTTCTAAACCACTTATATTTTCAACTCCACCTTTTAATGATCGTGGCAGAATCATAGTTTGCAACCTCATGAATTCCAAACCATCTTTTCCCACAACTAGAGGAACCTGACGGTACCCCGACCCAGTTCGGCCAAACTATCCGAGTGTCAATCAAGGCTAGGACTCCGCAAAGTCCGAGTCGGCAATTAATAACGCACATTACCGATCGGCCACCTCTTCGATTCTTCGATAGAACGAATTATAAATTGACTAATGTATTGTTTGACGATCGGCACCGTTAAGCGACGACTTGCCATGTCCATTGTCTGGGAACCGACCCAAACTTATCATTACTGATGCGGCTAACTACAAGTCCGTTACCTCTTGCGCACGCACTGCACGAGTCGCAGGGTAGCCAACTTACACGCGCGTAAACAATGCGATCTGCGTTATATATGTAAAACTGTATTGATACCTTTACCAATTATATTGAATAATACCCCCGTCGCAGCAGACCTGCGTACTAAGCAATATGAGATTTTGTATTTTCCCCATAGACACAGTGAGAATGAGTATGTAGATTTGCTGCGATGGATGATTGGGGGAAAATGTTGGTCGGTAGGTGTAATGGTTAAGCAAGGTAAATAGCAAATTTTCTCTATAAAAAAATCAGAGTGAGTGAGTAGGTTTGCCGCAATATTGGTGTTGTAAGCAAATATAATGTAACCCCTACCTAGTGATTGTACATACCAACTTTTACCAATTTATGTCACTAAATAAGCGAGATACAGGGTTTTATTTATTTCCCAAGATTAACATGGGAAACAAATTTTTAGTTTTCTCTGGAATCTGTTAAGCTAAGTTAAAATTCAAAATACTGAGTTGTTTGTTTTTTAAGCTCTTTTAAATGGTTTTAGTTAAAATTTTTGAATTATAAAAACTGAGGTTCAAAAATGCCAAAAACCCATTTTTTATAATAATAATAAATATTTAAACCCCATTAAACCCTGTTCCCATAACCCGACAAAGCTGGTTCGCGAACTCATGAAAAATAGACCTGGTCTTATACCTTCATACCGAATTTCATCAAAATCGGAGGTCCTCTTCAGAAGTTATCAGTACCACTGACACACATACAGGGTGTTAGTGCACTCTCTTTAAAAAAAATTGTAGATTTTTGTTCCTTGGGTCAAGACAAACAAAAATAAAAAATCTAAAAAGTGTAGACAAAAATCACAAAAGTCTAAAATCCTTCGCTAAGCCGCTAGCCGACATTTTGGTTTTTATTCACAAAATTTTTATTTGCGTAAGGATGGTTGTATTCAGTTCAAATTTGGTATGAAGTTTTCTCAGTCTAATTCACATTTTAAATAATTTTTTTTAATTTTTGCAATGAAAATTTTTAAAATGGTGGCCATTTAAAATGTCTAAACTCAAAATATCTAAAACCCGGTAGTTTTTATCAAAATTTTACAAGACACAAAAAGTTGCCAAATTAAATTATCTAACCAATGGTACTAAGTTTGTAAGGATTTGACAGCCAATAACAAAGTGATTTTTCCCATAAAACATTGATTTTTGCATTGTAATAATGCAAATGAAGGTCATATTAACAGAAGAATCGCAATAACTTCTTTATTTGTTGTAAAAACTTTACAAAATTAGAACCATTGGTTAAATAATTAAGTTGGGGAACTCTTTGTGTTTTGTACAATTTTGATAATTACCAGGTTTTAGATATTTGAGTTAAAAAATTTTTAAAGGCCGCAATTTTTAAATCATACATCGGAAAAAAACACTTTTTCCTTAAAATGTACATTGGTATGAGAAAGCTTCATACTGAATTTGAACTGAATAAAACCATCCGTTACGGAAATAGAAATTATTAAAAAAAAAAAAAAAAAAAAAATGGCGGCTAGCACATTAACGAAGGATTTTCGACCCATCTTTGTCCAATGTTTTTGTTTGTCTTGACCAAGGAAATAAATTTGCAATTTTTTGAAAGAGAGTTCACCAACACTCTGTACAGATCTTAGATATAAACTCGTCTATATAGAATATGATTATAGAAATGTACAAATAAATGGTTTTTTTGGCTTCTGGGAATCTCAAAATGAAAAAGTAACATGGTTCCGGGCTTAGGTCCTACTTATAACTACTACTGTAATAGCGTTTTTCCTATAGGGAAATTCGCTAAAACTCAAACAATGCCAATCAAACATTTTCAGTTTGAAGTAGACTATTTTAAAAGAGCACAATAAATTTGTATCCTAACGACAGTAAAAGGGAGGTTACCATGACAATTAAGAGCAGAGTGACATTTTTCTATATATTTTCCCCCCATTGTGATATCCGCTTGCACTCTATGATGCTAGTAAAGTATTCATCATGATTTATTTTGTATACTATAACAGTTTGGTCTTCAATAGTTTATCAAAAGTTGGGATTTCCTTGTAACTTCTTATCTTTGTAAATAATTTGTTTCCTTTTTGTTTTCCTATGATTTTCCTGTAGCCACTTGAAAAAAATAAAACGTTTATGTATAATAAGGTTTAATTTTGATATCTTACATTAATTGAAAGTACAAGGTTAACCGAGCCTTGCTCGTTGATTTTGATTCAATTTTAATATTCACCCATACCTCTTCACAGTTAACAGCTGTTTCAAAAGGTCTGCTTAACATTAATGTTCCTTTATTTTTGTTTACATTTAGTTGTTATTTCGTTACCAAATTAGCAACCCATAAGACCAATGTTAAAAATTACAATTTTTAAACTTAAATTTAGATCAAATTTGATTTTTCCTGGGATTGAGACTGTTTCTAAACTTATTTTTGGACCGAAACACTCTTTAATGCAAAGTTTAAGCAAAATCTAACAGCTAGATTTCGAGATCGTGGAACACACATCCCTTCAGAGATTCCTCATATTATAGTATAGGATTTTCTTTATTTGTAATTCACCTCTAAACTTTATTATTACCCCTTATGAAATTATTATTTTGCATTTGAAATTCAAATCAATAACACATTTTTTATCATTTTTGCTTTATTTACACCAACAGGTGTACAAAATTACAAGTTTTTAGTTTGTGAACTAGATACATTTTAGGAATTTTCTTTACTTTAGTAATTTTTCGTACCATTCTTGAATGAATTAATTTAGTCGATTCCTTCTAGTTTTTTGCAGTAACTTTGTTACTGTCTAAGACCAGTTGATTGTTTTGCGCTGGGCCTTCGCTTGGGGTTAGGCATCGCTTTCACGTAGGCCTTTTCAGCGTTGTCATCGCACAAGTTGGTCGTTTTCTTCTTTTGATTTTTCTAAGAAACTTGTATTCCTCTTCGGCTCCTTGCCGGATGTTCCGTTTTTGCATCGGATTGGTTGGTTAATGGGCTCAGCCCAAAGTTCTATCTATATCTAGAGGTTTCAGGGTTTTTTGCCAATAGTTTAGGCACACCTCACTCTCTTATCCATTGGAGGAACATAACCATCATCCTCGCGATCGGGCTGCGGATGCCCAGGGTCTGGAGGAAACCCGACATAACTTTCCAACTCCAGGTCGTTTAGAAAAAGGTAGGAACCCACCAAGCACCCCAGCAGCAGTGCTCCCCGAAAGACATTCGGGTAAGAAGAGCTGAAACACAAGAAATGCTGTTAGATATAAAGATTGAACATACAGGTAGGCATTTTAATTTTTTTCATCCAGTGATGCCATACACCCACTACACGAAATTCTTCTTCCTAGTACCTGAAACCAACACAGTTACAATAAATTTGTATATACTACCCATCTGAAACCTGAAACTATTCCAATTTTATTTCAAATTCACACAACAACTTGGTCCCATCTAGTTTTTAAAATAAGCCTCTATTAGGGACTCAATTTAAAAGTAGGAAAAGTATCGTTTTATTAACAGTTTTTAATGTTTATTCAAATTAAACTTAACATGGGCACTCATTATGTTTCATGTTTGAAACCTTAATTCCATCCATAAAATCTGAAAACACGAGATAGAAAGTTTTTTACAACATGATTCAATAGGTCTTTTTTCTAGTGTTCATGAGGGTTTTTGTCAAAGATATAATAAAATGTTTTAACGTTATAGACAAGGCACCGAACACTCACCACAACGTCAAGGCAAGATTCTGGACTAAATCCATCACTAACACTCACTGAAGGGGAAAAAATCAAGAACGAAAGTGAAAACGTCTCGACGGAAAGGAATCGAAACAAATTCAACTTGGTTTCCAAGGTTTTGTAGCCTAATATAGGTACAGTTACCATGGTAAAAATTATACTAAATACTGCAAATTTACCAATTATATAGACTAAACTTTGCCTTAATTCAAATGATACCCCCGTCGCAGCAGACCTGCAAACTCAGCGAATTTCCAATGTAATTTTAATTTTTTGTTATTTCCCCATAAAAACTATTGGGTTGAATATGTAGGTTTGCCGCCCTATGGGTTTTGTATATAAATATAAGTTAAATATGGTATTCTTTCAATTTTCCCCACGGGGGTGAGTAGGCCTACGTACGTTTTGCTGCCATTTCGGCTTTAAGCAAATATAAGTTACTTTCTAATTAATGTAAATAAAAAATTGTATCATGTCAATAAATAAGCAAGATAAAAGGTTTTGTTTATTTCCCAAAAGAATAACATGGGAAACATGTTTTTTTTTATTTTCTACGTAATCATCGAAGTTGAGTTAAAAATTCAAAATAACTAAATTGTTTATTTGTTTAGGCTCCTTTAAATGGTTTGTGTTAAAATTATTACATTTAAAAATGTTTTATTGAAAAATGCCAAAATCCCGTTTTTGACCCTTTTGAAACCCTATATACCCCTTCCCATGGTCCGATCATTCTGTTTCGCGAACTCGATCATACCAAAGGTCATCAAAATCAGAGGTTGCGTTCAAAAGTCATCGTTTTCACGGACACATAGATACAGTATAGATGTATATAAATTTGAACGAACAGTGTTTTTGGCTTCTGGGGACCTCAGAATATAAAAAAAATATCATAATCCCGGGCTTAGGTCTTACCGTGATAGCGTATTTCCAATAGGGGAATTCCCTAAAAAAGTATTTTTGACAGCGGCGTAGTGTTAAAATGTTATTGTTAAATGTTACACCCGATTAATGCAATTAATGCAATTAATGGTGACACACCATTTGGAGTGAGCGAAAAAGGATTGCAAAAGAGGCGGGAACAGTCAATTCCATTTCAGATAAAGTTAATGTAATTTAATCTTCTAAATAATAATTAAATTTGAATTTACCCCTTTTAAGTTTAATTTTGTTATGTTTATAACATTTCAAAAATATGATCCTTACTGCAAATATTTTAGGGTTTTTAGTTTTTTTTGCTAAGAAGAGGTGTAAATTCGTTTGCCTATTAAAAGTTCATATGGACCATTTACAATTTTATTTGTGTTTGACATTTTGGTAAAGGCATTTTTGTACTCGTTCTCTCAAACTGTTTACGGAAAATAATAATTGAGATTAACTCTTTTTTCTTAGCATAGTTTCAAGTACAAAGAACGTAATAGTACTGGGGGTCACCTCTCAGGATATCATAGTAATTGTCCATCTTTGTTAATCAAAATTCTATTTTCTTCAAACACGTATCACATTGTATGAATACCCACCACCGTTTTGGTTGCCCTTGTAAATCCACTAATAAATGTTTTAAAATTGCCATAGAATTCACTGCATAGTGAACAAATGACAATGAAGTAGGCTATGCAGTGAGCATGATTATGAATACAGTTATCTTGAACTTACAGCAAATGTCACAACGGCAACCATCCGATGTCTTCATACGAAACACTACAATGCCAACAGTTGATTACGTAATTAAACCGCTTGTTGTTATAGCCTACGACAAAATGCGATAGTAACTTAGCCTTGGTAAAATCTTCTGACTGATGTGATAAAAGATAACTGCAAGTTAAAGTGGCCTTCAACGGAAACATTTTTCAGATTAACTATGCCTAGTAAACCAACCTAACTTACTTGGATAAATCGAATTAGTAGTGATGGATAGTAAATATTTTTTCAATTTGTACCGTTACCAATGCATATTTTATTTTAAAATCCAAAACTGTAATCAAATTATCACTAAAACAAACAGAAAAATCCTTAAATTCATAATCATTCGTCTAACGTAACAGGCTCCGGCATAAAACAAATACTCCCGTCACATCAGACCGGCGTACTCAGCGAATTTCCAATGGAATTTTTAATTTTTTCTATTTCCCATAGAAATTATGGGGTTAAGAGTAGTGGCAAAGTAGGGCTGCTGGCTCAGGTCAATGACCCCTGAGGAATGCTGACGTCACCAAGGTCACTGACGTCACGAATGACGTCATCGGTGACGTCATCGATGACGTCATTTCTATGACGTCATAGGTATGACGTAATAGAAATGACGTCATGACGACGTCATCACCGCTGACGTCACCATAATGACGTCATTGACGTAATTAAGGTCAAGGTCACGCGGAAAGACAAAAAAATTTTTCTTTGCACTCTTGTGGTTCCTAGTATTCGGCTGTGGAGTGAAAATCCACGAGAAACCACAAAAGTGCAAAGAAAAATTTATTTTCCCAGCGACCAGACCGAAAAACCTACCAAATGTGACGTAAGGCATTCCTCAGAGGCCATTGACCTGAACCCTAGCAACCCCACTCTTAAAACTAAAAAAATAAATAATTTTTATTTCCACTTACCCACTGGAGAAACCAGAAGCCCAACTGGGAACAAAATTGCGAACAGCCGACGGTGGTGGTGTCATCACCGCGCGGGAGCCGGACGCCGACTGACCGGACAGCACCGCGCCGTCCGGGTACCAGACCGCGTGGTGGGGGTTAAGTGGTCAGATGCGAAAAAATAAAAAAAAATTATTTTTTTCCAACAACTCATCCGAGTTTGTTCTTTTGCTGGACCTCCGTTACTTGGAGTGGAAATATTTGTTAAGAAAATAAATTTTTTTATTAATTTCTAAGTGACCTTGACACTTAGTCTGGAATTGGAGTCACCAGCGTTATTTTACTGGCAAAAGTTAGCTCGTCTAAAAGTTTTTGAAACATTTTATCATCCATAGTGATCTTGGTGTCCCTTGAGTAAAATTTTGGATTATTCCTAAGGCAGCGTTTCATTTTTGTCAAAGTGGAAGTCTTGGACACCCTAACAGAATTATTTTGCTTTGCCAGCAAAAATTTTACTCTTAATAATTTTTCTCGCAAAGTTTCAGCCATTGCTGTGTCTCACAGTAAGGTTAGTATAAAACTGAAAAACTCAGTCAATTGTAGCACCTAAGCTGGAAGTAGTGGGGGAACAGGGCTGTAGTGGTGGGGGTAATGCGGTCTGGTGTTGCTATGTTTAGAAACAGTTTGCTGCGAACTGTCCAAGTATTAACACGTACTGTGTAGAAAAAATAACAGCGAGACTAGTATAAAATTTAAGTCCGAGAAAATACTTATTGTTAGGTTAATAAAGAGGTAGAGCTAAATGAAAAAAAAAATTATTGTACAAGATGTGCATGGTTCAATTTTGCAGCTAAGTTCAAAATCCACCAGTGTGGAACAAAATTTAATCATGAGGTTAAAATATTTAAACACATCTGCGAAAATATTAGGAGGCTTGTAGAGCTAAATAAAAATTAATTTTGTAGCAAACAGGTAGTGATATATTTTTGCCAAGTCATATAATAAGAGGGAATGATGTAAAAATTGAAATTTTACTCACAGAAAGTATGATAGCGTTAAGGCGCAGCGTATACCATGCGTCGTGGGAGAAGGCTGCCGAGTAACTGACTTGTTTTTAGAGGCAAGACGGCAGACATGGGTTGGTTATATAAGTGTTATGTAATCCGCAAGCGATACCGGAGACAAAATTAAATTTGTTCCCAACCAACACTGACTGTAGGCTGAGCTGAGAGAGACAAAATAAAATGAAATGAAATATTATTCTATACTGCAACTGTCTTGGACCGAAAATATTCTAAGTCCCAAGACCCCTCCCCCTCCCCCCCCCCCTCGGCTCCGGACGAAAAGTGCGCCCCCCCCCCCGGGGGAGGAGGAGGTGGCATAGCCCGAGGCGTTGCCATACCTTGACACGTGTTGCATAATGAGATCCGGTTAGTAATGTATTCAGGTGTGGCTCTTGGAGATTGTCCAATGCCGCAAACAAGTACGTGTCGAGGTCTGCCTGTTTACGTAACCAGGTCCGGTTCCCCCACTCCTGACCGGCTCAGCTTCGGTTCTCTGAGGCTTAGCTTCCTCGCAGTTGCTTTCAAACACTTCAGCTGAGTGGTTGAAGCTCTGCCCTACAGGATTCGCAATGTAATGTTGGCGCCGCATTATATTGGGAATTCTTTTCTAGTCTAAGGCATGGCATGTGTAGTGTTAGGAAATAATTTTACTTTGTGCTTGCTGCTTGGTGCTCGGTGTTGGTTGTGATTTAGTGAAAGTGTTGTGCAGTGAAAAATATTTGTGTGTGCTAATATTTCCACAGGTTGGTGTTAGTCTAAGTCTTGTGTTTAGAAAAATAATTCTTTGTATTAATCTTCCACAGGTTGTCCCTAAAATTAGTTTTTATAAATTTTTGGCTTCCTTAGCCTATGTAAATAGTTATACTGTTAGGTTTGAGGCTTTGAAGCCTCCGTAAAATTAAATTTTTTTTCGAGGCTTAGCATGCCTCAAGAATTATTTTTTACCAACAATAGTATGACACTTAACGAGCCTGGGGGTTGGCCCCTGGGGATCCACCGTTAGGCCTTGTGCCAGCGGCGCTGCTCGACCTCATCACTCGTCACTGGCAACATACGGGTGGTTGGCATCCTTCAGCACGAAGTGTCGGCCCTGACACTGACCGGTACATTAGGCTTTATGTCAGTGCATTGCATTAGGCTTTATGTCAGTGTACTGGTTAAGATGGGGCCCAGGTCATGATTAGCATGACCTTATGATTCCCATTGGGAACCAAAATTATTTAGCATGTTTCCCTTGTGGAAACTCAAAATTAAGTAAAAACTTTTTATTTTTTGTAACATGAATCCCCCTATGTTTAAGTTTTGTGTTGTAAAATATTTCTTTGTACTAATCTTCCACAGGTTGTCCCTAAGAAAAAATATTTTCTAAATTCGTATATTGGAGGATTAGCCTCTGTAAATTGGCAGTTAAAGTGTTAGGTTTGAGGCTTAGAAGCCTCCGTAAAATAATTTCTTTTGGAGGCTTAGCATGCCTCAATAATTATTTTTTAACAACAGTAGTATGGTGCTTAACGAGCCTGGGGGTAGGCCCCTGGGGATCCACCCTTAGGTTTTCGGACCAAGGGCGCTGCTGGACCTCATCACTCTAGATGGGTGGTTGGCATCCTTCAGCACGAAGCACCGGGTCCTGACACTGTCCGGTACGTTAGGCTTTATGTCAGTTTATCGGTTAAGATGGGGCCCAGGTCATGATTAGCATGACCTTATGATTCCCGTTAGGGGAACCAAAATTATTGTAGCATGTTTCCCTTATGGAAACTCAAAATTAAGTAAAATTATTTTTTTATTTTTCACCTCCCCCTAAGTTGTGAGATTCCCCCGAGGCCTTTGACCGCCGGCGGTCTTAGGCCTCGGGGGAATTTCTTTTTAATTCTTGGATGACCTTGACCTATATTTGTGTGTGAATAAAAAAATAAAATAATTTTTGTTCCACATGTAGTCACAGTCAGCCAACACTTGGCGGATTTTTGCCAAAGTCCTGAGAGCTCGCAGGACTTAGAGCGATATGCGTTAAAGTGTTGGTTGTCTGGGCAGTGGTAAAATATTTTATTTGATATTCACACATAAGTAAGGGTAGCAGCCATCCAAGAGTTAAAGTCCTAGGGGTAGGTGACCCCCCCCCCGACTCCAGACGAAAACTGCGCCCCCCCCCCGAAATTTTTTTTTTGGGATTTTGACCTTGACCAAAAATTTTTTGCTCCGGACGAAAACTGCGCCCCCCCCCCCCCGAAATTTTTTTTTTTTTTTGGATTTTGACCTTGACCAAAATTTTTTTGTTCCGGACGAAAACTGCGCCCCCCCCCCGAAATTTTTTTTTTTGGGATTTTGACCTTGACCAAAAATTTTTTGCTCCGGACGAAAACTGCGCCCCCCCCCCCCCGAAATTTTTTTTTTTGGATTTTGACCTTGACCAAAATTTTTTTGCTCCGGACGAAAACTGCCCCCCCCCCCCCGAGGGGGAGGTGGAGGTCTCAGGTACTTTTCCATTGGCACGTTTGGCCACTTGGTTACATAAGTAGATCCGGGTATTACGTAACAGACTTGTTTGCCCCCACCACATAGTGTGCTGGAATATTCCAATGGGTCGCGAGCTGCTTCATTCTGCTTTCAGACTTGCAGCCTGCTAGCCGACTCTACACCGCTCTCGTGACCATGGGTGTTCGCATCAAGAATTATCCAACTGCCTCGCCTGCTGTGACCTCCGCTCCAATGCCGACCAAGGTGCCAAGCCAGTAGTGTGAAATTGTTACTTCCAGTACAAGTTAAAATAGTAGTGGTAAATTGTTACCACAAACACAAATTTGTGTCTTCAAACTTCTAATTTAACTTAACCCATTTAAATGTTGCTACTTAAAGGTAGCACCGTTTTGGTGCTACCTTTCATGTACTATTTTCTACATGTCCAATTTTGCTTTATGTTTTTTAAACAACACTTTTAATTACCGGTTTAATGTAAAACTATAAAATATGTTTATATATATATGAATTATTAACAAAACCTTAGTTTTAACATTAAATGTCATTAGGAAACTTCTAATTGAGATTAAGCCATTTAAATGTTGCTACTTTTAGGTAGCACCGTTTTGGTGCTACCTATGGTGTACTATTTTTACATGTCCAATTTTTGCTTTAGGCTTTTAAACAACACTTTTAACTACTGCTACCAGTCTACCACTGAGGTATTTATGAAGCGAGTTTGGTCCATCTTTTTTTATTTCTAGTTGCTAAGGTGTTTAGGAATGAAAGGTTAGAATTACTTTTAAGGTGAAAAGAAGCACATGGTGCGAACAGAAAGTTCACTATTGTTTTAAAATTAATGGGCATTAGAAAACTTCTAATTGAGCTTAACCCATTTAAATGTTGCTACTTTAAGGTAGCACCGTTTTGGTGCTACCTTTGGTGTACTATTTTTACATGTCACAAAATATATGGGCCTCTGCTTGACGCAGAGACAGGTACTTGACCCCGTTTCTACCCATCATTAAGTGTACTGAGACTTTAGGTTTTTAAACAACACTTTTAACTACTGGTTTAATGTAAAACTACGAAATATGTTTATATACATGAAATCTTAATAAAACCTTAGTTTTAAAATTAAAGGTAATTTGTAAACTTCTAATTGAGCTTAAACCATTTAAATGTTGCGAATTAAAGGTAGCACCATTTTGGTGCTACCTTTGGTGTACCAATTTTTGCTTTAGGTTTTTAAACATCACTTTTAACTACCGGTTTAATGTAAAACTACGAAATATGTGTATATATATATATATATATATATATATATATATATATATATATATATATATGAATTCTTAACCAAACCTTAGTTTTAACATTAAACCGTATTTGGAAACTTTTAATTGCTGACTCAGAGACAAGTACTTGGCCCCGTTCCTGTCCATCATTAAGTGTACTTAGGCTTTACATTTTTAAACAAGACTTTTAACTACTGGTTTAATGTAAAACTACAAAATACGTTTATATACATGATAACTTAACAAACCTTAGTTTTCAACATTAAAGGTAATTTGGAAACTTCCAATTGGGCTTAACCTATTTAAATGTTGCTTAACCTATTTAAATGATGCTACTTAAAGGTAGCACCGTTTTGGTGCTACCTTTGGTGTACTATTTTCTACATGTGCAATTTTGCTTTAGGGTTTTAAACAACATTTTTAACTACTGGTTTAATGTAAAACGATAAAATATGTTTATATACATGATAACTCAACAAAACCTTAGTTTTAACATTGAAGGTAATTTACTTGGGAACTTTTAATTGAACTTAGAGCATTTGAATGTTGCTAATTAAAGGTAGCACCGTTTTGGTGCTACCTTTGGTATACTATTTCTTCCTTGTCAAATTTGCTTAAAGTTTTTAAACAACACTTTTAACTACGGGTTTAATGTTCAAGTACAAAATAACACTTTTAACTACAGGTTTAATGTTAAAGCACAAAATATGTTTATATATGAGCTTCTGCTGACTCAGAGACAAGTACTTGGCACCGTTCCTGTCAATCATTAAGTGTATTGAGGCTTTACGTTTTTAAACAAGACTTTTAACTACTAGTTTAATGTAAAACAATGAAATATGTTTATATATGAGCCTATTCTTGACACAGAGACAGGTATTTGGTTTTGTTCCTGTCCCTAATTAAGTGTACTGAGGCTGTAGGTTTTTAAAAAACACTTTTAACTTCTGGTTTAATGTAAAACTACGAAATATGTTTATATACATGAAATCTTAACAAAACCTTAGTTTTAAAATTAAAGGTAGTTTGGAAACTTCTAATTGAGCTTAAACCATTTAATTGTTGCGAATTAAAGGTAGCACCGTTTTGGTGCTACCTTTGGTGTACTATTTTTACATGTCCAATTTTGCTTTAGGGTTTTAAACATCACTTTTAACTACCGGTTTAATGTAAAACTACGAAATATGTTTATATATATATATATATATATATATATATATATATATATATATGAATTCTTAACCAAACCTTAGTTTTAACATTAAACCGTATTTGGAAACTTCTAATTGCTGACTCAGAGACAAGTACTTGGCCCCGTTCCTGTCCATCATTAAGTGTACTTAGGCTTTACGTTTTTAAACAAGACTTTTAACTACTGGTTTAATGTAAAACTACAAAATACGTTTATATACATGATAACTTAACAAAACCTTAGTTTTCAACATTAAAGGTAATTTGGAAACTTCTAATTGGGCTTAACCTATTTAAATGTTGCTTAACCTATTTAAATGATGCTACTTAAAGGTAGCACCGTTTTGGTGCTACCTTTGGTGTACTATTTAATAGCATTTTTATGTGTAAAGTTTAACATAATTAGTTTTGTATTTGATTTTATTATTGTTTGGAACACTTGTTATGTGTTTTAGTTAAGCAAGTCTTATTTTGGTATAAAAAATAATAATAACCTTTAGCACATGTATGTAAAGCTAATTTTTTAAGTTCAATTTATTAAATAAAAAATGAATGTGGCATTAATGTAAAATATATTAAAAAATCAGTTTAAATAAAAATCTACAGGAAATTGTCAACAAATTTAAAATGTATCATATTACTGTTAAATGTGCAGTATTTCCCTTCATTTTGCATGCCCAGTTGCGCTTCATCATTTATGAAAGTGGTTTGTTGAGTGTGCCCTTATTATTGACATCCGCAAAAAAAAAATGTTTAGATTTAACATACAATTGTGTATGAGCAGTAGTACTTGTCTACTGCGCATGCGCAGAAGGTTTCCACCACTCTTCGTCGGGTATATAAGCAGGTCGGTTAACCATGCATTCCATTGTTTGGCGAACTTTTGCCAAGTGAACATCTTATTGACAACTTCGGTTATTCCGGATATTTAAAAGGTGTATGCTATTTTTGTTACATTTGACTTTAATATGTCTGAACTGCAGTGTTACATGTTTGATAGTAAACCTGTAGCTGTATTATTTGATCGTGAAAACAATCCATGGTTTAAGGCTAATGATGTATCAGAAATTCTAGAATATAAAAGACCGCGAAAAGCAATAAATGATCTAGTTAAGGAAAAATATAAAAAGTTATGTAAAGATATTGATGGAAACAGTTTAGTGCTACCCTCTAACTTTCAAAAAGGTACCGTATTCATCAATGAACCAGGTTTATATTCCTTAATTTTATCGTCTAAGATGAAATTAGCTAAGCGCTTTCAAGATTGGGTGTTTGAAGAAATACTACCATCAATTCGCAAGTATGGAGAGTATAAACTAAAAAGAGAAAACCTTAAGTTGACTCACTCCTTACGTAAAGCGTTGTCAAATAATCAAAAACTAATTGAAACGTTAATTGATCAAATACCTAAAGTTGCTGTTATACCTGATGATATGGATTTAAAACATATCTTTTGTGTATTGGAAAAGGACACATACTATGAAAAGTATGGAGTAATGGAGTACAAGTGCATTCGTACAGAGAGGAGACGATATAAAAGAGCACTGAAAAGAGCAAAGGAAGATGGTTTTGTACCAAGTTTTACAAGATATCCTGTACCAAACAGTATAAATATCTTTAATAAAGCTAAGGAGGTTATGAATACTTATGGTATGCATTACGAATGTTCTTTGAATAACATACTGACCCCCCATAATTTTGTAAATATTGTAAAAATTATTCTTAATGAATAATAAACTGTATGAATGTATGTATGAATGTGGGACTTATTAGATTGAGAAGTTAAGGTATTAACTTTAGCTACTCATTTGAAAAGTCTGGTGTGAATGAAGGTCACTGGCGCGGTTGACTAAAAGACCCGTAAACCATGTGTGTGTGTGTGTGTGTGTGTGTGTGTGTGTGTGTGTGTGTGTGTGTGTGTGTGTGTGTGTGTGTGTGTGTGTGTGTGTGAATGTGTGTGTGAATGTGTGGAAAACGACGTACACCCACCTCCTCGTGGTGTTTTCTGGGTAACGCTAAGAGGTGTACAACCAATGTCTTGTAAAACCACATGAATTAATCTATTTGTATTTTTAAAATATACATTCATAGGTATATATACAATAATAACATTTATTTAAATTAAACAAATTTAAAAGCATTTTAAATGCATACAATTTATAATTGTTGCTGCAAAAACACCTCGTGCTTTACTAATAATAGATGAAAACGATATAATGTATGTATAAAATATGAGTTTTTTAATTAATGGAGCTAGAAAAAATAAAGATGGCATTAAATTAGTGTTACCATAAAATTTGTTTATAGAACAATAAGTTTTTCTTCATAATTATGTGGGTTTTAAGATCTATATTTAGGTAGCACTAAATTAGAGCTACCATTATGTTAATAAAATAGCTACATACATTTATAATTATATTTTATTATTTAATTATTAAATATATTAAATTTATTCAATATTAATTTGACTGACTTTTTTACAGCATAAATAAGTATAAAAACACAAAATCTGAAACAAATTAGTCATTTTAATTTTAATGTAAAATGATAAAAGCTCAAAACTTAATACTTTTTTTAAAAATTAAACAAAAGTAGCCACAAAATATTGGTGTTACCTTGAAATATTTATAGAAATTATAATATAGTATGGTTTTATTAATTTATAAACTAAATTGAATTCATCCTTATTCTACACATAACGGTAAAACCATTCATTCTAAACCTTAATGCTTAGAACTCTGACATATTGTCTTAGAACTCTGACATATTGTCTTTATTTCAAGATACAGCTCAACCTTTCATTATAAATCTTGTTAATTTTTTAAATCTATCTTCTTATTTCTATAAGGGTTTTGTCTGTCACGTCCCTTTTTTCTCTCGACCTACTGAACCGATTTTTAAGATTGAGGTGTCATTTGAAAGCTTAGGATATACCGCAGTGACGAATTATAATTAAAAAGGTCATATTGTTTCAGGCTTCGACCCCCTGGCCTTTGATTTATTTCTAGAGGACGCTTTAAAATGTTGACCAACTTTTATTGCAAGTTCTTTAATGTGAATTGTAATTTAACAGCTGATTACCTTCAGATGAATTTTAAAAGCTAGATAGTAAACAAAAATAGATCTCCGTCACTTCATAATAAGCATTTACATACTGTAGGTGAGATTTACTCATACAGAATCATAAAACGCGCAATTTGCACACGGGCCACCTCGTAATATAATAAAAATATAAAACACATTAACTTTTAACTAATTTACCAATAGGGAATACGCTATTACGGTATTAGTCAAGACCTAAGCCTGGGACCATGATACTTTTTCATTTTGAGATCTCTAGAAGCCAAAAAACACCGTTTGTTCAATTTGATATATATATGTATGTGTCCATAAACACGATAACTTTTGAACGGAACCTCTGATTTTGATGAAATTTGGTACAGGGGTGTAAGCCAATATCTACTTAATTTAGTTCGCGAACCATAATGATCGGATTATGGGAACGAGGTTTATGGGGTTTCTAAAGGGTTAAAATTGGGTTTTTGGCATTTTTGAACCTCAATTTTTTAAACTTCATGACTTTTAACTAAAACCATTGAAAAGAGCTTAAAACAACAAACAATTTAGTATTTGGAATTTTTACCTAACTTAAATGGTTATTCAGAAAATCCAAACACTATGTTTTCCATGTTATTCTTATGGGAAATCAACAAAACCTTCTATCTTGCTTATTTATTGAAATATCTTGATAAACTTGGTATGTACATTAATTAGGAAGCGTTTAACTTATATCTGCTTATAAAACGCATATGGCGGCAAACCTACGTACTCACCTCTATGGGTTTTATGGAAAAATTAAAAAAAAAAACACCACAACCTGATAAAATTTGGTATGTACATTCACTAGGTAGGGTTTAACTTATATTTATCAACGAAACCCATATGGAGGCAAACCTACATACTTTAAACCCCCATGGATTTTATGAGAAAATAGAAAATATACCAAAATTCCATTGGAAAGTTGCTGAGTAAGCAGGTCTGCTGCGATGGGGGTATTATATTTATAGTTACATTAAGGTAGCATTATTTTGATGCCACCTTTACATAAAATATATTAATTCAATTATCTTATTGTTTTATTTTGTATTTACATTAAATTTAGTCTACATGTGGGAATTGAGACACCAATTTTTGATTGTTTTATTGTGTATTTACATTAAATTTAGTCTACATGTGGGAATTGAGACACCAATTTTTGGAAAATGAATGCATATAATCATGGGATATAGTCTTTATTCTGTAAACCCGGCTTACCCCTTAATCGTTTCCCCTTTAAATTTTCATTTTATTAAATTTAAAGTGGAAACACTTCTTTTTAGAAACAAATTTGTGCTATTATCATTCACTTTTCTTTGTTTAAATTAAATGTAGTCCTTTTTACTCTACTTATAAAGCAGAAAAGATAATATTTCTGGAACTTAAATCATATAGTTTTGAAACTTGAAACATTATTCCGAACATACAATTTAACTCTCCGATTGTAAATATAAGATGAGAAAAGCTAAAATTTCTATATTTATAGTTATAGTTATAGGCATTTAGTCAAATGTCTATAACTCGATAATGGATTGACGGATTAGGACAAGCGATACATCATTGAAAAAGGTCTATGTAAGACGAACATTTAAGTAAAAGAAGAATTTGGTTAACTCAGCAACTTTCCAATGGAATTTTGGTATATTTTCAATTTTCTCATAAAATCCATGGGGGTTTAAAGTATGTAGGTTTGCCTCCATATGGGTTTCGTTGATAAATATAAGTTAAACCCTACCTAGTGAATGTACATACCAAATTTTATCAGGTTGTGGTGTTTTTTTTTTTTTAGTTTTTTCCATAAAACCCATAGAGGTGAGTACGTAGGTTTGCCGCCATATGCGTTTTATAAGCAGATATAAGTTAAACGCTTCCTAATTAATGTACATACCAAGTTTATCAAGATATTTCAATAAATAAGCAAGATAGAAGGTTTTGTTGATTTCCCATAAGAATAACATGGAAAACATAGTGTTTGGATTTTCTGAATAACCATTTAAGTTAGGTAAAAATTCCAAATACTAAATTGTTTGTTGTTTTAAGCTCTTTTCAATGGTTTTAGTTAAAAGTCATGAAGTTTAAAAAATTGAGGTTCAAAAATGCCAAAAACCCAATTTTAACCCTTTAGAAACCCCATAAACCTCGTTCCCATAATCCGATCATTATGGTTCGCGAACTAAATTAAGTAGATATTGGCTTACACCCCTGTACCAAATTTCATCAAAATCAGAGGTTCCGTTCAAAAGTTATCGTGTTTATGGACACATACATATATATATCAAATTGAACAAACGGTGTTTTTTGGTTTCTAGAGATCTCAAAATGAAAAAGTATCATGGTCCCAGGCTTAGGTCTTGACTAATACCGTAATAGCGTATTCCCTATTGGTAAATTAGTTAAAAGTTAATGTGTTTTATATTTTTATTATATTACGAGGTGGCCCGTGTGCAAATTGCGCGTTTTATGATTCTGTATGAGTAAATCTCACCTACAGTATGTAAATGCTTATTATGAAGTGACGGAGATCTATTTTTGTTTACTATCTAGCTTTTAAAATTCATCTGAAGGTAATCAGCTGTTAAATTACAATTCACATTAAAGAACTTGCAATAAAAGTTGGTCAACATTTTAAAGCGTCCTCTAGAAATAAATCAAAGGCCAGGGGGTCGAAGCCTGAAACAATATGACCTTTTTAATTATAATTCGTCACTGCGGTATATCCTAAGCTTTCAAATGACACATCAATCTTAAAAATCGGTTCAGTAGGTCGAGAGAAAAAAGGGACGTGACAGACAAAACCCTTATAGAAATAAGAAGATAGATTTAAAAAATTAACAAGATTTATAATGAAAGGTTGAGCTGTATCTTGAAATAAAGACAATATGTCAGAGTTCTAAGACAATATGTCAGAGTTCTAAGCATTAAGGTTTAGAATGAATGGTTTTACCGTTATGTGTAGAATAAGGATGAATTCAATTTAGTTTATAAATTAATAAAACCATACTATATTATAATTTCTATAAATATTTCAAGGTAACACCAATATTTTGTGGCTACTTTTGTTTAATTTTTAAAAAAAGTATTAAGTTTTGAGCTTTTATCATTTTACATTAAAATTAAAATGACTAATTTGTTTTAGATTTTGTGTTTTTATACTTATTTATGCTGTAAAAAAGTCAGTCAAATTAATATTGAATAAATTTAATATATTTAATAATTAAATAATAAAATATAATTATAAATGTATGTAGCTATTTTATTAACATAATGGTAGCTCTAATTTAGTGCTACCTAAATATAGATCTTAAAACCCACATATTTATGAAGAAAAACTTATTGTTCTATAAACAAATTTTATGGTAACACTAATTTAATGCCATCTTTATTTTTTCTAGCTCCATTAATTAAAAAACTCATATTTTATACATACATTATATCGTTTTCATCTATTATTAGTAAAGCACGAGGTGTTTTTGCAGCAACAATTATAAATTGTATGCATTTAAAATGCTTTTAAATTTGTTTAATTTAAATAAATGTTATTATTGTATATATACCTATGAATGTATATTTTAAAAATACAAATAGATTAATTCATGTGGTTTTACAAGACATTGGTTGTACACCTCTTAGCGTTACCCAGAAAACACCACGAGGAGGTGGGTGTACGTCGTTTTCCACACATTCACACACACATTCACACACACACACACACACACACACACACACACACACACACACACACACACACACACACACACACACACACACACACACATGGTTTACGGGTCTTTTAGTCAACCGCGCCAGTGACCTTCATTCACACCAGACTTTTCAAATGAGTAGCTAAAGTTAATACCTTAACTTCTCAATCTAATAAGTCCCACATTCATACATACATTCATACAGTTTATTATTCATTAAGAATAATTTTTACAATATTTACAAAATTATGGGGGGTCAGTATGTTATTCAAAGAACATTCGTAATGCATACCATAAGTATTCATAACCTCCTTAGCTTTATTAAAGATATTTATACTGTTTGGTACAGGATATCTTGTAAAACTTGGTACAAAACCATCTTCCTTTGCTCTTTTCAGTGCTCTTTTATATCGTCTCCTCTCTGTACGAATGCACTTGTACTCCATTACTCCATACTTTTCATAGTATGTGTCCTTTTCCAATACACAAAAGATATGTTTTAAATCCATATCATCAGGTATAACAGCAACTTTAGGTATTTGATCAATTAACGTTTCAATTAGTTTTTGATTATTTGACAACGCTTTACGTAAGGAGTGAGTCAACTTAAGGTTTTCTCTTTTTAGTTTATACTCTCCATACTTGCGAATTGATGGTAGTATTTCTTCAAACACCCAATCTTGAAAGCGCTTAGCTAATTTCATCTTAGACGATAAAATTAAGGAATATAAACCTGGTTCATTGATGAATACGGTACCTTTTTGAAAGTTAGAGGGTAGCACTAAACTGTTTCCATCAATATCTTTACATAACTTTTTATATTTTTCCTTAACTAGATCATTTATTGCTTTTCGCGGTCTTTTATATTCTAGAATTTCTGATACATCATTAGCCTTAAACCATGGATTGTTTTCACGATCAAATAATACAGCTACAGGTTTACTATCAAACATGTAACACTGCAGTTCAGACATATTAAAGTCAAAAATGTAACAAAAATAGCATACACCTTTTAAATATCCGGAATAACCGAAGTTGTCAATAAGATGTTCACTTGGCAAAAGTTCGCCAAACAATGGAATGCATGGTTAACCGACCTGCTTATATACCCGACGAAGAGTGGTGGAAACCTTCTGCGCATGCGCAGTAGACAAGTACTACTGCTCATACACAATTGTATGTTAAATTTAAACAATTTTTTTTTTGCGGATGTCAATAATAAGGGCACACTCAACAAACCACTTTCATAAATGATGAAGCGCAACTGGGCATGCAAAATGAAGGGAAATACTGCACATTTAACAGTAATATGATACATTTTAAATTTGTTGACAATTTCCTGTAGATTTTTATTTAAACTGATTTTTTAATATATTTTACATTAATGCCACATTCATTTTTTATTTAATAAATTGAACTTAAAAAATTAGCTTTACATACATGTGCTAAAGGTTATTATTTTTTTTATACCAAAATAAGACTTGCTTAACTAAAACACATAACAAGTGTTCCAAACAATAATAAAATCAAATACAAAACTAATTATGTTAAACTTTACACATAAAAATGCTATTAAATAGTACACCAAAACGTAGCTACCAGACAAAACGTAGTGCACCAAAACGGTGCTACCTTTAAGTAGCATCATTTAAATAGGTTAAGCAACATTTAAATAGGTTAAGCCCAATTAGAAGTTTCCAAATTACCTTTAATGTTGAAAACTAAGGTTTTGTTAAGTTATCATGTATATAAACGTATTTTGTAGTTTTACATTAAACCAGTAGTTAAAAGTCTTGTTTAAAAACGTAAAGCCTAAGTACACTTAATGATGGACAGGAACGGGGCCAAGTACTTGTCTCTGAGTCAGCAATTAGAAGTTTCCAAATACGGTTTAATGTTAAAACTAAGGTTTGGTTAAGAACTCATATATATATATATATATATATATAAACATATTTCGTAGTTTTACATTAAACCGGTAGTTAAAAGTGATGTTTAAAACCCTAAAGCAAAATTGGACATGTAAAAATAGTACACCAAAGGTAGCACCAAAACGGTGCTACCTTTAATTCGCAACAATTAAATGGTTTAAGCTCAATTAGAAGTTTCCAAATTACCTTTAATTTTAAAACTAAGGTTTTGTTAAGATTTCATGTATATAAACATATTTCGTAGTTTTACATTAAACCAGAAGTTAAAAGTGTTTTTTAAAAACCTACAGCCTCAGTACACTTAATTAGGGACAGGAACAAAACCAAATACCTGTCTCTGTGTCAAGAATAGGCTCATATATAAACATATTTCATTGTTTTACATTAAACTAGTAGTTAAAAGTCTTGTTTAAAAACGTAAAGCCTCAATACACTTAATGATTGACAGGAACGGTGCCAAGTACTTGTCTCTGAGTCAGCAGAAGCTCATATATAAACATATTTTGTGCTTTAACATTAAACCTGTAGTTAAAAGTGTTATTTTGTACTTGAACATTAAACCCGTAGTTAAAAGTGTTGTTTAAAAACTTTAAGCAAATTTGACAAGGAAGAAATAGTATACCAAAGGTAGCACCAAAACGGTGCTACCTTTAATTAGCAACATTCAAATGCTCTAAGTTCAATTAAAAGTTCCCAAGTAAATTACCTTCAATGTTAAAACTAAGGTTTTGTTGAGTTATCATGTATATAAACATATTTTATCGTTTTACATTAAAAAAAATTTCGGGGGGGGGGCGCAGTTTTCGTCCGGAGCAAAAAATTTTTGGTCAAGGTCAAAATCCCAAAAAAAAAATTTCGGGGGGGGGGGGGCGCAGTTTTCGTCCGGAACAAAAAAATTTTGGTCAAGGTCAAAATCCAAAAAAAAAAATTTCGGGGGGGGGCGCAGTTTTCGTCCGGAGCAAAAAATTTTTGGTCAAGGTCAAAATCCCAAAAAAAAAAAATTTCGGGGGGGGGGCGCAGTTTTCGTCTGGAGTCGGGGGGGGGGGGGGTCACCTACCCCTAGGACTTTAACTCTTGGATGGCTGCTACCCTTACTTATGTGTGAATATCAAATAAAATATTTTACCACTGCCCAGACAACCAACACTTTAACGCATATCGCTCTAAGTCCTGCGAGCTCTCAGGACTTTGGCAAAAATCCGCCAAGTGTTGGCTGACTGTGACTACATGTGGAACAAAAATTATTTTATTTTTTTATTCACACACAAATATAGGTCAAGGTCATCCAAGAATTAAAAAGAAATTCCCCCGAGGCCTAAGACCGCCGGCGGTCAAAGGCCTCGGGGGAATCTCACAACTTAGGGGGAGGTGAAAAATAAAAAAATAATTTTACTTAATTTTGAGTTTCCATAAGGGAAACATGCTACAATAATTTTGGTTCCCCTAACGGGAATCATAAGGTCATGCTAATCATGACCTGGGCCCCATCTTAACCGATAAACTGACATAAAGCCTAACGTACCGGACAGTGTCAGGACCCGGTGCTTCGTGCTGAAGGATGCCAACCACCCATCTAGAGTGATGAGGTCCAGCAGCGCCCTTGGTCCGAAAACCTAAGGGTGGATCCCCAGGGGCCTACCCCCAGGCTCGTTAAGCACCATACTACTGTTGTTAAAAAATAATTATTGAGGCATGCTAAGCCTCCAAAAGAAATTATTTTACGGAGGCTTCTAAGCCTCAAACCTAACACTTTAACTGCCAATTTACAGAGGCTAATCCTCCAATATACGAATTTAGAAAATATTTTTTCTTAGGGACAACCTGTGGAAGATTAGTACAAAGAAATATTTTACAACACAAAACTTAAACATAGGGGGATTCATGTTACAAAAAATAAAAAGTTTTTACTTAATTTTGAGTTTCCACAAGGGAAACATGCTAAATAATTTTGGTTCCCAATGGGAATCATAAGGTCATGCTAATCATGACCTGGGCCCCATCTTAACCAGTACACTGACATAAAGCCTAATGCAATGCACTGACATAAAGCCTAATGTACCGGTCAGTGTCAGGGCCGACACTTCGTGCTGAAGGATGCCAACCACCCGTATGTTGCCAGTGACGAGTGATGAGGTCCAGCAGCGCCGCTGGCACAAGGCCTAACGGTGGATCCCCAGGGGCCAACCCCCAGGCTCGTTAAGTGTCATACTATTGTTGGTAAAAAATAATTCTTGAGGCATGCTAAGCCTCGAAAAAAAATTTAATTTTACGGAGGCTTCAAAGCCTCAAACCTAACAGTATAACTATTTACATAGGCTAAGGAAGCCAAAAATTTATAAAAACTAATTTTAGGGACAACCTGTGGAAGATTAATACAAAGAATTATTTTTCTAAACACAAGACTTAGACTAACACCAACCTGTGGAAATATTAGCACACACAAATATTTTTCACTGCACAACACTTTCACTAAATCACAACCAACACCGAGCACCAAGCAGCAAGCACAAAGTAAAATTATTTCCTAACACTACACATGCCATGCCTTAGACTAGAAAAGAATTCCCAATATAATGCGGCGCCAACATTACATTGCGAATCCTGTAGGGCAGAGCTTCAACCACTCAGCTGAAGTGTTTGAAAGCAACTGCGAGGAAGCTAAGCCTCAGAGAACCGAAGCTGAGCCGGTCAGGAGTGGGGGAACCGGACCTGGTTACGTAAACAGGCAGACCTCGACACGTACTTGTTTGCGGCATTGGACAATCTCCAAGAGCCACACCTGAATACATTACTAACCGGATCTCATTATGCAACACGTGTCAAGGTATGGCAACGCCTCGGGCTATGCCACCTCCTCCTCCCCCGGGGGGGGGGGGGGGTGCACTTTTCGTCCGGAGCCGAAGGGGGGGGGAGGGGGAGGGGTCTTGGGACTTAGAATATTTTCGGTCCAAGACAGTTGCAGTATAGAATAATATTTCATTTCATTTTATTTTGTCTCTCTCAGCTCAGCCTACAGTCAGTGTTGGTTGGGAACAAATTTAATTTTGTCTCCGGTATCGCTTGCGGATTACATAACACTTATATAACCAACCCATGTCTGCCGTCTTGCCTCTAAAAACAAGTCAGTTACTCGGCAGCCTTCTCCCACGACGCATGGTATACGCTGCGCCTTAACGCTATCATACTTTCTGTGAGTAAAATTTCAATTTTTACATCATTCCCTCTTATTATATGACTTGGCAAAAATATATCACTACCTGTTTGCTACAAAATTAATTTTTATTTAGCTCTACAAGCCTCCTAATATTTTCGCAGATGTGTTTAAATATTTTAACCTCATGATTAAATTTTGTTCCACACTGGTGGATTTTGAACTTAGCTGCAAAATTGAACCATGCACATCTTGTACAATAATTTTTTTTTCATTTAGCTCTACCTCTCTATTAACCTAACAATAAGTATTTTCTCGGACTTAAATTTTATACTAGTCTCGCTGTTATTTTTTCTACACAGTACGTGTTAATACTTGGACAGTTCGCAGCAAACTGTTTCTAAACATAGCAACACCAGACCGCATTACCCCCACCACTACAGCCCTGTTCCCCCACTACTTCCAGCTTAGGTGCTACAATTGACTGAGTTTTTCAGTTTTATACTAACCTTACTGTGAGACACAGCAATGGCTGAAACTTTGCGAGAAAAATTATTAAGAGTAAAATTTTTGCTGGCAAAGCAAAATAATTCTGTTAGGGTGTCCAAGACTTCCACTTTGACAAAAATGAAACGCTGCATTAGGAATAATCCAAAATTTTACTCAAGGGACACCAAGATCACTATGGATGATAAAATGTTTCAAAAACTTTTAGACGAGCTAACTTTTGCCAGTAAAATAACGCTGGTGACTCCAATTCCAGACTAAGTGTCAAGGTCACTTAGAAATTAATAAAAAAATTTATTTTCTTAACAAATATTTCCACTCCAAGTAACGGAGGTCCAGCAAAAGAACAAACTCGGATGAGTTGTTGGAAAAAAATAATTTTTTTTTATTTTTTCGCATCTGACCACTTAACCCCCACCACGCGGTCTGGTACCCGGACGGCGCGGTGCTGTCCGGTCAGTCGGCGTCCGGCTCCCGCGCGGTGATGACACCACCACCGTCGGCTGTTCGCAATTTTGTTCCCAGTTGGGCTTCTGGTTTCTCCAGTGGGTAAGTGGAAATAAAAATTATTTATTTTTTTAGTTTTAAGAGTGGGGTTGCTAGGGTTCAGGTCAATGGCCTCTGAGGAATGCCTTACGTCACATTTGGTAGGTTTTTCGGTCTGGTCACTGGGAAAATAAATTTTTCTTTGCACTTTTGTGGTTTCTCGTGGATTTTCACTCCACAGCCGAATACTAGGAACCACAAGAGTGCAAAGAAAAATTTTGTTGTCTTTCCGCGTGACCTTGACCTTAATTACGTCAATGACGTCATTATGGTGACGTCAGCGGTGATGACGTCGTCATGACGTCATTTCTATTACGTCATACCTATGACGTCATAGAAATGACGTCATCGATGACGTCACCGATGACGTCATTCGTGACGTCAGTGACCTTGGTGACGTCAGCATTCCTCAGGGGTCATTCACCTGAGCCAGCAGCCCTACTTTGCCACTACTGTTAAGGATGTAGGTTTGCCAACATTTGGCAAATATAAATTAAATATAAGTTAAATATAATATAAGTAAAATATAAGTAAGCAAATTTAAGTTAAACCCTTCCTAATTAATTTAAATCCCAAATATTATCAAGATATGTTAATAAATAAGCATGATAGGAAGTTTTGTTTGTTTTCCATAAGAATAAAATGGAAAACATATTTTTGGATTTTCTTCGTAACCTTAAGCTAAGTTAAAATTTCAAAATACTAATTTTTTTATCTCATTTAAATGATTTATGTTAAAATGTTAGGATTTTAAAAATTAAGATTGAAAATGTCCAAAAGCCATTTTTGACCCTTATGAAACCTCATAAAACGCCGTTCCCATGGTCCGATCATTCTGGTGCGTGAACTCGTTTAACCCCTGTATCACTTTCAAACGAAAATTCAAAGAAATACAATAATTCAAACAAAAATTAATCATGGTCCTGATGAACTTAGGCCTTACCGTGACTACTACCGTAATAGCCTATTTCCTATAGCGAAATTCACTAATAAAGTTAAACGGTGGCGTTTCATCTAAGAAGAAGCTTGGGTAAAAACTGTAACCTTTTTAAAAATCTAGACACCCCCTCGTGAAATTTCCTTTGCTGCGGAGGCGGTAGCCGGACGGAAGGTCCGGGCTTCAGAAATGACCTGGAAATTTGTTACCTGTTTTGACGGGGCGGACACAAGGTCAAACCTCTAATGGCAGATCGTGCCCGGACCTAACGTCCGCCCCTGCGTTCGCCGTTTGAGACTGTTTGACGAGGGTTGACAGGGACATAGGTGTCTTCATTAAATGAAATTTTGTTAAATATTGTAGGCCTACTATGAAAAACTGTACATTAATTTTGAAGAGAAAATGTCGAGGATGGTTCTCGAGGTTGCTTTCGTAATCTTAAATATTACAATTTTTTAGGGGTGGGTTGGGAAGGGGTTTTCCAACTAGTAATTTATCCCTTCACTTTATATTGTACATTTCTATGTATTTTAAATTTCATATATTTTGAATAAGGATGAAAACGACCGAGGGATTTATATATGAATAAGATTAAACGAAAGTTACTTTCAGCGTTTTATAATGACGTCCTAATTTTTATCGATTTAACTAGGCCTACCATAATTTCGCACAGTACAATTTATCAGAGACTTAAACGTCAGTAATGAGGGGCTACAATGGGCCATCGTGGATGGATTTGTCTGGTCGGAGGTCGGAGACAGACACAAGGTCGGCGGCCAGTGCCCTAGTAACCACGATCACTCCCAGTCTACATGACAACGAGCTGGTTGGCATTCTGCCTGCGACCCAGGTCTTCCGTGCTCTGGCCACCCCCACCCCCACCCCCATATACAACACTACGACTGCACTTTGTTGTACCAGGAAGAAAATCACCATTACTAATTTAACAATTAATTATATTAAACTGTGTTCTTTTACCAGTTTATAACTATGTACTGTTACCTCACAGTCTGGAAATTGCGGTTAAGAAAATTCATAAACAATTTACATAGGACCTACATAGGTTTCTTATAGTGGCAACGTTTTTTCCACACATAAGAGGTAGGGGAGGGATTCAAATTACGGTTGGCCATTTGAGTTGAGCATGTACATGATCTCAGCTTGAAGAATTGGTTCCATGGCCATACTATAACGGGTGATTCAATAGTCTTAACGACGAAGTAGAATAAGGCCCTAAAATAAAAACTGCCATTAGATATTAAACTTTATAAAGAAAAATTGTTTTCTAAAAATTTGAAGCGAATTTAATCAATCGTTTTAGAATTCATTAATAGCATATAAATCTCACATTCATGTACTAGAACTGTAGGATTTTGATAAATGTACATACTGAATACTTTTCTAAGCCATTTAAGGTATATCAGTAATCGCCGTAAATCTTTCTTTCGCCGTCCATTTATTAAATAACATAGGACATTTTGGCAACATACATGATTTTTAAACTAATTTATCGTATTAAACTTTTGCTAAAAGTTTAAAATATCTTCATCTCTGATTAAGCCCCGTTTACACGCTCCAATATATCGGTGCGATCTGATTGCAACAACATATCGTTGCGATAAATTGGAGATTGAAGCCCCGTTTACACGCTACGATATATCGGTGCGATGTGATCGGTACCAACCATATCGTAGCGATAATTGGAGATTGATGTTCCGTTTACAACTACAGAACTGATCGCATCGATTAAGTTGGAGCGCTGTTTACACGTTCCAACCTTTCGCTCCAACCTTGCGATATCGTTGTCAATCTAGCCAGAAAAATGAAATTTTCATTTTTCGTCCAACCCCGATATATCGCTATGATCTCCCATTTACACGCTCCGATTATCGCTACGATATGGTTGGTACCGATCACATCGCACCGATATATTGGAGCGTGTAAACGGGGCTTTATACATTCAAGGAATTTAAGAGAATTATTTTTAACTACAGTCTACTGTAGCTCAATGAATGCTAACCTTTATATCAATAAAGACAAATACAACTCAACAACTGTTTTTATAATTTCGTTTCATCTACAGCTGGCTGAGGTCTCTCCATGCCTTGACACCTTAAGGTTGTTCCTTCCCCATATTATACTTAAATATAATTTGGTGATGATATTACCATTACATGAGTAAAATATTTGGGAAAAAATTATATTAAGCCCCGTTTACACGCTCCAATATATCGGTGCGATCTGATCGATACCAACCATATCGTAGCGATAATCGGAGCGTGTAGACGGGAGATCGTACCAATATATCGAGGTTGGACGAAAAATGAAAATTTCATTTTTCTGGCTAGATTGACAACGATATCGCAAGGTTGGAGCGACAGGTTGGAACGCGTAAACAGCGCTCCAACTTAATCGATGCGATCAGTTCTATAGTTGTAAACGGAACATCAATCTCCAATTTATCGCAACGATATTTTCGTGCAATCAGATCGCACCAATATATCGTAGCGTGATCGGATACATAATGATCGGATTATGGGAACGAGGTTTATGGGGTTTCTAAAGGGTTAAAATTGGGTTTTTGGCATTTTTGAACCTAAATTTTTTAAACTTCATGACTTTTAACTAAAACCATTGAAAAGAGCTTAAAAAAACAAACAATTTAGTATTTGGAATTTTTACCTAACTTAAATGGTTATTCAGAAAATCCAAACACTATGTTTTCCATGTTATTCTTATGGGAAATCAACAAAACCTTCTATCTTGCTTATTTATTGAAATATCTTGATAAACTTGGTATGTACATTAATTAGGAAGCGTTTAACTTATATCTGCTTATAAAACGCATATGGCGGCAAACCTACGTACTCACCTCTATGGGTTTTATGGAAAAAACTAAAAAAAAAAAAAACACCACAACCTGATAAAATTTGGTATGTACATTCACTAGGTAGGGTTTAACTTATATTTATCAACGAAACCCATATGGAGGCAAACCTACATACTTTAAACCCCCATGGATTGTATGAGAAAATAGAAAATATACCAAAATTCCATTGGAAAGTTGCTGAGTAAGCAGGTCTGCTGCGATGGGGGTATTATATTTATAGTTACATTAAGGTAGCATTATTTTGATGCCACCTTTACATAAAACATATTAATTCAATTATCTTATTGTTTTATTTTGTATTTACATTAAATTTAGTCTACATGTGGGAATTGAGACACCAATTTTTGATTGTTTTATTGTGTATTTACATTAAATTTAGTCTACATGTGGGAATTGAGACACCAATTTTTGGAAAATGAATGCATATAATCATGGGATATAGTCTTTATTCTGTAAACCCGGCTTACCCCTTAATCGTTTCCCCTTTAAATTTTCATTTTATTAAATTTAAAGTGGAAACACTTCTTTTTAGAAACAAATTTGTGCTATTATCATTCACTTTTCTTTGTTTAAATTAAATGTAGTCCTTTTTACTCTACTTATAAAGCAGAAAAGATAATATTTCTGGAACTTAAATCATATAGTTTTGAAACTTGAAACATTATTCCGAACATACAATTTAACTCTCCGATTGTAAATATAAGATGAGAAAAGCTAAAATTTCTATATTTATAGTTATAGTTATAGGCATTTAGTCAAATGTCTATAACTCGATAATGGATTGACGGATTAGGACAAGCGATACATCATTGAAAAAGGTCTATGTAAGACGAACATTTAAGTAAAAGAAGAATTTGGTTATCTTATTTTAGTCAAAAGTAGAAACCTGGAGGTTCATAGCCCCGCCATTTATGAGTTTTAAAAATGGGGAGAGGGAAGGAATAAGGATTGGGAAGGGATAGGGTGGGGAAAGGGTAGTTTGGTTATTAAACGACTTGCGCTGTAAAATAGCCGCCAACATCCACACCTTCTTCGTAGCACTCCTTTATTGTTTGTGCCCACTGTCGCATGCGGTCTCTATCATTTGGTGTTACAAGAAAAGAATTACAATCATCATACAATATAAAGGAGCCAATTCGTACATAAGATCCTGAGTCCAACCATTTATGAGCTTCAGACATGAATTTATCTATTGTATCGAATGGGGATTGTGGATTAATTGCTATAACTTTGAGTTCTTCATTAATTTCAACGGTATAATCATCATCTTCATCATCATCTTCACTGTCACTGTTGTCATTTAAAGTGTCTTCAGGTTGTTCAAAAACATCAGAAATTTCGGAGGAATTGAAATTTTCATTGAGACGAGGAGGCATTTTGAAGCAAGTGATATTGTAAACAGCAGAGACAAAACAACAAGAGTGGCTTGTAGAAGCGGAATGAAGGAGTGAACAACGCTCGCTCCGCTTTTATAACGGTATGCTAATAAGAGGGGTAACAGCTAGCCGTGACCAATTATTGACCTGGGAGGTGGGGGAAAAGGAAGGAGAGGGGGTATTTATTTGAAATAATTCGCATAACTTTAGACTAAAATAAGATAACCAAATTCTTCTTTTACTTAAATGTTCGTCTTACATAGACCTTTTTCAATGATGTATCGCTTGTCCTAATCCGTCAATCCATTATCGAGTTATAGACATTTGACTAAATGCCTATAACTATAACTATAAATATAGAAATTTTAGCTTTTCTCATCTTATATTTACAATCGGAGAGTTAAATTGTATGTTCGGAATAATGTTTCAAGTTTCAAAACTATATGATTTAAGTTCCAGAAATATTATCTTTTCTGCTTTATAAGTAGAGTAAAAAGGACTACATTTAATTTAAACAAAGAAAAGTGAATGATAATAGCACAAATTTGTTCTAAAAAGAAGTGTTTCCACTTTAAATTTAATAAAATGAAAATTTAAAGGGGAAACGATTAAGGGGTAAGCCGGGTTTACAGAATAAAGACTATATCCCATGATTATATGCATTCATTTTCCAAAAATTGGTGTCTCAATTCCCACATGTAGACTAAATTTAATGTAAATACACAATAAAACAATCAAAAATTGGTGTCTCAATTCCCACATGTAGACTAAATTTAATGTAAATACAAAATAAAACAATAAGATAATTGAATTAATATATTTTATGTAAAGGTGGCATCAAAATAATGCTACCTTAATGTAACTATAAATATAATACCCCCATCGCAGCAGACCTGCTTACTCAGCAACTTTCCAATGGAATTTTGGTATATTTTCTATTTTCTCATAAAATCCATGGGGGTTTAAAGTATGTAGGTTTGCCTCCATATGGGTTTCGTTGATAAATATAAGTTAAACCCTACCTAGTGAATGTACATACCAAATTTTATCAGGTTGTGGTGTTTTTTTTTTTTTAGTTTTTTCCATAAAACCCATAGAGGTGAGTACGTAGGTTTGCCGCCATATGCGTTTTATAAGCAGATATAAGTTAAACGCTTCCTAATTAATGTACATACCAAGTTTATCAAGATATTTCAATAAATAAGCAAGATAGAAGGTTTTGTTGATTTCCCATAAGAATAACATGGAAAACATAGTGTTTGGATTTTCTGAATAACCATTTAAGTTAGGTAAAAATTCCAAATACTAAATTGTTTGTTGTTTTAAGCTCTTTTCAATGGTTTTAGTTAAAAGTCATGAAGTTTAAAAAATTGAGGTTCAAAAATGCCAAAAACCCAATTTTAACCCTTTAGAAACCCCATAAACCTCGTTCCCATAATCCGATCATTATGGTTCGCGAACTAAATTAAGTAGATATTGGCTTACACCCCTGTACCAAATTTCATCAAAATCAGAGGATCCGTTCAAAAGTTATCGTGTTTATGGACACATACATATATATATCAAATTGAACAAACGGTGTTTTTTGGCTTCTAGAGATCTCAAAATGAAAAAGTATCATGGTCCCAGGCTTAGGTCTTGACTAATACCGTAATAGCGTATTCCCTATTGGTAAATTAGTTAAAAGTTAATGTGTTTTATATTTTTATTATATTACGAGGTGGCCCGTGTGCAAATTGCGCGTTTTATGATTCTGTATGAGTAAATCTCACCTACAGTATGTAAATGCTTATTATGAAGTGACGGAGATCTATTTTTGTTTACTATCTAGCTTTTAAAATTCATCTGAAGGTAATCAGCTGTTAAATTACAATTCACATTAAAGAACTTGCAATAAAAGTTGGTCAACATTTTAAAGCGTCCTCTAGAAATAAATCAAAGGCCAGGGGGTCGAAGCCTGAAACAATATGACCTTTTTAATTATAATTCGTCACTGCGGTATATCCTAAGCTTTCAAATGACACCTCAATCTTAAAAATCGGTTCAGTAGGTCGAGAGAAAAAAGGGACGTGACAGACAAAACCCTTATAGAAATAAGAAGATAGATTTAAAAAATTAACAAGATTTATAATGAAAGGTTGAGCTGTATCTTGAAATAAAGACAATATGTCAGAGTTCTAAGACAATATGTCAGAGTTCTAAGCATTAAGGTTTAGAATGAATGGTTTTACCGTTATGTGTAGAATAAGGATGAATTCAATTTAGTTTATAAATTAATAAAACCATACTATATTATAATTTCTATAAATATTTCAAGGTAACACCAATATTTTGTGGCTACTTTTGTTTAATTTTTAAAAAAAGTATTAAGTTTTGAGCTTTTATCATTTTACATTAAAATTAAAATGACTAATTTGTTTCAGATTTTGTGTTTTTATACTTATTTATGCTGTAAAAAAGTCAGTCAAATTAATATTGAATAAATTTAATATATTTAATAATTAAATAATAAAATATAATTATAAATGTATGTAGCTATTTTATTAACATAATGGTAGCTCTAATTTAGTGCTACCTAAATATAGATCTTAAAACCCACATAATTATGAAGAAAAACTTATTGTTCTATAAACAAATTTTATGGTAACACTAATTTAATGCCATCTTTATTTTTTCTAGCTCCATTAATTAAAAAACTCATATTTTATACATACATTATATCGTTTTCATCTATTATTAGTAAAGCACGAGGTGTTTTTGCAGCAACAATTATAAATTGTATGCATTTAAAATGCTTTTAAATTTGTTTAATTTAAATAAATGTTATTATTGTATATATACCTATGAATGTATATTTTAAAAATACAAATAGATTAATTCATGTGGTTTTACAAGACATTGGTTGTACACCTCTTAGCGTTACCCAGAAAACACCACGAGGAGGTGGGTGTACGTCGTTTTCCACACATTCACACACACATTCACACACACACACACACACACACACACACACACACACACACACACACACACACACACACACACACACACACACACACACACACACACACACACACACACACATGGTTTACGGGTCTTTTAGTCAACCGCGCCAGTGACCTTCATTCACACCAGACTTTTCAAATGAGTAGCTAAAGTTAATACCTTAACTTCTCAATCTAATAAGTCCCACATTCATACATACATTCATACAGTTTATTATTCATTAAGAATAATTTTTACAATATTTACAAAATTATGGGGGGTCAGTATGTTATTCAAAGAACATTCGTAATGCATACCATAAGTATTCATAACCTCCTTAGCTTTATTAAAGATATTTATACTGTTTGGTACAGGATATCTTGTAAAACTTGGTACAAAACCATCTTCCTTTGCTCTTTTCAGTGCTCTTTTATATCGTCTCCTCTCTGTACGAATGCACTTGTACTCCATTACTCCATACTTTTCATAGTATGTGTCCTTTTCCAATACACAAAAGATATGTTTTAAATCCATATCATCAGGTATAACAGCAACTTTAGGTATTTGATCAATTAACGTTTCAATTAGTTTTTGATTATTTGACAGCGCTTTACGTAAGGAGTGAGTCAACTTAAGGTTTTCTCTTTTTAGTTTATACTCTCCATACTTGCGAATTGATGGTAGTATTTCTTCAAACACCCAATCTTGAAAGCGCTTAGCTAATTTCATCTTAGACGATAAAATTAAGGAATATAAACCTGGTTCATTGATGAATACGGTACCTTTTTGAAAGTTAGAGGGTAGCACTAAACTGTTTCCATCAATATCTTTACATAACTTTTTATATTTTCCTTAACTAGATCATTTATTGCTTTCGCGGTCTTTTATATTCTAGAATTTCTGATACATCATTAGCCTTAACCATGGATTGTTTTCACGATCAAATAATACAGCTACAGGTTTACTATCAAACATGTAACACTGCAGTTCAGACATATTAAAGTCAAATGTAACAAAAATAGCATACACCTTTTAAATATCCGGAATAACCGAAGTTGTCAATAAGATGTTCACTTGGCAAAAGTTCGCCAAACAATGGAATGCATGGTTAACCGACCTGCTTATATACCCGACGAAGAGTGGTGGAAACCTTCTGCGCATGCGCAGTAGACAAGTACTACTGCTCATACACAATTGTATGTTAAATTTAAACAATTTTTTTTTGCGGATGTCAATAATAAGGGCACACTCAACAAACCACTTTCATAAATGATGAAGCGCAACTGGGCATGCAAAATGAAGGGAAATACTGCACATTTAACAGTAATATGATACATTTTAAATTTGTTGACAATTTCCTGTAGATTTTTATTTAAACTGATTTTTTAATATATTTTACATTAATGCCACATTCATTTTTTATTTAATAAATTGAACTTAAAAATTAGCTTTACATACATGTGCTAAAGGTTATTATTATTTTTTATACCAAAATAAGACTTGCTTAACTAAAACACATAACAAGTGTTCCAAACAATAATAAAATCAAATACAAAACTAATTATGTTAAACTTTACACATAAAAATGCTATTAAATAGTACACCAAAGGTAGCACCAAAACGGTGCTACCTTTAAGTAGCATCATTTAAATAGGTTAAGCAACATTTAAATAGGTTAAGCCCAATTAGAAGTTTCCAAATTACCTTTAATGTTGAAAACTAAGGTTTTGTTAAGTTATCATGTATATAAACGTATTTTGTAGTTTTACATTAACCAGTAGTTAAAAGTCTTGTTTAAAAACGTAAAGCCTAAGTACACTTAATGATGGACAGGAACGGGGCCAAGTACTTGTCTCTGAGTCAGCAATTAGAAGTTTCCAAATACGGTTTAATGTTAAAACTAAGGTTTGGTTAAGAATTCATATATATATATATATATATATATATATATATATATATATATGTATATATATATATATATATATATATATATAAACATATTTCGTAGTTTTACATTAAACCGGTAGTTAAAAGTGATGTTTAAAACCCTAAAGCAAAATTGGACATGTAAAAATAGTACACCAAAGGTAGCACCAAAACGGTGCTACCTTTAATTCGCAACAATTAAATGGTTTAAGCTCAATTAGAAGTTTCCAAATTACCTTTAATTTTAAAACTAAGGTTTTGTTAAGATTTCATGTATATAAACATATTTCGTAGTTTTACATTAAACCAGAAGTTAAAAGTGTTTTTAAAAACCTACAGCCTCAGTACACTTAATTAGGGACAGGAACAAAACCAAATACCTGTCTCTGTGTCAAGAATAGGCTCATATATAAACATATTTCATTGTTTTACATTAAACTAGTAGTTAAAAGTCTTGTTTAAAAACGTAAAGCCTCAATACACTTAATGATTGACAGGAACGGTGCCAAGTACTTGTCTCTGAGTCAGCAGAAGCTCATATATAAACATATTTTGTGCTTTAACATTAAACCTGTAGTTAAAAGTGTTATTTTGTACTTGAACATTAACCCGTAGTTAAAAGTGTTGTTTAAAAACTTTAAGCAAATTTGACAAGGAAGAAATAGTATACCAAAGGTAGCACCAAAACGGTGCTAC